>PVIW01000531.1:0-55346 GCA_004026585.1 Noctilio leporinus
TGGTAGCACAGTGGTTAAGGCGCCGGCCTGGGAACCCAAAGGTTGCAGGTTCGATTCCCCAGCCAGGGCACATAACCAGGTTGCAAACCAGGTCTCCAGTCAGGTCTGTGGCTGGAGGCAGGTGAAACGCAACCATACATTGATGTCTCTCTCCCTCTCTCCCTTCCCCTCTTTCTAAAAATAATGAAATAAAATCTTTTAAAAAAAAAAAAAAAAAAAAAATTGCATGTCATTCTGAGTAGCATGATGGAATCTCATGCCATCCTGCTCCATCTCACCTAGAACGGGAATTGTCTTTTTGCCCAGTGTCTTCACAGTATATACCCTACAGCTCATTAGTCACTTAGTAGCTGTCCCAGTCATCAGATCCACTGTCACAAGATCACAATGCTTGTGTTCAAGCAAACCTCATTTTACTTCACAGTGGCCCCAAAGCACAGAAGTATTGATGCAGATGATTCCGATATGCCAAGAGAAGCCATAAAGTGCTTCTGTTAAGTGAAAGGTATATATGCTTATGTATAGGGAAAATATATGTAGGTACTGCTCGCAGTTTCAAGCATCCACTGGGTGGTCTTGGAACAAGTGCCCATGGGTAAGGGGCAGCTGCTGTACCAAAGTATTCTCATGGGTATTATCTTGTTGAGTCCTTGCAACAGGTGAGGGGACTCAGGTGTGATCGTCCTTGCATGCGCTGCTCTCTGGAGCTTAAGGTCAAGGCTTGCATGCTCCGCATTGTATGTTGGGGACAGGGTCTGTCCCTTCCCTCGGTCTAAGGGAGCACAATGCCCTTTTGCATTCCTCAGATTCCAATTCTTGCAACAGCTCCGAATCAGACCCTGAAGGTTGGGTACTTAGGGTCAAAAGCTCTAGAGTCTCAACCCCTTTTCTGGAGAAGCAGAACTCAGGGCCTTTCGTGGGGGTATCTGGCCCGCAAAGGAGGGAGAAAGCTGTGGTTTGGGAAATGTACCTCTTCCCAGGGAGATGGGATTCTTCCTAAACCAGATCTTTGTCAAAGGATGCACATTCTTTGGGGCTCCTTTACTGCCGGTGTTTCATATCCCAGTTTGCTTTTCCCAGGAGTTCGGGCTAGAACACAAGGCTCATAAATCCTTTTCCCCCCTCCCCATCCCAGCTCACGGCACTGTTTCTCCTTTGCAGGGTCTGACTTCTAACCTGACCCTCAACTCCAGTATCCTCACAGACTGGACTATCTTCCCACTGGACACCGAGAATGCAGTGTACCACCTGAGGGGCTGGCATGGCAGTGACAGAAGCTGCCACAGAAAAGCCTGTGCCCACAGCTCATCTAACTACACAATCCCAGCCTTTTACATGGGAAACTTCTCCATTCCCAGTGGGATCCCAGACCTCCCCCAGGACACCTTTATTCAGTTTCCTGGATGGACCAAGGTACGTGGCTTCCTAGAAATTATTTGAATTCAAGCCTCAAACATCTGGTTTGTAGTATTTGAAAGGGAAACACAGAGAGCTGCAAATGAGATGCCTTGTGGCTGTTAGAAGAATGGAGGATTTTCTGTGTTAGTTTACCCGTCCTCACGAGTGGGGCCATAGCTGATCTTCAGGGATTCAATGGCCAGAGCAGAGGTGACACCACCTACCTCATTTCCATTGACTGACAGCGTCCTTTAGTGAATGATGGCTTTTCTGCTCCCTCTAAGAAAACTGGTAGCCCCTTTGGATATTGATTATAAGGAGCATTTCCTCTTTATTCCAAAAAAAAAAAACCCCAGGCAAAGGGGTGACTCTCTGGGAGAGTCTATTTTTCTTTTGTCCGACCCTACCTTCATACTCCCATCACTCCTCCACCTTCATCTAGCCCTGTGCTCTGGGGCATGCACCTTTGTCTCTATGATCCTCAACTCTCTTTTGGCTAGCCAATCTTCTTTATTCTTTAAAGACATTAGCAGGTCTTCCTTCACCGTCATTTTCTCCACTTGAAGTCCTGTTTTCGTCTTCAGTAACCTTTCCATCACTCAGTTATTCATTCAACAGAGTTATTTCAGTGGCTACTATATGTCAAAACTTTGTTCTGGGCACTAAGGATCTAGTACAATAATACAAGGCGGGGCAAAAAGTAGGTTTACAGTTGTGAGTACACAAAACACAGAGCTTATTTTTATTTTTTAAGATTTTATTTATTATTTTCAGAGAGAGGGGAAGGGAGAGAAGCAGAGAGGGAAAGAAACATCAATGTATAGTTGCCTTTCACCCACCTCCAGCCACGGATCTGGCTGGAGACCTGGCTTGCAACCTGGCCATGTGCCCTGGCTGGGAATCGAACCAACGACCTTTGGATTCACAGGCTGGTGCCTTATCCACTGTGCCACCAGCCAGGGCTTCAGAGCTTACTTTTGTATTATTATTTATTGTTGTATTATTTTCCATACAAACAACTGTAAACCTACTTTTGCCCCGCTCTATATGGTCCTTGCCCTCATGAAAATTCACAGTCTAGTTGAGGAGCAAGACCAAATCATGTAATCACCTAAATTAAGTGTAGCTGCAATGGATGCTAAGAAGAGATATTGGGAATCGATAATAATTGGGGTATTTGACCTTGTCAGGAAGGTCAGGAAAGCCTTACTTGAGGAAGTGATGCTTGGGAGCTATGAAGGATAAGTAAGAATTAACAAAGCAGAAAGGGAGAGGAATGTGTCCCAGGCAGAACAGATGACATGTGCAAAGACCATGTGCTTAGAGGGAAAAATGGCGAATATGAGGAAGGACTCAAATGTACAAAATGCAGAGAAAAGGGGGTGTGGTTCAGAGAAGAGGTGAGAAAGCGGGTAGAGACCAGATTGGAATAGGCCAATCAAATCACATTACAGTGTTGTCTTTATGTTGAGAGCTGTTGAAAAAGAGTGACATGACATGATTGTGATGTGACAAGTGTCTCTGACCCCAGTCTGCAGAATGGGTTGGGTGAGGGTATGTGTGAATTCAGGGAAAATATCGAGGAGGTTGGATCATCTTCTCCTTGAGAGATTGGGATGGTGGTAGCCAAAGTGCAGAGGAAATCAACTATTCAGGAGGTGCTTGCAGTTAAATCAATAAGACGTAATGATGGATTGGTGTGGGGGGTTAAAGAAAAAGGCATATATCCCAGACAACTCTTAGGGCCCAGACTTGCAGCTGGACAGATGGTACCATTTACCAAAAGAAGAAATTTCAGGTTTGGGCTGGCACAGTGAATCATGAGTTTGGATTCGATCAAACTGAGTTCGGAAATGTTGGAGAACAGCTGTGAGCAGATACTGGGGAAGATGTTGGCTCTGTGGACTGGGAATTCAGAGGAGGGGTCTGGGCTGGAAACACACATACAGCCATTTGCATATAGTTGGCCATTAAAGGTATGGGATGGATAAGGTCCTCTAAAAAGAGAGGCTGCAGAGGGAGAAAAGAGGATCCAAGGCTGACCTTTGAGAGACACAAACATGATAGTGAGGCAGGAGACCAAACACGTAGGAGGAAAGAGGACACTTGTGCTGCCTAGAGGATGAGTGAAATGGAGACAGAAGCACTTCTGCTAGATTGAACAACAAGGAGGTCACTGGGCCCCTCAGTATGAGCTATGCCTGTGGGGTGAAGCATCTGCAAGCCAGACTGTGTGCCCTTGAGGAGGGTAGAGTCAGGAAATGAACACGTAAACATAAGTATGGCTACCTGAATATAAACATTCTTTTGGAGAAGTTTGACTCTGAAAAAGACAAAGGAAAAAATATGTTAGTAGCTGGGAGAGGAGAGGGCAAATCATGCACATGGACCGTGTTTAATAAATACCCTTTTATACTTTTTGCTTTTGAAATGTTTATAAAAACAGGTTCTCGTTATCATTCAGCTTGAATATTTTTTAGTTTCCCTTCTCTCTTCTTTGATCCATGGATTATTTAGAAATGCATTGTTTAATTTTCATATCTTTGTGGGGGGTTTTTTTTTTAGCATCTTATTTTGATTAATTTCTCACTTAATTCCCCTATAAAAGTTCTAGAAGAAGGAGAAAAATCTTTACGACCTTGGGTTAGGCAAAGACTTCTAAAGCATGACCCTTAAATGGGAGAATTAGTAAATTAGACTTCATGATCATTCAAAATGTTTTCTCTCTGAAAGAAATCATCAAGAAAATAAAAATCCAAGCCAGTCCCTGGTCTGCCTCTTCCCCCTTCATGAGGGGCGCTTTCTAACCTTCACCACTCTCCTTAGGCCTCTTTATTCTTCCTCCTGTCTCCTCCACTGAGGACTCCCCCTCCTTGACTGCTGTCAGGTGTAACTCCTTTGTTCCTCAGCTTCCTGTCAACCTTATCTCTCTGCCACCGCCCTCACTTCCTGCCCAGTGGCCTCTAGGAGGAAGTCTAAGCTCTGAATCCCCTCCCCACCTTCTTCCTTCAGGCCAAGATCCTGTTCTCATACTTCCTCCTGCGTTTGTCTGCCTTTCTGTCATCTCCGCCGAGTCCCGTGTTGCAAACATGGGGTGGTATCTGGGGTCTCTACAGCCCAAAACCAAAGCAACGCCCTCCCTGGATGTTCCCACTCTTGCTACCTTATTGGTTCGTGCCACTGTGTCTTCCGTTTCCCTCGTCCAGGCTTTTTCATTCTCTCGCTCTGCCCACCCAGCCGTCACATACTCATCTGTCAAGATGGACATGAACTCCTCGAGGAAACCCTCCTACACCCTTAGTCTGGGAAACGACTGACCCTGTCCTCCTTCAAGCCCTTGTGTGTCCGACCTGCACTCAGTACCATGATGCTTCATCACGCGAAGGGTGACACCTCGGGTTCAGCCACTGGGTCATAAGCTTCATGAGGGGCATTTTTTATGTGCCCAGCTTATTCACCCTCCTGCCTTCCTCCTGGGCCTGGGAGCTCTGTAGATGCTTTCCAGCGAACAGGTGCCCAAGGCCGGTGCTGGGAACCCTGGGAAGAAAGCAAATGGGCGTGCTGAGGGGCTGTGCCGGGTCCTGCGGGCCCAGGGCCACGCAAATGAGAAGGCCCGAACAGAATTCATTGCTCACCAAGTGATCCCAATTTTGTGCCTTGAGAGCAGGAGCTTTGCAGAAAGGCACAGCCGAAAGAGAACACGTCCGTTACAGGGATCACCAGAAGGGCTGGGTGGCTCAGACAGCGCTTGAAACAGACCTGAAGGATGGAAGGCCCTTCGTCAGAATCACAGGGAGCTTCGTCAGGGAAGGAATTTCAGGTGGGGGAATAGTAGCAGCAAAGGCACAGACATGGAAAGGCTGGGGACCTTTGGGAGGTCAGAGGGGTTCTGACCAGGTCATAAGGTGTCACACCCAGAGTTACAGCGCCAGGCTCTGCTCAGCACTTCAGACACGCACAGTCGTGAAGAGTGACACATGCAGTGGGTTGCTGTTTCATCATCTCCAGTTTGCAGATGAGCAGATAGAGGCTCAGACCTGGGTATCGAGTATGAGGTGCGGAAGTAGGTCATCGTGGAACAGCTCCCTGAGCTCCAGGTCTGTCTAACTTGAAGGCCAGTGTGAAAAGGCAGAAAGGCAGGAAGCATTGAACAAGGCCTCCAAGGCCAACGAGGAGCTGCAGCTAATTATCCAGGCAGGAACTCTTGCTCTTGACTGATTTCATCAGCCTCAGGAATAGCCTACACCCTCATACCCAGAAAGTATATATACACATGGTTTTTGTGAATGTGTCAGGGGTTCAGAACCCCCAAAGTTCAGTTCATCTCATCTATAAGTTGAGTACATAAATGCTCACACCAGCATTATCCAAAATGGCCAGGAAGTGAAAAAACTCAAATGTCCTACAGCTGATGAGTGAATAGACAAACTGTGGCATATCCATACAATGGAATGTCATTTGTCAATAAAAAGAACTAAAGTACTAATACATGGTACAACATGGGTGAACCTTGAAAACATGTTACCTGAAAGACTGGTCACAAAGCATACATATGGTATGATTCCATTCATATGAAATGTGCAGAATTGGCAAATCTATAGTCACAGAAACATTAGTGGTTATCTAGAGCAGAGAAAGGGGAGAAAGGGAGGGGTGAGATGGAGGGATAAGGAGTCCCTGCTAAACGGTGCAGCATTTCTTTTTAGAGTGATGGAAATATTCTAGAATTGATTGTGATGAGATTGTGATGAGCCCTGTATATACTATAAACCACTGAATTATAAAGTTTATTTTTAAGCATATTTTATTGATTATGCTGTTACAGTTGTCCCAGTTTTTCCCCTTAGTTCGTGTTCATAGGTCGTGTGTATATGTCTTTTGGCTTCACCCTTTCCTGTACTATTCTTAATAACATCCCCCTGTCGATTTTGTTCCTACCAATTATTCTTCTAAATTCCTGCACCATTTCCCCCATTCTCCTCTTTCCCCCTCCCAGCTGATAACCCTCTAAATGATCTCCATATCTATGATTATGATTCTGTTCCTGTTCTGGTTTTTGCTTAGTTTGTTTTTGTTTTTTAGATTCAGTTGTTTGATAGTTGTGAGTTTGTTGTTCATTTCTTCCTCTCGTACCAAATTGTTGACTTAAATCCTGGCTTCCTTCCCTTTACTGTTGCTTCCCTGTATATCTTTCTTTATTTCATTTTGTGTAGCCTTCATTTCTTCCTTTATTTCTTTGTCATACTCTATGAGGTCTTAGCATCCTGGTCACCAGGTGTTTTGAACTCTGCGTTTGATAGACTGGCTGTTACTGTTTTGTTTAGTTCTTTTCCTGGGGTTTTGCGCTGTTCTTTCACTTGGGCCATATTTCTTTGCCTCAGCAATTTGGCAGCCTTCCTGCATTTGTTTTCATGTGTTAAGTAGAACTGCTTTGACTCCCTGTCTTAGTAGCATGGCCCATTGTAAATTGTATGGGGCAGAGCCTTAGGTAATTGCCAGGGTGGGGCTAACAGCTTCACCACTTTGTGGCTCTGTTCGTGATGAGGGGCTCAGGGGTGGCATGACAATGCTGCTACCTGACTTCACACCATTTGCCTGGCACTTGGCCCTTTTGCAGTCACTTCCCCCACTTCCTGTATGCACTTAGCACCTTTCCAGGTGCTGCCCAGGGGGTTGCATAAGTTCTGGGTCCATGCAGGCCCTTTAAGTGGCAAAAATCTGGCAATTTCTCCCACAACCTTAACTGCCACTGGTTTTTACAGCCGAAGGTAATAGGGTTTATCTTCACAGTGCTGGAGCCTGGGCTGGGATCACTCCCTCCCAGGGTATCCCTCCCAATTTTTGGCCACCACACATGAATGTGGGACCATTTGTTCCTCGGCTGCTGCTGCCTCTGCACCCTGTCCAAGACTTAGCCCCTCTTACCCATCTGGAGGAATGTGGCTTCTTTAAACCCTTGCTTGCCGGACTTCCATAGAGCCCAATTTTTGACAAGTCTGGTGATTTGCTTTTGAGATCTGGTTGTAATTCTTTCTAAAGTTGGGCAAGGAGGCAAAGAGTGTCTACCTACACCTCCACATTGACCAGCAGTCCTGAATTACACAATTTAAATGGCTGAATTGTATAGATGTGAATTTCATGTCAATAAAGCTTTTCACACACACACAGGCACGCACATGCCCATCCACAGGATTTGCGGATCTTGCTTGCATAGGTCTGGAGATGAGAGAACATATTTACATACAGCATACCCAGAACAGAGCATCTGTATTTTCTGTTATCTTCTGGTCAGCATTGGTCCTTCGTGGTGAGTTCAGCCCAGGGCCAGCTCCAGCGCACACAGAACAGACAGATCTCACTCTCTCGCAGGGCACTGAGCGCCATGGCAGCTGCGGGGGAGGGGTGGGTGGACTGTTTCTCATCCTCTGTCTCCAGGCACGCTCACCCCCTTCCATTAGGGCCACCCTGACAAGGCTCCCTTCTCCAGCCTCCTGGCTTACTTATCCACACTATTCACTTGCTATAAAGAAGCTACCTTGCTTTAGTGAATGAAGTCACTGGTAAGAGTGATTCGTGAGATAAAAAATCACTTCTGATTACTTTGGCTTCACTTGAGCCGGATGTGGCTTTCTGGTTAAATGCCTGAACGTGAGCTGGGATTTCAGTGGAAAGCCATCAGGCATGTTTTGCTATATCCGAGAGGCACAGGCCAGCATGTGTCTACATAGAACACTTGTCTGACTACAGACTTCCTAGGGTAGGCAGTGCTTTACTTGTGTTCTGTCAATGCAGTGACATTTATTGTTTATCTCGCCTTCAGATGGGTGCAGATAAACCTCATTAATATCTCCTATAGCCTTCCTGCATTTTTTAGCCACTTGTAGGTTTCTGTGTATACAGAGCATTTTGGTTGACTTTTCCTCAACAAAATTATGCTTTGAAAAGCTAAAAAATCAGCTCTGGCTGGTGACTCAGTGGATTGGCACTGGCCTGCAAACCCAAAGGTCACTGGTTCAATTCCCAGCCAGGGCACATAACCAGGTTGCAGGCCAGGTCTCCAGCCAGGTCTCCTGGTGGAGGCAGGTGAAAGGCAACCATACATTGATGCTTCTCTCCCTCTCTGCCTCTCTCCCTTCCCCTCTGTCTGTAAATAATAAATAAAATCTTTTAAAAATATATATAAAGCTAAAAATCAAAATGAAATACTGGCTAAAACCAGTTTTGTTTTGTTTTAAGGCAAACATTACCTCTTTCAAGATATTTTTTCAAAGTCACAAAATAATATGTAACAAAGGGCTGACCCAAAAAAAATGCCTTTTGTCATTAGTCCTATCCTGAGGCCTGGTCACCCGAAAGACGAACTGACTATAGAGGGTTGGAACCTTCAGCCCCACCCCTCCAACCTCTGGGGTAGTCTTGGGATGGGAACTGGAGACGGAGCTCTATAAAAACACTGGAAAAAGGAGGTTTGGGGAGTCTCTGGACCAGTGAACACTCCAGGTGCTGAGAGGTACACCTGAAGAGGCTGGGTAGCTCCACACCCCGCCCCTGTACCTTGCCCAATGCACCTCTTCCATCTGGCCATCCCTGAGTTATAGCCTTAATAATAAACTCATAAATGTAAATAAGATATTTTCCTGAGTCCTGTAAGCCATTCTAGCAAATTATTAAACCTAAGGAGGAGGTTTGGGGAACCATCAGTTTATAGCTTGTTCAGAAACATGGGTGGCTTGAAACTTGAACCTGGTATCTGAGTTGGGGGTTTGGGGGACTGAGCTCTTTAACTTGCGGGATCTGACTTCAACTTCAGGTCGGTGGTGTCAGAACTGCATTGTTGGACTCCCAGTTGGCATCAAAGAATTCAAGAGCTGGTCCAAGTCAAAGGAAGAGTGAGGTGCAGGGTGATAGCCAAGGCAGTTGAAAAGATGGTTTTGTGCCTCATGTACCAAGGAATTTGGACATGACCTTGACAACTTCATAAAACTAAGGCAGGTTTCAAGCATCAAAGTGTTGTGAATGGATATGGCAACAGTATATAGAATGTACCAGAAGGAAAAGTACTTAATGACTGGCTGTTAAGCATGGAAACATGATAGACAAGATAGTGCTAGTAGGGAAACATCACATTTATAATCCTGCTAATATTTAGTATAGTTATTCGGTAAGAAATTGTGGGCTTGGAGCCCTGGCTGGTAGCACATTGGATAAGGTGCCGGCCTGCGAACCCAAAGGTCGCAGGTTCCATTCCCCAGCCAGGGCACATAACCAGGTTGCAAACCAGGTCTCCAGTCAGGTCTGTGGCTGGAGGCAGGTGAAACGCAACCGTACATTGATTCTCTCCCTCTCTGCCTCTCCCCCTTCCCCTCTTTCTAAAAATAATGAAATAAAATCTTAAAAAAAAAAAAAAAGAAAGAAATTGTGGGCTTGGGTGGTGGTGGACAGAAGTAGATCTGTGTAGAAAAGAAAAGGCAGCCATGGCTGGGTAGCTCAGCTGGTTGGAGCGCTGTCCAAGTGTGCCAGGGTTGTGCTTTGGGTCCTCAGTCAGGGTCCTAAGATTGGGCAAGGAGTGTCCACCTACATCTATGTATGTAGGAGTCAACTAATGAATGCATGGATGGGTAGAGCAATAAATCAATGTTTCTCCCTCTCTTGTCAATAGATACAAATTTTAAAAAAAAGAAAAAGCATGATTTGCTGAAAGATTAGGTGTGGGGTTGGAGAAAAGTGAAGGACTCCAGACTTGGGGCCAGGCAGCTGGAGGGACGGGGAGCCATCAGTGTCTCAGGCAGGGAAGACCGGGGCAGCAGGCGAAGGATCGGGAGCGTTGCCTTGGACGTGTTCACGTTCAGGTTCTTGCTAAGCAGTCTAGAGAACCTCTCTGTTCTTGGCCAGCAGCCCAAGAGGTGGCCGTAAAATCTGGAAACATAGCAAAAAAAATAAAAATAAAGCTGCACTCAAATACAATGAAATAATACCATCTATGTTTTCAGACCTTCTGGCCAGCCTGTAGAAGGCCTGTCAATCTTTGTAAGTCTTCGTACATCGGGAGGTAGGTGACAGGTGGGCATTCAGTGCCAGGTGTGGGACTGCAGAGGTCAGGAGCCTGTCTCAGGTGCGGAGGTATGAGGAAAAGGAGGCAACCCGTAGAACTAACTCTGAAGCTGTTCCTGTCAAGGCCACCAGCACCTGCATGATGGTACGTTCCCCAGATATTTCTTGGGCCTTGACCTCTCAGCATGTGACATCTGACATGGGTAACCACTTCCTTCCATGAAATGCTTCTCCTGACATCTGTGACCAAATGTCTTCTGGTTTTTCTTTCCCCAGTTTGTTCCTTCTCAGGCTTCTCTTTCAGTTCCTATGTTTTAGCCCCCTTCTTACATTCCCAAGGGATGTCAGCCCCATAGGTGGGTGGGTAACACCCAACTCAGCATTTTTGAGGACCTGGAACCCCACACCCAAATGCCTACCATTGGGGGTGTTCTAGGCACCTTCAACCTGATACACAGAAAACAGAACTCTTCCTCCTCATTACCCCGGAAACTGCTTTTCTCCTGGAGAAATAGTCCCGGGAGAAAGGATGCAGCTGGGACTTGAGTGTAGCAGTGGGAATCCAGGGAGGAAGACAATAATAGTAACAGGCACACCACTGAGAGCTCACTGCATGCCAGTCATTGTGCTAGGTGCCCACACGTGTCCCCTCACTCCGCTGTTCGCAACCCTGAGGGGGGCACACACACCGCTGAGGGAGCCCTGACAAGATTTGGTGACTGATTAGTGAAGGAGGAACCGAATGGTAGAGGGTAACTACTATTTTTAAATTGGATTTATCAACATTTGCTTTACTGAAAAGCAGGGTGCTGACACACCTTGATGTGTATCAGTTTCTTTTTGTTGCCTAACAAACCATCCAATTTGAGCGGCTTAAAACAACCATTTTTTTCTTTTCTTTTTAAAATCACATACAGATTTTTGTTTTTAAGATTTTATTTCATCATTTCTAGAAAGAGGGGGAGGCAGAGAGGCAGAGAGGGAGAGAGACATCAATGTATGGCTGCTTTTCACCTGCCTCCAGCCACAGATCTGACTGGAGACCTGGTTTGCAACCTGGTTATGTGCCCTGGCTGGGGAATCGAACCTGCGACCTCTGGGTTCGCAGGCCGGCGCCTTATCCACTGCGCCACCAGCCAGGGCCACATACAGTTTTTAATTCAGAAGTGTATATATATATATATATATAGCAAATATATATATGTGGGTGGGGCAGTGGACAGCAATGGGGGTACAATTGGGACACCAATAATAGAACAATAATAAAAAAGATATGGAGAGAAAAAAACCCAAAACAATCATTTATGTTATTTTCTTTCTCTTTTTAAAAAAAATATTTTATTTATTATTTTTGGAGAGAGGGGAAGGGAGAGAGGCAGGGAGGGAGAGTGTGTGTGTATATATGTATATATATATATATATATATACATATATACACACACATATATATATACATGTATGTATGTAATAAAGACAATTGTGAAAAATATGACTCTGAACTTTTGCTCCCTTTAAAAACATCGTAAAGAAAATAAATAGCCCTGGCTGGTGACACAGTGGATAAGGTGCCAGCCTGCAAACCCAAAGGTTCAATTCCCAGCCAGGGCACATAACCAGGTTGCAGGCTGGGTCTCCAGCCAGGTCCATAGCTGGAGGCAGGTGGGGGGCAACCATGCATTGGTGTCTCTCTCCCTCCCTGCCTCTCTCCCTTCCCCTCTCTCTAAAAATAATAAATAAAATATTTTTTAAAAAAAGAGAAAGAAAATAACATAAATGATTGTTTTGGGGTTTTTTCTCTCCATATCTTTTTTATTATTGTTCTATTATTGGTGTCCCAATTGTACCCCCATTGCTGTCCACTGCCCCACCCACCCCACACCCACCCCCAGCCCCCACTCTCACAGTAACTCCCCATCCTATTGTCCATGTCTGTGGGCCATTTATATTAGTGTCTTGGAAAAAAACATTTTTTTCAGCTCATCTTTTTGAGTACTGTCAGAATGGGTCGTTCCTTGGCTGATTTTAGTGGGCACGTTCTTCTAGTCAGGGAGGCAGCTGTGCTCCTGAATATTAGCTGGCTGGCTGGCTGGCTGGCTGGCTGGCTGCCGAGGGTATGGAAAAGACTGGGCACAAAACTTGTGAGAATTGTGTGTAGGCGGGGTTAAGTAGCCTCTGAGTGGAGATCACCTATATAGTTGTCAGTGCGCGGACATCATCACAAGTACATGGCTTCCTGGAGTCAATTTTCACTCACAAGTTCTTGTTCTTTTCAGGTTTGTGAGGTGATAAGGTGATTCTTGTTCAGCAAAGTGCTCTATTAAAAAGGTCAAAAACCCTGGCTGGTGTAGCTCAGTGGATAGGCATGGGCCTGCGAACCCAAGCGTTGTCAGCTCAATTCCCAGCCAGGGCACATAACCAGGTTGCAAGCCAGGTCTCCAGCCAGGTCTGTAGCTGGAGGCAGGTGAAAGGCAGCCATACATTGATGTTTCTCTCCCTCTCTTCCTCCCTCCCTGCCCTTCTCTGTGTAAATAATGAATAAAATCTTAAAAAAAAAAAAAAAGCATTGGTGACAGATTGGATATACTGAAACTGGTTTATAGAATGTATTAAATTTTATTTTATTTTTATTTTATTTTATTGTTGTAATACATGCATCCCATTCCCCCCGCCCTTCCCCATTATTTCAAAAAAATTTTTTTTAATAAAAAGGTCAAGAAGTGATGGACTTTTTGTGAGTTGTAAAAGAAAGGAATTTATCTTTGGGGCTTAATGAGGAGCAGAAGTGATTATTTTTTAAACTAATATTTTAGGTTTTCATGGCTTCAATTGTATACAGAGAAACCATTAAAAAAAGCTTAACTTGATTTTTGTGAGATCAAAGAGGAACCAAAAGAGTGTGGTTTGCATCAGCGGCAGACCCCTTTAGGTGGCAGGGAAGGCAAGAATTCATTTTCTTCTGTGTGCCACAGTAGAATTTAATTTATTTATCATCTTATCTAAGCAAGCCCTCCCCTATTTTACCTTTCTAAAAAAAATTTTTATTTTCTCTTCTTTCCCCCAAATTAACATCACAGTTACTTGTGAGTTGTATGTATGGTAAAAGCCCTTTAACCTTGAGAATGAACCTTTGTCTTTTCCATTTTAAGTTCCCCAAGTGCCCAAATGTCTTCTTTTGAAGTATGACAAAATCAACACTGAACCCAAGTTTGGTGTTTTTAAATGAACTCTTGGCCAAATTTGAAAAATTGTAGACTGTGACTTAAAAAAAGCATTGGAACATATGAGAGGGTTGACTTATCTAGAGAATTTTAAAACAGACAGACACATATCTGTCTGATTAAATAAATAGGTCAAGCGTTTCCTGGAACCTAACATTTATGCTATTGTCAACTTAGTAATAGTAGCAGAGTGGGAAGTCTGTCAGTCAATGGTCAGAGAAAGTCAGACGTTGTCATGAAAATATTGGCTGGGACAGCCCTGGGAAACCCTGAAACCACACTGGTATTCACTCTACAAGTGTGTGGCCCCTATGGCCCTCACTCGATTAATTCAGAGTGTGTCTGTCTACTTTTAAATGACATTTACCAGCATGTGCCTCCTTCCCTCTCCACCAATAACCTCAGCAAAAATTTTTTAAAGAGAATCAAAAGTCAAAGTGTGTATATAGTTCATTAAATGACAGTGCTAATCAAGGAAGGGTACAAATACTTCATTTTCTTCCAGTAAGCAGTGTTCTCTAAAATTCTTAAGCTAGGAGCACAGGACCATGAAGTATTCTTTCAGTAGGGCTTCGTGTCACCTCGCAGGTGAATCTTTTCTCCACCAGATCAACCAGTATTTATTATCTGATGGGCTCATGAGTTGTATACTTAACATCACTCTGCTAAGTGCTGACAATCTCACCTCAGACAGGAAGGATAAAGCCTTTCTCTTCATAGAACCCATGCTGGAAATAACTGATAAATCAGTAATCAAACAAATGATACGAATATCAAACAGTGGCAGTCACTAGGAACAAGTGAAAGGGGCGGTGAGTGACTTGGAATGGAAGGCCCGGAGCAAAGGGTGGTGACCACCTCTGAAGAAGGATGATGGGTTGAGACCTGAGCTGTCAGAAGGCTTCACATCTGGGGAACAGTCATGAGGAAGCGTTGGTGTGTTAAAGGAATGGGGGGCAGGTTCAAAGGGTAGCTGAGCATCAGGGGCTCCGTGGCAGAGACAGGATGGAGAGGAAGGAAGCACAGGGCTGCGGGCCCTGGTGAAGACGTAGGAAGCAGGAATGCGTGAACATCGCCTGGTTTTCATTTGGCTGCAGTGGAGAGGTTGGAACTCTAGGGTTAGCAGAGGGAGCCAGAGACCTGTGAGGGCGGCAGTCTAAGACAGTGTTGGTTACGACTTATTCTTGACAGCTGACTGTGAGGGTGGAGAGAAGCGGAGAGATTGGATCTGATCATGTAATTACAGGCCTTTCCCCATACCTCAGCCTTGTGGTAGCCACTAACGACACGTGACTATTTACATTTAAATTTAAATTAATTTAAAGGGAAAATTCAATTCCTTATTCATACCAGCCACATTTCACGTGCTCAGTAGCCACTATCAAGTGCACATAGCCACTGTGCTGGGCAGCAAAGAATATTTCCATCAGCATACAAAGTTCTAGTGAGTGGCAATGCCTCCAGGCTACATGCCTATGACCTGTTCTTTCCAAATTCTTCATTCCTGAGTCTCAGAAGGGCAACCAAACTGCCATAAACTTCTTTGAATGCCCCTCTGTTGAAAGCTGTGAGGGGAAGGAGTGATGGCCTGAAGTTCATAGCTTTGGAGAATTAACCAAGGCCTGAGATGAGGTAACCCTGGGAACGTGGGAGGGAAGGTGAGAGGCATGATACTACATATTGGGGAGTCACTTGGGGGAGTCAGGAGGTGGACTCCACATGGCAGCTGGAGGCTCAAAATGTGCCTCAGGTGGCAGTGTTGGGGAAAAAAAAAATAACAGGAACAGATTATTCCGTGTTTAGAATTGAAGAAGTGATTAGGAGAAGGAGAGTATTAACTTGGATCAACCACAGTTTGGGGGTGTATCTGTCCGTCCCAGCACAGTCCAGGAAGTGGAGCCACGAGGACTGTTCACCAGGAGTTAGAAACTGGGAGAGGGACAGTGCATCAGAAGAGGAACACCAATGGGCACCTCAGAGGACTCTCAGGAACAAGTCTAGCCACCCAGGTGGCACTTAGGGGAGCTCACAGGGAGGCCTTTGGGACCGGTGCCTGGGGAGGCTACTGCACTGTAGGTCAACGGAGCAGCCTTCAGGAGGATGAGCTGGATAGGGAGCAGAGGGGACCAAGGACACATGGAACCCGCAGGAGCCCTGGTCTTCCCAATCCCAAAGTCCTTGTATGGCCACCTCTGACCCAGAACCCTCTGATGGAGGGGATTTAGGGAGCTGGTCCCCAGCTTTCCCAGGGAGACATGCTGATTCAGCTCAAGGGATGTGAGGGACCGTCTCTTGGATCCTGGAGAAATGGAGTTTTAGGGGTGAGAAGGAACCAAACTTGAATGGTGTGCACCCCACTCTTGGGTCCAGAGTTGGCTTGTCCCTTATGGAAAACCCAGCATGGAGCCCGTGCTGAACAGAGCCCTCTGCCTCTGAATCCGTCTTCACCTTGACCCCCAAAGTGAAGGGTTGCTGTTCGTTAATACTGTGAAAACAAGGCACCGGCAGATGCTAAACTGATTAAAAAACCTGGTAAAGCTGTTATCTATCGTACATACCTTTCAGGATGGAGCAAGATACAAGATAGCATATCCCGTGGTTAAAAAAAAAAAAAAAAAAATCAAGAGTAAAGTGGTTCTACATACTGTGAAACTGGCATCCTTTTTCTAAATGACTTCATCCAAACGACAGATGCTCTTTAATCACTTGCCCACAGTTTCGTTGTACTGTGTGAGGAGAGCTGCAGCCCACTGGGCGCTTCCCAGGCCTGTCACTGTGCTGGCATGGACGGCGTCCTCCTGTCCTCAGTGTCCCCAGTTACCGTGCGAGTTGGCACAGCCCCACGTCAGACAGCCAGTAAGGAGTAGGACTAAGATTTGAGCCCAGCTGGGAAATTCAGAGGGAGCGAGCAGAAAGGGGACATGTGGAGACTGAAAAAATACCAAAAGTTCAGCAACTAAGTAGCTGTAAGGTGAGGCCCTGCAGCGGTGACATGGAGCATGTTAGAGCTCCGGGCTCAGCAGGTGACGTTGGGCCTCCTCCAGGGCACCCCCCCCCCCATATACAGATGCTTATCAACTTGCATTGGAGTTACATCCCAATAAGCCCCTCAGAAATTGAAAATATTCTTGAGTTGAAAATGCATTTAAAACACCTAACCTACCGAACAGCATAGCTCAGCCTAGCCCACCTAAATGTGCTCAAAACACACATTAGCCTACAGTTGGGCAAAATCATCTAACAAAACCTATTTTATAATAATATCTTATGCAATTTATTGCACGTATCACTCCTAACACAGTTCGTTCACTCGAAAAAATCGTAAGTTGAACCATCCTAAGTTGGGGACCATAGGTATTTGGGCCTCTGTGGGAGGAATTTCTTTACTTCTTTCTCCCTCCCTTTATTTCTGCCTTTATTCCTTCCTTCCTTTCTCTCCCACAAAGCCTTCCCTTCTCTCTCTCCTGTGTGCCATCTTCCCTCTCTCTGTACCCTCTCCCTGCCAACTGTTGCATCTCACCCTGTGAGCAGATGCAGAGAGGCTGTGTGGACACACCCAACCTTCAACCCTGTCCTTTAGGAGGTTCCCTCTGCTCTCAGCTCTGCAGCAGAAAAGCAGCTTCTCCTCCACACAGAAATTGTCTTTGCAGCTTGGAGGGTCCCCTCTGCTTCCTGAAGCAAGCATGCCACCCTCTCTCTGACGTTGGTGTGAAAACCAGTAAACACAGCGGTAATACTGATACCCAGCTGGGTGGGTTCCTGTCTCTCTCCCCCATCCCTGGCATCCTTCTCAAGGGGTTGTTTGGGGACAGCTCCTGGGACCTGTGTGTTCCCAGGCTACAGACCATGGGTCTACCTTGTGCACGAAGACAGCGTGGTCAAAACCTGCCTCTACCTGGCTGGTGGCTCAGTGGACTGAGCGCCAGCCTGCGAACCCGAGTCACTGGTTCGATTCCCAGCCAGGGCACATAACCAGGTTGCAAGCCAGGTCTCCAGCCAGGTCTGTAGCTCAAGGCAGGTGAAAGGCAACCATACATTGATGTTTCTCTCCCTTTCTTCCTCCCTTCCCCTCTCTCTAAAAAATAATGAATAAAATCTTAAAAACAACAATAACAAAAAAAAAGCAGAGAACAAAGAAGGAACACTCACTTCCTTCAGGAGGCCATTTGCCATTTTCTGTGTACCGGAGAGTCAAGGAGAGGCCAGTATGTAGAGACAGGCGGTCCTTCAGGACCCTGGATGAAATTCAGAAACTTGGCAAAACAGCCGCAGTGTTGTCCAGCCCTGACGTGTGACTGCTGAAGCCAGTCAGAGGGACCGAACGCATATTTTCCTGAAGTAGGAGTGGGCATTGGGGCAACTTGTTATTCCTCCCACCCAGCCCCGGAGTGGCCTTGTCTGTGGAGGAGAGTGCCTGTGTGGGGGTGTCTCCTGCCTCCCCGGCTCCTGGAGGCCCACGGGCATCGAGGTGCTCCTATTCCTCAGGATTAGTGCATCTGGGGTTGATGGTTTCTTTCTCCCTCTTTCTCTCTCTCTAGGGTCAGGTGTGGATCAATGGCTTTAACCTTGGCCGCTACTGGCCAGCACGGGGCCCCCAGATGACCTTGTTTGTGCCACGGCACATCCTGGTGACATCAACCCCGAACACCATCGTAGTGCTGGAACTGGAACGTGCGCCCTGCATGGGCATTGTCCCACAGCTGTGCACCGTGGAGTTTGTGGACAAGCCGGTTATCAGTGCCACTATGACCCAGAGTCCTCACTTTCAAGACCTGCCTGTTGAAGACTCATGACAAAACCATGTGTGATGATTCAAGCCTGTGATTCTTTGAAGCACTAGTCTTCCACGTACCTCAGGTGTCCCCTTGCAGTGGCGCCATTCACGGGAGACTTTGATTGGAAAATAGATTTAGCTTGTGCATTTCCACCTGAGGTTTCCCTGCAACTTTGCTGGGACTGACCCACCCCCGCCAACGGCCACCGTGGCCATGCGATGGAGGTGGCAGCACGGCAGCACACCGGGGCATCTGTAGAGTTGCAGCCGAAGCTTTCGAGGTGTTTCTGATTTTTATTGTGGAAGAATCATGTTGTCTTTTTTAAAAATAAATTTTGCATTCATAATGTAACTGTTGTTGACGTTGAGCAGGTATTAAATTATAGGTTCTGATTTCAATCATGACTAGACTTGAGTGGGCTCAAGAAGCCACTTCACTCACTTGAGGTTCAGAGGCACGGAAAATCGTCTTAGTCTGATGCAGTGGACTGCCGCTTTTCTGACCCTTATTTGAAGTTCAAGCCCATGTTGCATGTTTCGATGGAACAACTGCACCAATCCACACACTAACACAGGAGTGCACACATGTCAGTAGACACGAATATACATGACAGCATGCTCTATGCACAGACACAGGTATGCAAGGACAAGGTGTTACATAATATGCATCTTGCTTAAGCTCACAGCTCTCTGTTGAGTACTCTCCTATACCATGGCCCGTTCTGGGCATGTTATGTTCATGTATTTAATTCACTCGTCCCTCACAAGAACTCTGCGGAATATACTGATACCCTCCCTGATATACCAGGACACACAGCTGTAAGTGGTAGAGACAGGGTTTGAACCCAGGGTGTCTGGCTCCAGTGTCCAGGCACATGTTGCATGCATAATATATTGATACATGCTTACATTCCCATAGGAAAGGACTGGAACAGCATAAACAAAATTGCTAATAAGATCCCATCTGGGGCTGTTGAAGAGATTGCTCATTTTTCTTTTTACTTACCTGTCTTTCAAATCCTTTACAGAGAAGATGTAAGTTTTTCTGAGGGAGGGAGAAAGGAAAGATTTTTGATGCTAATCTACAATGCCTTTTCATGGTAGTGTATTTTTCCCCGTCTTACCGACATCAGTAATGAAGATCTGGAGTCAACGGGCAGTTTGGAGAGTGGTTGTACCAGCGGCAGGGGGTGAGGAAAAAACAGACTGGAATGGTACACAGGACTATTTTCCATAGCATCTTTTTCTCGATGTTCTTCATCACGTGACGTTTGGGTATCCCGCAGGGTGAAGAGGTGCTGCATGGACCCAGGCCTCGTTTCATTGCTTTTCCTCCCATGACTAAGTTACCAAAAATATGTAGAGTGATGCTTAAGAACCATGCACAGGGAAAAGCTTCAGGAAGAAATGTGAGATGATTCCTTTTAAAGCATTATATGTTTATTGATTTGAGAGAGAGAGAGAGAGAGAGAGGAAACATTGACCAGTTGCCCTTCACATGTGACCCAACTGGGGATTGAACCTGCAACCCAGGCCTGTGCTCTGACCGGAAATCACACCCTCAACCTTTTGGCTTTTGGGATAATGCTCCAACCAACCGAACCACCCGGCCAAGAATGTGTTCCTGTCATTGCTGAGGAGTATTCCATTGTGTGGACATAGCACATTTTGTCTACCCATTTGTCAGTTGATGAGCATTTGAACTGTTTCCAGTTTTGAACTAATGTGGATGATGCTGATCTGAACATCCACATACAATTCTTTGTGCGATCAGGTTTTGATTTTTCACAGGTAGATACCACACAGTGGAGTCGTTTAGTCATATGATAAACGTCTGTTTAACTTGAAGACATGACCTAACCGTTTCAGGACATCTCTTTTGAGACTCGAGAGGAACTAAATAGTGGCCGAGTGGCCCTCAGCAGAGCCTGGCCCATTCCGGAGCTTGTACTCCTCCCCTTGTCCTCTCAGTCCCCTGCTCCGTCTCAGGCCGTTCATTGTCTCTTTTCCTCTGTCAGTATTTGCATCTCAGCAAATCCAGCTTATTCAGAAGGAAATTGTTTGCCACTAACCTGAGTTTGGGTTTTTTTTCATTGTTTCCCCAACAAGCAATACTCTCCTGTCAGATGACACAGACAGGAAATGATCTTCTATGGTCTTTGTTTCTTGCCTTATAAGAAAAAAAAAAAAAAGCCATTTTCTGAAATCACTTTTTCAGTCAAGGTGAGGGTTCTGTCTGGTCTGCGGTAGAACAGACGGCCAGCGAGGATCAATTGCTCGTGGGCCGGGAGGAAAGTCCGCTCAGCGTCCAGACCAGTGGAGTGGGTGGTTCTGCCTTTGAACCCAGCCTCAGCTCTTGGTCTGACTGAGTGATACTTTCCCAGTTGGCCCTTGCTGTGCAGCCTTCTGGTCCCGGGGGTTTGTTAACTGGGCACTCAGCAGCCGTCTGGTGGTCTGTAAATGCCCAGTGAAGATTCTGCACTGATTAGCCTCTTGACGTTTGCTGCACTTAACCCTCCACGGGGATTTCCCGCGGGCGAGGAAGCCCTCCCACAAGTGCCCGTGCTCTGACCTCCCGAGCCTGCAGCACTGACTCACCAGGGGCAACAGGACAGGCGCGGGGACAGCAACAGACGCATGCCTCTGCTCCATCACTTGCACTGGCATGATCTCCAGTAACTGGCTCACTCGTGGGCCTCAGTTTCCTCATCTCGTAAGTGTGGTTCCTACCTCCTGGGGCTTTTAAGTGAAATACAGTCATCATGAAAGCAGTTCACAGGGCCCTAGCCACGGAGTAGGAGCTTACTGAATGAATGCTAGTGTGGTCCTTTCCTGTCACACTCCTCCATAGACGCAGGTAAGGGATCGTGTGGGAACCTGAGGGACCAGGGGAAAAGAAATGCCACCGAGGACACACCATCCTTTTCCCAAATCCCATTCTGTTCGGCTCAGCAACTTGGTTCCCCTCCTGACCAGCCACACGCTGGCTAAGGAGGCAAAGGTGGAGGAGACAGTCCACTGTAATCCAGTCACACAGACTGGAAGGTGGAGGGGGAGGTTCCACAGAGAGGGGGATGTCATCCCTCAAGGCCATGACATCAACCTGACATTGCTGGGGACAGCCTGGGCCTGTGGGAAAGACTGGTGATCAAGACTGGACTTCAGAGATCCCAGCGTGGACTTCTTCAGTGCTGCCTGTCCGTAATAAAGCCTCTGTTTCCTTGTCCTTAAAACTAAAGCAACTTTCTGGTGCCAAGTACTGACTGCAAATTCCAAAGGGCATTTCTCGTCATTGTGTGCTGTTTCGGTTGTCTGTTGCTGCAAACTGCTTCAATAAATTTGCATAAGTGACATAAAACTGCTATTTTTGTGATGGGGATGATGTGATGGCTCTGGGTTGGAATTCAACAGGTACAACAGGGAGGCTTGTCTTTGTTCTGTGATGTCTGGGCCTCTGCTGGCTCCTAGAATTGGCTGGAGGTTCCTCCAGCTGGCGTTTGGGCTGGGCTGACTTAAAGTCTAAGCTCAGGTTGGGTCTGTCAACTAAAACCTTTCCATCTGGCTTTTTCCTGTGATGATGCTAAAAAAGGCATCATGATAAATAACATTTGTAAAATACTTTGGACATTTAATTTTGAATACAGTAGTATCTCATTGAATCTTTTTTTTTTTTTAAGTTTTATTGATTGATTAGAGAGAAAGAAAGAGAGTGAGAGAGAAATATCAATTTGTTGTTTCATTCATTTATGCATTCATTGGCTGATTCTTATATTGTGGTCCTGACCTGGGATCCAACCCACAGCCTCAGTGTACCAGGATGATGCTCTAATCAACTGAGCTGCCCAGCCAGGGCCTCACTGAGTCTTTATTAAGAACCTTTTGAAGAAGTAGGGCAGGTGATATGCAACCCGATTTGTAGTTTAGGAAGGATTGTGATTTACTCAAGATTGGGAAGGCCGAAACAGAGACTTTCGGCTCCAAAGCTTCCCGTAGGCGGGTTACCTTGATGGACTGATTGATTGATTGATTGATTGATTGGGCTGCGTGGAAAAGTTTTGTATTCCATTTGAGAAAACTCCGAACACAGAAGAATGCTATTTCAGCAACCCTGCCTGGCTTCCATCAGGCCACACGTGAGCTGTGGTTTTGGGGAATGGCCTATGAGGTTTGGGGGTTGGGGGTGATGAGCAGGATGGCCTGCATAGCCGGGACCCCCACATGGGAGAACAGCTCGCTCCCAAGGCTGGGCCTCCCTCTTCAGCAAAACCACGCTTGTACACCCTCTTCCGCTTCATTTTGTTCTTTGACACTCAGCAAATTTCCCCAGGAACTTAGCTAGAAATCTCCGTGAGGACCAAATTCTCTGAAAGAAGTGATTAGATTTACATGGAATTGTAGTTGAGAAGTCAAAGAGTGACTGCCGGTTTTTCTCCAGAAGGAGCGTTTCCGAGGTGTGGGATGGGACCGAGGAGATGAGGGTGGCGTGAACAGACAAGCACTGCAGACTTACGTCAATGCAAGCCCTTGGGAGGGTAAGAACCTACACCTTTCCTTGGGGGTGACTGGGCTCACCTGTCCAATTTCTGCCATACTGGTAGACACCAACCCTCATTTGCAAAGAACAAACACAGTAAAGTACTTGAGAAACAAGTTCACTTGTAATGGGTCAGACGTTCTTGGACCATTTTCAAAGCCCCGCATGAGTCTTTCATGGTTTTGTATTCTAAAATTGAGGTTGCAGCCTTGGCTGGTGGCACATTGGACAAGGTGCTGGCCTGCAAATGCAAACGTCACTGGCTCGATTCCCAGCCAGGGCACATAACCAGGTTGCAAGCCAGGTCCCCAGCCAGATCTGTAGCTGGAGGCAGGTGAAAGGCAACCATACATTGATGTCTCTCTCCCTCTCTGCCTCTCTCCCTTCCCCTCTCTCTGAAAAATAATAAATAAAATCTTAAATAAATAAAATTGAGATTGCTTAGAACCTAAATGCCAATCCTTCCACTAGATGGGATTTTTGCATCACAGTACATCCTCACTTAACCTTGTGCGTGGGTTCTGGGAAGTGTGGCGAAACACTGTATAATGAAACCAATTTTACCATAGGCGAATGAACATTAAACAAGAATTAAGTTCTTATAGCATCTCATCAATGTTGTAGTGAAATGATGTTGAACAAAATGACGTTATTCAAGGATCTGCTGTACTAAATATCCATAAGAAAGAAGAGCTAGATGGGAGACAGTTGGGGGGAAGACTAGTTCTGTCTTTGTATTAATATAACCATCTTGTTTTCCCCACTCTGAACACCAGAATTTTTCCTCTTAATAGCTAGGGAGGAGTAAGCCCTCTATCTTAGGTTTTCAAAGAGCCATGCTTTTGAAAAAACTAACTCCTCACTCGGCTGTAAAAATTCAGTGCCTGTGTAGTAACTTATAGAATGCAAAAACCATACCAGCAGGAGTGAACCAAACTTTTAGCCCCTTTTCCCTGAACAGGACCATTCAACATCATACCAATCTCAACTGCTCTTCCTTCTCTTGATAACAAAATGCTGCCATTTTCTACTCCCATGTTTTTATACATTGGAATTGCTCCTCCTTTATTTCAGATATCCTATCACTTAAGTCCTTGGTCTTTGAGCCTGAAAGACTCCAAGACCCATTCTTTATGAAAATGCATTCATCTCAAAAAATGCTAGACAAAGGTGCTTGTAACCTCCACGTCTTTGTTAAATCCAAAACAACCTTCATTTGTTCTCCCATCTATCCACCCATCCATCCATTCATTTATTCATTCAACTACTAGTGAGTACCTAGCACATGCTAGGCATTCAGGAAAAAATAGTAACCATTTGACCACACCCTCACTCAATCTCTCTGTTTTTGAAGGCCCTGGTTGGTGGCTCAGTGGATAAGGTGCCGGCCTGCAAACCCAAAGGTCACTGGTTCGATTCCCAGCCAGGGCACATGACCAGGTTGCAAGCCACGTCTCCAGCCAGGTCCGTAGCTGGAGGCAGGAGAAAGGCAACCACACATTGATGTTTCTCTCCCTCTCTTCCCCTTTCTTTGGAAATAATAAATAAAATTTTTAAAATAAATAAATAAAGTATAGCGCTACTATCAATAGCAATAATAATTTTAAAAATATGCCCCATGACTCCAATAGATTTATAATTAGAGGAGTGGTGAGTAAACAGACATTTTCAATGCAGTCTCATGGGCCCCATAGTACAGGAGAGTCCAGAGTGGCGGCACAGCCTGGTAGGGACCCACTGCCGAGACCCCGGCAGTCAGGGACCCTGTCTTACAGCAGAACCTCAAACAAGGGTTGGACACATGTGGCTTATAGAGGGACTGCTATAAGAAGAAAGGAAGTAAGGGAAGAACATGGGGCAGGGAGATAAAAACAAGCAAAAACTACCTCCACCTCAAAATAACTTTCTTTAGTTCATAGTTCTTCTGGGAAGTTCTGGTCTGGGCAGGGTTCTGCTGATGTTAGCTTCGCTCATTCGTGTATCTGGGGTTAGTCAGTAGGTCAGCTGGCCAGTTCCAGGAAAACTCACACATATGAACTGCACCACAAATTTGGTCTCCCTTTGATTCAAGGGGGCTAGACTTTTATACAGGACTAATAATGCCTCTTTACGTTCCAATAGGAGCAAATTCAAAATCACCTTTGGAAGAAGGGCACGAATTATCCTGCATTTTGGGAAATGCCCCCAAATAATTTTCAAGGTCAAAGAGCAGCCACAGTCAAATATAACTAAATACACAAGAAAACAAAGGAATATAAACAAGAACCAGTAGAGAAAGAATAGCAGAGGCTTCAGATATTGAAATTATGAGATACACTTTAAGTATTCCACAATATGTAAGACAATTAAATAACCTTGAAAATATTTGCAGGGGATATGAAACTCTATGCTGAGACATCATAGCTTTGCAAAAAGAAAAAAGAAAAATACTAAACAGAACTTCTGGAACTGCAAAATAAAATAATCAAAATTTAAAACTCAATGTAGGATTTGGGAACTGGTTAGACACAGTAAAACGGAATTGGGTTGGATTGTCGATGAAAATAATAATACAGAATGTAGTATGGGGGGGAGTAGAGACATGAGGGATAGAGTGACATGATCAAATGTATTCCAAAAGGAGAAAAGAGAGAGAAGGCAGCATAGCTAGTATTTGGAGAAATAATGGGTGAGAATTTTCTAGAATCAATGTAAGATGTCAGTCCCTAGACTCAAGAGGCCCGACAAATCCCAAACACTTAAATTAAGCAAAAATTTTTGTCTAGATATATCATAGTAACACTGAAGAACACCAGCAACAAATAAAAATATCTTGAAAGTAGTCAGGGAATAAAGATCACCTTCACTGGAGTGGCAATTGATTGAAAGAGGATTTCTCAAAAGCAAAAATAAAAGACCAAAGACAATAGAATGGTATCTTCAATGTACTGAAAGAAAATTACTGCCAGCCTAGAATTCTATACCCAATAAGCTTATCTCTCAAACATTTTGGCCAAGTTAAGACATTTTTTAAAGCATAAACAGAGACTATTACTAAAACATATACTAAAGCATATACCTCAGGAAGAAGGAAAGTAAAGAAGGAAAGTCTATAATGTAAAAAAAAAAGAAAAAAATGATAAATCCATTTATAAATGTACACAAATATTAAATTAATGATACAATAGTAATGACCAGTAGATGTCACAATGTTGAATTACAATAAACAAAAACGAGAACAATATAAGACAGGAACAATATAAGTAAAGTTTTCTGGTTTTTTTGTGGTGGTGATGGTGATTGGTTTGGAGGCTTTTGGAGGTAATATCTCTAATAAGGGCAAAAAATAAGTGATTTCTTTTTTTTTTTTTAAGATTTTATTTATTATTTTTAGAGAGAGGGGAAAGGAAGAGAGACAGAGAGGGAGAGAGACATCAATGTATGGTTGTGTTTCACCTGCCTCCAGCTACAAACCTGGCTGGAGACCTGGCTTGCAACCTCATTATGTGCCCTGGCTGGGGAATCGAACCAGTGACCTTTGGGTTCGCAGGCTGGCACCTTATCCACTGTGCCACCAGCCAGGGCTTGTGATTTCTTTTAAACTTTGAAATTTTAAATATACTCTCCAAAAGAAGGCAAGAAATAGGGGTAAGGGACCTATAATAGGTAATATAAATGCAATCCATGAAACAAGACTTATACACAAATATTGTCAGTAATCACAATATAAATTAATTGAATACAATGATTAAGAGACCAAAATCACCAGGATGGGGTTTTTTATAGCCTAACTACATGTTGTCTTTGAGAAAGCAAATGAGTCTCATGGACACAGATAACATTATGGTGATTGCCAGAGCGGAAGGGGAAGGGGAATAGGAAGAGGGTAAAGGAGAAATAAATGATGATTGAAAAAGACTTGATTTAGGGTGATAATCACACAATACAATGTACAGATGATGTACTATAGAATTGTATGCCTCAAACCTATATCATTTTATGAACCAATGTTTCTTCTATAAAGTCAATAAAAACAAATGAAAAAATAAATAAAAGCATTTTGAAATTAAAAAAAGAAAATGAAAACATTTTTTATTTTTCAATAAAAAATACATGAAAAAATAAATAAAAGCATTTTGAAATTAAAAAAAAAAAAAGAAATGAAAACGTAAGGAAATTAAAAAAAGAAAAGAAATGAAAACGTAAGGATACCTGAAAGTTAAAAGATGGAAAATGCAAGTTAAAAGGCACTTCTCTCCCCTAAAGGCTTTAGAGGTAATGGGTAATTTCCTGTTTTTGTGATACCTGTTCCTATTTTACCTTTAGTCTCCCATTAGCTCAAGTGTAGCATCGTTAGGGGGTGGTCATGGAGCTTCTGCAGTGTAATTCTGTGTGGCAATAGTTAATGATAATAACAATAAGAAAGAAGAGAAACTTTCATGTTTCAATTAGGCACAGAACGCTATGTCAGAAATTCAGACTTATGAATTAGGACCATGTTGCTAAATCATCCTGACAGCCTTGACGGCAGAAGGAGAAATGGGTAGAACAGATAGTAAATTCTCCCATGGCCTCCTGGAACTGTGTTTTCCTGATGTTACCTAGTACAGGAGCTGTTCATTCTTTCTCAATAGCAATAATAATTTTGCCATTAATATTGTTAATGGCAAAACACTCTGTGTGGCACTTAGCCAATAATATTGTTGTGATTTGTTTACCGCTAACCAAAAGAACCTTCATGGCAAGTCCCATATGTTTTTTTTTAAATTCCTGATTACTGGAATTAATACATCTAGCCCATGGTGGGTCCTCAATCAATGCTTCTTGCATGAAAGAATGTTTCTGTGACAACATTCACAGGCTGGGAGTGGGTCCATGTCTTATTTTCCCCATTCCTTTAGGCCTATCTAACACAGTTGTCAGCAAAAGTGTCCTCTTTAAAAATCTACATAAGATCTGTCGTTAAGACTTTCCCAAGATTTCTGTGAACCCCCTGGGAGGGGGGCGCTTACTTTCTCAGTTTCCTCTGGCTAGACATTCTGCCTCTGCTTCCAGTGAATTAGATCAGTTAATATATGATCTTCACCATCCCACACATTCTTTTGCAGTAGCATGACTCAAATATGGAGCCGAGTCCCTTGAGTTTCACAAAACTTCACCCACATTGGGCCTTTTATCTTAGAACTTTATAGAAGTTTTGAAGAGACTAGGGCAAGGAGTGGTCTACACATTGCAACCGTGTAAGCTCAACATATTAAATGTTAGATATCCCAGGTTTTACAAGGCATTCTCTCATCATCCACATTGCTAGGTCCTCCCCTTATTTCCACTTGTCTTCTCTTCTTTGCCCACTCCCACCTCTGAATCTCTAATCATTTTAAAGTAAACATGCCTTATATGGATTTCTGAAATGACACATGATTGTCTTTCTCCTCCAGGTCCAACTTCTTAGGAAGGGGCCATGAGAGGCATGAAAAAACCATGAGCTAATGGAAAGGGACAGAAGAGTCAGAGGAAAACAAAAAATTCAGATGCGTATGAGCATCCTTGAGACATATCCTGGCACTGCCACCTCACACAGCCTAGCCCTCGGGATTGGGGAAAACAATAAAATTCCCCACTAAGGTTTTGAGAACTACGCAAATAGTGTTTCTGAGACACCATTCCTAAGGGTCAAGCTCTGAGAGGAGGCAAGATCCCCGAGTTCCCCATCAGGATACAAGTAGGTGTTTGCACGTATGTGAACCAAGGGCCCCCATGAGCCAGACATGGAGAAGGGAGTGTAGGATGGTCTCTCATACCAGCTGGACAGCAGCATGAAGTTACAAAGGCTAGAGCCCCTATTGTGCCTTCTGAGACCACAGAATAGAGCAGAAGAAAATGCAGGGGTCCTGTGTCCTGAAGGGGGCCATAGGATCTGAGCAGTATCCTTGGGGAAGTCCTGCATGCGAGTGTAGATCAACTCAGCAAGTCCCTTCGTGGATTGATGCTTGAGACTCAGACAGGATGAGGTGCGCCTCATGAACATCAGTAATAAAAAAGAGTAGCATCCTCTCCCAAAACTGTAATTCCAAATGTTACTGAAGGAAAGGGAAGTGGGTAAAACACTGAACTGACTGAAATTCAGTTTCTGTTTCCTGGGAGAGCTGGGTCTCAAAATAAAAATGAAGTTTGGGGCTAGAAGGAAATGTACTGCTGACACCCATGTAGTGCGTCACTCCTAACACCCCTAAGTAGGATCAACCCTTCCGGATGTCAGTAAATATTTGAGAATCCTTTGTTCTTTGTTAGTAGGTATCTGAAAATAGAACACTGAAAGCACTTTTCCCTCTATTACATTATATTGTGTTCACCTCTAGTGAGCTCTTGTTTCTGACTGTTAATCATATTCCTTGTTTTAGAATTTTGTTTCTTCCTTGAACTATAATAGAACTTCGGTTTGCTTGCTCATTTTGAATGAGAGATTTCTGTTAGTTTTTTTCTTTTTAAGATTTTGTATTTATTTATTTTTAGAGAGCGGGGAAAACAGGGAGAGAAACATCCATGTATGGTTGCCTCTCTCGCACCCCAAACTGGGGACCTGGCCTGCAACCCAGGCTCGTGCCCTGGCTGGAATCGAACCATCAAACCCTCTGGCTTGCAGGCCAGAGCTCAGTCCAGAACCACTAACACAGAACACATTTTTGCTTAGCTTCTTCCCCTTCCCTGTCCAACATCCCTTCCTCCGCTTCTTCAGGGAGCAGCCCCCAGTAAAGTCATTCACGTTCGAATCTGTCTCAGGCTCTAGAGAACGCACCCAAAAGTCCTTCCAGTTAACAGCTTGGAGTCGGTCTAAAACAGGACTATGTTGGAGGTTCGGATCTCAAGTCCAGTGGTGGATTAGGGCTATCACAGACCTATCCCATCCTTGCACTGTGGGCTTGGGGCTTGCTTCAAATCTTAGCTGTGAGTTTGTGTTTATCTTCAGGCCTAATGAGGTCTACAGGTGCCAGCCAGCAGCTTTGCCCTCTTCTTTCAGAGGGCAGCCCTGCCTGCCCTCGCCACTGGCCTCGAGTCTGCCGTTTTCTGGAGCCGTTACCCCACGGGATCCGAACTGCCAGCTCCAGGCCATAGCCCCGCTGACTTATGCTCTCTGCTTTGCTCACCACTTCGTTTTTATTTCCCAACTGCGGTCCTTCCTCACAAATGAACAATCCTACTTCTGTTTACGATCAAGGGAAAGAGTCTTTATTCAAAAGCAGTCACTTAAGCCTATCAAGTCACAGCTTTAATTACTTAAGTCTGTCAACTAAGGCTAAAGTCTAACACCTGGGTTCTCCTACCATCTCCCCTGTTGGTTTCTACAAGGTTAGTTTACAAACTAAAGCAACATAAAACACAAAAGCTACACGATTCCGGAATAATGGCAGGCTTCTGCCTCAGAGCCCATTCTCTCTAGGGAAAATAAACCTGCCACCCACTGCCAGGCCAGCCTGATCCTAGGCTGTCCCTGGAATTCCTTCCCACCCAAAGTACCATCTGTTGGGAAGTGCAGCACATCATCCAGACATCCTCAAGAAAGGAAGCCTGGCAGCAAGCCTTAGAGTGTCAGCTCAGGAGCCATACAAGCTCCTCTGCAATATATTTTTGTTGATGTAAAATCTGTATACCATACAATGTGCAGGTTTTTAAGTGCATAATATAATAATGAAAGTTGATCAACATATCTACCCAGCTTACCCAGTAAGATACGGGAAATTTTCATCACCCACATTATTCCTCTGTATGTTGACACACCAGAGGCAACAACTGTTATCAAAAAAATTATTTTAAAACTCCCTCGGGAGCCAGGCTGGTGGCACAGTGGATAGGGCACCAGCCTGCGAACCCAGAGGTCGCTGGTTCAATTCCCAGTCAGGTCACATACCAGGTTGCAAACTAGGTCTCCAGCCAGTGTCTGTAGGTGAAAGGCAACCATACATTGATGTCTCTCCCTCTCTGCCTCTCTCCCTTCCCCTCTCTCTAAAAATAATAAATAAAATCTTTAAGAAAAAACAAACACTCCCTTGGTTAGCTTTTGCCTGTTCTAGAACTTCAGATAAGTACACTCATACACTACGTGTTCTTTTGTGTCCACATGACAATGTTGTTGCATACTGGAATGATGCCTTTATTTACCTTGCTGAGTAGTATTCCATTACAGGAATATACCAAGTTTCTTTATCCATTCTCCTGCTAGTGGACAATTGGTTTATTTCCATTTTTGTTTATTATGAATAAAGCTATTACAAACATTATTAAACATTTTTATTGAGATGTAATTCACATACCATAAAATGTACTCATTGAAAACATCCAGTTCAATGATTTTCAGTACATTCACAGAGTTGTGCAGCCATCACCACAACCTAAGTGTAGAATATTTTTACTACTCCAAAAAGAAAGCCCATATTTATTAGCAGTCACTCCCCATCTCCTTCTTCTCCCAGCCCTAGGTAACCACTAACCTACTTTTTGTCTCTATACAGTTGCCTAATGAGATCGATAACTATGTATTTCTAAGAACTTGACAATTTTAGCTCTTACATTTAGTTATTTGATCCGTTTTATTTTATTTTTTGTGCATGTGTTGGAGTAATGTAGTAGTCTGACTTCATGCTTTCGCATTGGATATCCAGTTGTTCCAAAACCAGTTGTTGAAAAGATCAATCTTTCCCCCATTGAATAATTATCTTGGCACCTTTGTCAAAAATCTATTGGCCATAAACTTGAGGGTTTATTTCTAAACTCTCAATTCTGTTCCCTTGACTTACATGTCTATCCTTATGACATTCATTCTACATTGTCTTGGTTGGAGTAGCTTTGGAGTTTGGTGTTGAATTTAAAAGGTGTGATTCCTCCAACTTTGTTCTCTTTCAAGATCGTTTCAGCTATTCTTTGTTCCTTTCATTTCCATATAGAATCAGCTTGTCAATTTCTGAAAAAAATAAGCAACACTTTTTTTTAAAGTCAATTGGAATTATGACAAAGATTTTATTAAATCCAGAGATAATTTAGAGAGCATTGCCATTTTTTTAAACATGAAATCTCCCAATCAAATGAGTACAGGCTGTCTCTCCATATTTTTAGGTCTCTTTTAGTTTATTTCTGTGATGTTGTCTGCCTTTCAGTGTACATGTCTTGCACTTTTTTTGTTAAATTTATTTCTAAGTATTTTATTTTTGATGCAATTATAAATGGAATCATTTTTCTTAATTTCATGTTTGGACTATTTATTGCTAGAGAAATGTAATTGATTTTTATTTATTGATCTTGTATCCTACAATCTGCTGAATTTATTTATTAGCTCTAATAGTTGTTTTGTGGGCTCCTTAAAATGTTCTACATAAACCACCTGGCTGGTGGCACAGTGGATAAGATGCCAGCCTGCGAACCAAAGGTCGTTGGTTTGATTCCCAGCCAGGGCACATAACCAGGTTGCAAGCCAGGTCTCCAGCCAGGTCCGTAGCTGGAGGCAGATGAAAGGCACCCATACATTGATGTTTCACTCCCTCTCTGCCTCTCTCCTGCTTCTTTTTAAAAATAATAAATAAAATCCTGTTTTAAAAATCTTCTACATAAAAGATTGTGTTGTTGGCAAATAGACATAGTTTTATCTTCTTCTTTTTCAATCTAAATGGATTTTCATTTTCATTTTCTGGACAAGAACCTCTAGTAAAATAGGAACAGAAGTAGCAAAAACAGATATTCTTGTCTTGTTCCTGATCTTAAGGAGAAAGCACTTGGTCTTTCACCAATAAGTATGATGTTATGAGCATCTGGAACAAGTCTTTTTATGGACTGAGGTCTCCATTTCTCTTGAGTAAACACCTAGGTGTAGCATTCCTGGGTCCCAGACTAGGTATATGTTTAACTTCCCAAATAATTGTCAGATTGCTTTCCATAGTAACTTTCGTATCCAGCCATCTTTTAAATCCCTCTTATATTGTTATTTATCATATCAATGAGTTTCAGAAAACAGAAAGACTTCTAAACTGTGAGCTCCTTGCTGCACCTTAATTAGAAGATTTCCCAGTGGTAGGCTCAACAAGTCTGTCACCCTCAAGAAGTTTTCAAAGGATAATTCTTTCATGTACAACTTAAATCCATTCCCTCATAAGCTCACCCTTTGTCCACTCCACAAACCCTCCTAAATTTCTCCTCAATTATTCCCCACAAAGAACCCAGCTAAACCACACCTGAACCACTGTCCGCTATATTTGCATGTGATGTTTTCATGGTGATGTTATTAAAATTAGGAGGGATCCCTCTGACCGAGGCAACCATGAAGAGGTGATTGTAAAGTCCAGGTTTTTGTATTCATTTTTTCACATTTTTTAAGTGTTTCTTTAATTGAATTTATTGGAGTTACATGTGTTAATAAAATTATATAGGTTTCAATTGTACCATTCTGTATATTTATTGTCAGTCCAGTCTTTTTTTTTTTTTTTTTTTTAGATTTTATTTCATTATTTTTAGAAAGAGGGGAAGGGAGAGAGGCAAAGAGGGAGAAAGACATCAATGTATGGTTGTTTTTCACCTGCCTCCAGCCACAGACCTGACTGGAGACCTGGTTTGCAACCTGGTTATGTGCCCTTTCCCATGCCAAAATTATTCAGAAATTCTACAAAATTTCCTCTTAGAACTTCTATTGTTTTTCTTTTTACTTATGAATATTTTGTCTACTTTCAATGTAACCATGTGACTAATGTGACATATAAATCAAGCTTATATGTCATATAAATCATTTGGCCCATTTCTTTTTTTTTTTTTTAAGATTTTATTTTATTATTTTTAGAAAGAGGGGAAGAGAGAGAGGCAGAGAGGGCGACAGACATCAATGTATGGTTGCTTTTCACCTGCCTCCAGCCACAGACCTGACTGGAGACCTGGCTTGCAACCTAATTATGTTGCCCTGGCTGGGAATCGAACCTGTGACCTTTGGGTTCGCAGGCCAGCACCTTATCACTGTGCTACCAGCCAGGGCTATTTGGCCCATTTCTTAAATAAATAATTCTTTGTTTCTCACCTTTGATTTAAAGTTCCACTTTATTATATGCTAAATTCCCATGTAAATTTAATTTAGTACTATATTTCCCATTCTGTTTCACTCAACATTTTGGTCCATTGCCATACTATTTCAATTAACTAATTAATGTAATATACATAATAACATATATATCGTTTTTGGTCATTTTTTTTTTTTAAAGAGTGGATCTGGTTATTCTTTTCTTGTTCATTTTTACATGAACTTTTACATGGCCTCATTAAGAGTTCTGACACTGAACACCATTCCAGGATGATGTTCCTCATCCTCATGTGCTTCTCCCTTGTAATGGCACCATCTTTCTTGATTTGGATCAAAGTCCACCAATTCTACCTGGTCCATTTCATCAGTCTCTTCTACTTCGTTCCTTTCAGGTAGGAGTTTTTCCAGCAAAGAGAGTTTATCAGGAAAGAGAAAGCCATTCTCGGGAAAGGTTCCCTTAAAGTCAAGGATTAGGCGACCCTTTTCAGATGATCCATGATAGATTGGCATCCTTCATTTAGCACTCACTGCTAACAATCTAACCTGGATGAGATGTGGCAACTATGGTTCAGTTGTCAAGAGTAGCTCTTGGCTTCTGGAAGCCACACAGTGCTTCAACCAGCTGTGTCCATACACATGAAAATGTTTTCTCCTTGCTGAGTGAAAATAGTATGGTCTTTCTGATCTGAAGCAATGAAGGATAGATATATATTTGATGGTGATACTGAAATATTACATTCCTATACTTCTGTAGCTCTCCTAGCCTGATTATTTTTCTTACAATATCATTTTCCTTACTATCTATCTCTGAATCATTACATATGCTTCTGTGTGAGGGGAGGGGTCCAGTAGTTTTCCAGGCTAGCTGTCTTCACAACCCTAATGGCTTCTTTCTGCAGACATGGAGACAAACTTGCTTCCTGCAGATGTGAAATTCAGCACATCTGTCTTCCCTGCTTCTCTGAATGCAAGTGGAACTAGGGCTTCTGACCCAAGTCCTACCTGCCTCAGTTCCCGCACCTCATGGTGTCCCTCACCCTTCAGGAAATGTATCTTTCTAGTGCTTTCTGAATCCTGTCGCTGCTGCACCCTCTCCTCACCTTTCTGGTCACCTATACCCACAGTTTTTACCTACTTCTAGTAGACCTTACTCCATATACGGTATATTGGAGTCTGAAAAGTATAGCTCTCTCCAGGTCTGACCAAGAATGGAGTTGGTGGGGAGTTAAATTCATTTTCCTTGCTGTTATTTGACTATTTCCTAGAGAAGGTGAAAATGCAGACTGCTGCAGCTGTGTTCATGCCAGAAGTCTTAATAAAGTAATTTTTTACCCAAAGACTGCCTACTAATTTCAATTAATCTTTGAACTCTATCACATAAAATTTTATTAGAAACATAATGGGGATTTTGGAGAGAGGACTAGTGAACTTTTGTGGTGAAATAGAAACTTGAATTGCGTGTAGAGAACTTGATCCAGAGATAAGAAAAATCACTCATTCAGTAAAAATACCAAAAAAGAAAACAAACAAACAAAAAAAAACCTAGGCTAAAGAACTGCCTTACACTAGGCATTTTGCTAGGCTGTTAGATGGTGATTATTGTTGGCAAAATTAGTCTAATTCATGCATAGAATATTGTTTCCCTTGGACCTCTTTGGGGGAATAAAACCAAAATTATCCACTTTCAGAAGAGTTTCAATATATGAGTTTCTGGTTTCCTGAAAGGGAAATTTGGAGCCATTGTAAACTTTTAAGGGGCATAGTACTATGAACACAAAAATGTCTGGAGCTATGTCTGGGTCATTTAAACCAAGGAAGTCACTGACTGGTAAAGGATATAGGATGTCAGATAACTGAGGCCCGGCCAAAGGAGTGTGAAAGGAAGATGTCTCAGAGTGTGAGGTACACACCAATTGTGGGAGCAAAGGTAAGACTGTCTAATGGAAACAGGAACCAAGAGTCAAACGGGGGTTGATGGTCAGAGGGCAATGAGTGCATTGCATCCCTGATGGAAAAATTATGCCTCTTCATTTTCCCACAGCTGAAGTCGACTTCCATTTCTATTAGGTGCTATATGATCCCAAAGTCTCATTTTAGATTATGCTTCCAGGAAACAGACTCTGAGACTTGGAGATGAGCACCCAGGAGGTTTGATGGGGAACCCTCCAGGGAGCAGCCTGGGAAAGGCAGGAAGGAAGTATGACTGTACAACAGGCAAAGGTGAAAGGCAAGGTAGTTGGAACACAGGTCTCAGCTAACCTTACGAGGAGCTCTGGAGTTGAAATGGCTCTTCAGGGTTGTCCCAAATAAATGCAAGAAAGTAAGTGTTTTGTTTCCACTCACTCTCTAGTCACTGGATGTCAGCTGTGTGCCCAGAGAGGACCATCCCGGAAGGAGACTAGCTGAGAGCAGTCACCTGTCAACACGCCTGAGGGCTGTAATGATGCTTCAGTCCCAAACTACTTGGTCTTTTCAAGTGCATGCGAGGGTGGCAGCTGACGGAGTAGCTCAGAATTGCAACCTCCATAGTCTCTCTCATCTTTGCCTACTTTGCTACTCCCCCCCACCCCCCACAATCACTTTACAAAAACCTACTAACCACTCCCTGAACCTACCCTACCTTTTCATAAGCTATTTCATCAGTCGAGAATGTCCTTTCTCCCTTCCATTCTTCAAAATCAAGCTCGTTTAACAAGGCCTACTTCAAAAGCTAATTGTACTATAAAAAATCAAAACGGAATCAATTTCTCCTTCCTCTGGGGTCCCAAAGCATGTTGTTCCTAATTCTTTTATCATATCTGCCATGACTACTATTATAGGTGACCTTGCGTTTGAGTTTTCCTTTATCAGATTGTGAATTCAGTGAGTGCAGACCTTACTCTTTTATCCTATTCTCTGCATAACCTAGCATTCTACTTGGCACGAAACAGGCATTCAACAAATAGGAATTAATTACATCAAATGTTCCAAATTGCTATAAGAGTTTCTTAGGAAACATTTCCCTAAAGGATTTTTCTGTCTCATGGGAGACAGAGATTTATTTATTCCACACCATTTGAGCACTTGCTATGAGACAGATACTGCTAGGGCTACTTCCTATTAGCCTTATTGCTGTTAGTGGTAGTGGTATTAAGGTAAAATTCACATGACATAAAACTAATCATTTAAAAATGTACAATTCAGTAGCGTTTAGCACGTTCACAATGTTCTACAGCCACCACCTCACTGTAGTTTCAAAGCTTTCACATTACCCCCGAAGCAAACCTGTTTCTATTGTTCTTAAACAAATTATACCTAGTCTTCCTGAAGCTAGGCATGTCGCAACAAGAAAGGAACGAGTCTGATGTCTGAAAATTTTAGTTTAACACACCTTTGTGTAGAAATCATCCTGGCTTACTTTTCTGTGTTTCTGCTACTGACCAGGAAGGAACTCCCTTTTTAGGGTTCTGAGAGGGTCGTGTTTGGGTGTCACTAGAGGTTCTGTGGTCCCGTCCTGAGGAAATAGCAGCCCCCAACCCTCCCCAGCTTTGGAGCAAGAGAAGCCCTGAGTGACTTGAGGTGATGGATGACCCCAGCCAGGGGGAAGGTTGGAAGCTGCGTGCCGGCACCTCAACCTTGCTTAGTTAGCATTATACGTGAGGGGGAATGGAGAGATAGTAAAACCCCTTTGGCCAGTCTTTGTCCTTTGGTGTCCTGAAATGTCTGTCTCACTGCATTTAAATGGATGAAATCACAAGTTCTGCCAGGAAAGAGGAGGCAGCCGCCAGTAGGGCCAACCCAAAACCCCCTTTATCTATAATCCGGGAACACAGGGGCTTCACATTAACCATCTTATGTCTTTCTGTCAATCATTCTGCAACGTATTCTGCTTTATAGAGAAAACAGGGGTTGAGAGAGGAAAGAAACATGCTCATGCTCACGAGGGAATGCATAATGTAGAGTTTTCCAAGGAAGCTGCCCAGAAACCTGGCCCCATCCCTCACTTCCTATCCACTCGGATCTCCAAGTGCACTGGAACAAGATAGCATCCATTCCTCACCCCAAGTTGAGATCTTAACAGCGAACCCCCAGATTCCCCTCCTTGGGCACATCCACATCATCCTCATCCTACAGCTGATGTGGTGAGGACCAGGCAGCAGGGACCTCAGCTGCTTGGATTCTCCTCCTCATCAGATCAGACCTGAACACGGTCAGGAAAAACGGCTCTGCGGGACTATGTACACATTTATTTTATCGTTTTCTATCAAGGCAACATCAACGTCCCCTTGTCAAAGTGCTTTTCTGAAAATACATTTTCTGGAAATGCAGTCTTTTTCCATGTAAAGCCTGCAACGATGTGTGAACTTACAGAAGTGGTTTGAACTGGGTTCCTCAGTTAATGGTTGGCAAGAGAAGCCTTTGGTTTTGGACAGGCTGATAGTGCCCTATTTTACAAGTATGCCCAGGCTGTCAAAGCCTTCACCTAAACTGTGATTATGTAAGGCTGTAAGAACAGAGATTTCTCTTCATATGTAAAATGATTAATTACATGATTGAAATGACTAGAAAGGGCTAACTTTTGAGTCATGCAAAATTTAAAAACCAGGGCCAAAATTTTAAAGAGAGGATGGCACTTTTTACAATTTCATTTTAACATGCATTTTTATGCCACATCAGCAATAACTTTTTCATTGAATATTCTTGCCTCCCTTGATTGCAGTCACTTCAAAAGGACAAAAAAAAAAAAAAACAACATAGTCATACTTTAGAACTCCTTGTTAACTTTTAGTTTTGAGGGCACTGTTTGTAAATAAAGTAAAAGACCACAAGCAAATTATTGAGGACTATGTAGCATTTTTAAAGTTCAAATATACACCTCTTATAATCAAAACAAAACATTTGAATTTCCACAAGTATGTTTGGATTTTTTTAATGCCTTGAATTTTATGCTTGGAAATCAGACCATGTTAATGCCTTCATATCCTTATACTTAAAGTCAGCATTAAAAGTTTGACTTTCATCAACAATCCCTCATGTTCAAAGAATCAGATCTCAATTCATTACTTGACTACTCATTCCGCATACACCTGACTTCAGCTATATTATTAGAAAAAACACAGGGACAACATGTCAAACGTTTCTACATGGTTTTGCAAAAGCTAGAAAGTAATCAAAAGAGCCCATTTTTCACAGCAGGAAGTAGCCATTTATTCCACCAGTCAATTCTCTTCAGTTCCCTCAGGAGAACTCCATCTGCTCAGATTAGAAGGGAATGGCCTCCCCTTTCTAATCCCTTTGAAACACTGCTCAGGATTCTCCTGGGGTTTACTTATCACCCCAGCCAGCGTGGTGTGGGGAAGGACACCTCAGTCCAGGTGAATCCTCACTGCATTGAACCTGCCGGTGGCAAGAGGAAAGCTGACAGCAGAGTGAGAACTACGCTTCCGGCGACCATGGATGTTCCCCCTGGCACTTACTTGCTCAGGGAACTCTTACTAGAATACAGTTTTCAGTGAGCTCTTCATTTGGGAAGGGTGTGGACTCTGCTGCATTCCCGTTTTTTACAGAGCATCGTGGAGCTCATGATCCACGGTGGACTGTGTGTACGAAGAGCTGGGGGTGTCGGGGAAGTGAATCTTGAGGAACCTGCTACAGTACTGGCAGAGCAGGGAAGAGCCCCCGCACGTTTTGAAGAACTGGAAGATGTACTTGCGGAACTTCTCCCCCAGGAAAAAGTAGATGACTGGGTTAAGGCAGCAGTGAACAAAAGCCAGCGTCTCTGTGGCCTGAAGTGCGTAGTCCAGGTGTCTTTCAAAGGTGCAGTTCTGGATGACCTCTAGGTCCACCAGGGTCTCCAGGAAGAGCACTACATTGTAGGGGCTCCAGAACCCCAGGAAGAGGACCACCACAGCAAAGATCATCTTCACCGCTTTGTTCCTTTTCTCGTTTTTACAGTGCTGCAAGGTCCTGATGATCTTCGAGTAACAAAAAAGCATGATCCCTAAGGGGACCACCAACCCAAGAAGGTTGATCTCCAGGGAGCTCAGGACCTTCCACCGTGTGGAGTTGGGCGTGTACTTGGTTTTGCAGTAGGTATGGTTTTGCTCTGTGTAACAAGTGCTGAATAAAAGGCCTGGGAGGGAAACCAATATAGCCACTGCCCACGTAACCGAGCTGGTAATAACCCCGTAAGTCACGGTCCGGGCTCTCAAGGAAAACACCGCGTGCACGATGGCCAGGTATCTGTCTATGCTCATGAGCATGATGAAGAAGATGCCGCTGTAAAAGCCCACCAGGTACATCCAGGAAATAATCTTGCAGAGACCTAGTCCAAAAACCCATTGGTCTGCCGCGTAGTAGCCCCAGAAAGGGAGGGAGAGCACAAAGAGCAGGTCCGAGATGGCCAGGTTGAGCAGGTACACATCCGTCATGGACCTGAGCCGCTTGTACTTAAACAGGACCAGAACCACTGTGGAATTGCCCAGCAGACCAAGCAGAAAGACCAAGGAGTAGAGTGGGGGCAGGAAGAGTCCCCCAAACGCTTTGATGCCTTTCTTGGCACAAGGTGCAGGCATATTTCCATAGAGATAGTAATTGTTATATATGCTTTCATCCACGGTGGTGTCTGCTATATCAGTGGTGTTCATTTTCAAATCTGCAGGCTCCCCAAGGCAGATCCGAGTCCAACCAGAAGAAGCGAATGAGGAGAAGAGCAAACAAAGATTTCTGTAAGAACAAAACCAAATCAGAACAGGGCTGAAGACAGAGAACAGCTGCTTAATATTTTGCTCCAGGTCATGCTACCTCCTTCCCAAGCTTCCCCAGTGGAAGGGCTCAGTTCCTCATGGGACAGTGCAGACAAATGAAATCATCCTGGCCCTGGCCAGTGAGGCTTGGTTGGAGCGTATCCCGTGCACCAAAAGGTTGGGAATTCAACTTCCGGTCAGGGCATGTACCTAGGCTGTGAGTTCACTCCCTGGTTGGAACACATTTGAGAGGCAACCAAGGTTTCTCAATCACATCAATGTTTCTCCCTCTCTCTCTCTCTCATCAATAAACATTTTTTAAAACACTTTTTTAAAAAAAGAACCCTGCCCTTTGGAGTCAGACAGATTCCAAATCCCAGCTCTGCCACTTATCCCTTTGCCTGGCGCTCCCGTTCTCTCGTCTGTAAGTGGGAATGCATTTCCAGAAGGTCGTCTGAGTTCCTGAAAGGAACTTGTGCAGGAAGCACAAGACCAGCTGATATCCCTACACACCACCAAGGGGCTTTCTGACATAAAAACAGAGAGAAAAATATTTTTTAAACTACCTGCGTTACCTCTTTAGATTCTAACTCCACAACTTCAGTAATTATATAGGTCATCCTTAAGCTAAAAAGAAACCAGGCTGATCATTTGCCTTTCCATGAAAATTCTTACTCCCCATACATGCTTCCCACTTCCCAGATTTCAAAGCACATTCGCTGGTACTGTCCCTGTAATCCCGCTCCCCAGCTCCTATCCCCCCAACCCACCATCCCAACAACAACCTGCAACTCTAAGCCAATCAAACATTCCGAGCCATTGGGCAGATAACTCATGACAGATTCAGAGAAGTTAAATCACTTCTGAAGGCCACCCAGCTATGTACAGAACGAGCCCTTCAGGCTCCAAGTCCCAGGATATGCTGGTAATGCAGGTCAGGGAGGTGTTGGGGAGGGAAGGGCTCTGATTTCCGTCTTTGCTGGTTTCTGTGGTAGAAATACTCCCACCATGGACAAGATCGGGCTACCAACAGCCTCGTGAAATTCCTGACGATTTAACAATCAGCCCTGGAGAGCTGGGGCAAGTTTCATGTTCACTGCAGAGCATCTCAGGTGGAAGGCCACTTTGGCACTAATGCAGCAAACCTGTTCTCAAGGCCCTTCGGGAGGTTACAGTACTTACTTCGCTGGGTTTACTCCTGCAGACAGATGCGGAAGACCTGGTGCATCTCAGGTTCTCAAAAACAGCATGTGTTAAAAGTATGGCAACTCCGGCCCTGGCTGATGGCACAGTGGATAAGGAGCCAGCCCGCAAGCCCAAAGGCTGCTGGTTTGATTCCCAACCAGGTTGCAAGCCAGGTCCCCAGCCAGGTCCGAAGCTGGAGGCAGGTGAAGGTCAACCATACATTGATGTCTTTCACCCTCTCTGCCTCTCTCCAAAAATAATAAATAAAATCTTAAAAAAAAAAAGAATGGCAATTCTATTTAAATGAAGAATAATTCTAGTCCTTCTGCACCATTTTTGCCAGTGAAAATTAAAGAAACAAAAGAGGCCAAGGAGTTAGGAAATTATCAGAACACGCAAAAGTAAACACAGCCAGTAAATGTTTGCAATGATTCTGTAGTCCTTATCTGTGTGGTCCTTCTTGACCTGGGAATCTCCATAGAAGCAAGAAGCAGAAAAGTTGATGTTTAATGAAAATTGTCTGTGTGTTCTGAGCATGTGGGCTTAAGTCAGATGTGTGCATAAATGAGTGCCCGTCAGAGGGGGACCGGAGGGCATGGGTCTAGGTAGATTGCATGTGACCTCCAGGCTAGGAGCCAAATGTGAGCATTAGACAGACCAAGTGATAGGACTGGGTGAGTGGCTGGCCAACCTTCAGCTTTCAAAGCCCTCGGACCTGTATGGAAATTAGCACATAGCCTGAAGCCCTAGGGATGGCCCCATACAACCCCCCACTTACCTTGCTTTTCTGATAGTGGCTCTCAGGAAGGTTTGTGAGGTAATGCCAGGCTTGTTCAAGAAGCAGCATTAAGAAAGACGCCTGCCTTTGAAGACGCCTGTCTTCCTGTGAGCAGCACCAGTGCTATTTGTCACCCCTCTATGCTGAGCTCAAGTGGGTTTTTTTTTTTTTTTTTTTTAATATATAGAAGAAAGAGAAAATGATTCTTAATGACTCTTAGGGACTCTCAGTCGCTCATTTCCCAAAACTCAAAGCTGGATTAAGGAGAAAAATGAAATACATTTTTAAAAAGAGAAACCTTTAAAAATAATAATCTATTTGCTGTATTTCTAATTTTAAAACTTTCCTTGTGGCTGGCTGCAGTAAAAGTGATCTTTATGGTCTGGATCAGGGGGCTGTTTATTATTTCCCCATCATAGATCTGCAGTGGCAAGATGTGTGATGTTCTTTGAATAAGTGGGATCTGAGGTGGTCAAGAGAAGTCAGACATACTCAAGAAAAAGGGTCGTCAGGTAGAGAAAAATGTAAGCGCGTGTACATGTCTGGGAGTAACTGGGAAGACGTTTGTCGACCACAGTAAATAATGGAGAAAACCTCAATCTTGTGAAAGTGACAGAACAGCAGAGCTTCAAGACCCTTTTGCAACAGGAAAACCCCTCCCCCTAACCCTTTCTATTTAGAAATCGTGGTGATTTTTATCAACGGGGCGATCATCTGGCTAAGTCCCTTTGGGTTTGCGTACCTGTCATAGCCAAGGGCTGATGCCACTCCTTGGTCTTTTGTGCATTCTGTCGTCAGCTTCAGCCAGCTTTCCAGTGTTTTCCCTCCACATGTCTAGCGTGGCTTAGTTTTGTAGTTCAGCTCAAAAGAGCCACGTGTCATTTTTCTTGAGGAAGTTGCAATGCAGAGAAGCTAAAAGGTGCACTATAGCAGGGCTTATCACACTTTTTCGTACTCACTCCCACAAGGAGTCTTTTCAGACATTTTTTCCGAATCACCTCCCCATGGAACTTTTAATGCCACAAATTGTGTATCTGTTATGTGATATACGGATATCTGTGCTTTATACATAGGAAGAACATGGGGTTTTTTTTTGCAACCCCAAGAAGAAAGTTTTGCCAGGAATGCTGTTAAAATCCTACAAGGCAGAGGAGAGCCCTCCATAATAGTTATGCATCCCAGAATGTCGATAGTGCTGGGTTTGAGAAACCCTGAGCTAGACCAATGTTTTCCGTAGTGTGAACTGTGCATCCAGATTCACAGACACCCTGGGGGAAAAGGAGGGTGGGGGTGGGATCTGTGGGCAAATAAGTTTGGGCAATGCCAGGACTTGGGCTCAAATTAAATAGAGCTCCTTACTGGAATGCTTCTTAGTGACTTTCCAATGCTAATAATGTCAGTGTGAACTCTGGAAGGCAGGCATAGAATGAACATGGCCCGCTGAATCTATGCCTACTATGCAGAATAAGTTATAAAATCAACATTTTTAATGTGGAGACTGAGGAAGTGTCTACCATGAAATTACAGACCTTGAGGGACAAGCTAGAGAGCTGAGGGGTACAGTGCAAAGGGTGCGACAGCTGGGACCCAGGCAAGGCCACGGTGCTGAGCCTCTGTCGACCCTGGCTAGCGGGCGGAGCAGGGGTTGTTAAGGTTCTAGAACATGTGAGATCCAGGGGTCCAAATCACCATAAGTGATCATTGGTCAGTCTGTCCTGAGCTGTCCTCTTAAAAGCCAGTGCTCCCTGGACCGGACCTGGCCAAGTGATGGGCATCACCACGGGGCAAGAGGGAGAGGAGCCATGAGCTCCAGCGTCCATGCCGGTTGAGAACACTGGCTTTGAGGCCTGTTCAGTCTGGGTTTGGGTCTCAGTACCACCACTTTCTAGCTAAGGGAACCTCAATTTTCTCATCTGTAAAAGGGTGATGATGCATGAGGATTGCAGGAAGATGATAAATCTTTAAAAAAAAAAAAAAAAATTTCAGGTTCCCAAGTGGTGGACATCAGTGTTCAGATTAAACGTGACTGTCCCTCCAGTAAAGGTTTCAAAACTGATCAATACTTGTTCCCTCCCACCCCTCCCCGAGAATGATCAAAATGTTAGTAATGCCTATTGCATAGATGGGGAAATAAGAATCTAGAAAGGGGAGGTGTATGTTCAAGAAACACAGCCAGACACAGGACCTACACGCCTGACATTTTCATGGACCATCTTTCCCTGGGCTGGGTTTCTGAAATCTAAACAGAAGCAGGCCAAAAAATATATATGGATATATATATCCCAGGGCAACCCACACCCCCAAACCAAGGCGGTGGGAGCACCGCCCCGCAGGCATTCCGGGAGGAAAGCACGACTGTGAGACTGCAGCGCCCCCTGGTGTCACCAAGTCTTGTTTCAACACCGGAGACCAAGTACTTGACTCAGCCCTCCCTTGACCAGGCACATCCCCAGGGGCCACCAGTAAGGCGTCTGACACTGCAAGCCATAAACTCCCAAGGCCTTGGGTCGGGTGCAAATGGGAGGTAACAGGTAACTGATTGGTGTTTATCTCACATGGGTCCCTCTCTCCCTCTCTCTCCCTCTCTCTCTCTCCCCCTCACCACTCTCTGCAAATCAGGTATCTGGAAAGGGGTTAATATCCAAAATGTATAAAGAACTCCTACAACTCAACAACAAAAAAACCTGAAACCTGATTGATATGGGTGGTACTGGTTCAGGGATAGAAAAACAGACACAGAATAAAGTATCCAAAAGTGGACCTCAGTGACTGTTCTAGAAACAGGCTGAATACATCTTTTTATTTTAAAAATCCCCCAAAATATACTCCCCAGACTAAAACCCCATGTGTGAAATCAGCACCCCTTACACACACACACACACACACACACACACACACACACACACGAACTTCAAAATGTAACTAAAGAGACTGCTGATGGGTTTAAATCCAAAGATAGCTGCCACCTTCACACCCCCAAATACCAAGATGTTCCATGAGCCAAGGTCACAATTCTCTAGGCATATTATCTGCACCATTCCCATCCCACCTACCCAACCACAGGCAAACCAACAAATCCTGTCTTTGGAATACTCAATCCCCTCTTTCTATGTTGGAGTCAGCCCTGGCTAGGGTCCTTCTCCCTCCTCAACCCCAGCCAGCTTCTATCCGTCCGCTGTTGAACACAGAGATGCAAAATATATAAACATGGATTTGTGTGTTTGAAAAGTATAAACAAGTTTAATGTGCCATTTTATATGTTAAGGTGACAGTGAAGAGTAACAGAGAAATAGTTCCCATAGCCTCCAAGACAGGGACATAGGTCAACACAAGGACAAAAATTGGGGGGGGGAGGGATCTTAATTCCTGCCAATCTGAGACTTCTTTGGGGGAGGGGGTCCCATGGGTGCATGGAGTGGCTGTGAAGACTGGAAGACAGACCACAGAGGTGCCCCATACTCTGTGGCTTCTTTTTCTGGTCGAGGGTAAAAAGAGGAAGAAAAACTTGTCAGAAAATGAGGGCACCATGAGGGGCCAAAAAGCGCTCACCTGGAGAATGCAGGACTTGAGATGATTGAAATGAGACTGTTTAGAATATCCTCGCAGGGCCACACCCTTCCCGGTGTTCCCGGATGCCAGCCATGGTCTCTCCCAATCTCTCCTCCCTCTCCCGCAGCCTCCGCCAGCCCTGCTGTTTCCTAACCCTAACCCGCATCACTCAGTCCCAGAATCTCCTTAAATAGCAGCACCGCAGGGCTAAGGGCTGGGATGAGCTAAGCCTCCCTTAATGCCAGATGCCAGCATGGAGAGAGAGATGACATGTGAAGGGCTGAGCGGTGCCACCCTGGTTTTCTCATGCCAGGACGTTTGGGACCATTCCAAGATAAGAACATTCTGAATGTGCAATGGAATTTTAATCACAAAGCTTCTTCATGTAGTATTCGTAATCCTGAAAAGGTAGTTTATTATTTACTTTTACCCTCACCCTAGGACATGCTTATTGATTTTTTTCTTTCCTTTTCTTTTTAAGAGGGAGGAGAAGGGAGGGAAATATCAAGATTGGTTCCTTCTGCACGCACCCTGACTGGGGACTGAACTGGCAACCTGGGCATGTGCCCTGACCAACCATAGAACCTGCAACCTTTTGGTTTTCAGGAGGACACCCCAACAAACCAAGCCACACCACTGGCCAGGGTAAAAATGGTAGTCTAACTTAAAATAAATGATTTCCTCTTTCTCTGCAAATATTTACAAGTTTATATAAAGTCACAAAATGATCACAGGAACATTTTATCAGATAAGTGTTTGTGTGTGTGCATGTATCTATATGTACCTTTATATGCACATAGATTTGAGTGCAAAAATTACTTGTTTGAGCAATAGTTACCTCTGTACAGTAAGCTCATGGGATAAAATATACCCCTGCTACAACAGTATGCCTAATCTTAAAATCCCTCACGGTGAATCTTTTGAGGATCGAGGTTCATTTTCCTTTATGGAGCATGTACACATTATTAACAATTCCAAGATAAATCTTTGAGTCTCTGAGCTTTGTAAAAGGGGAAACTAAAAGATGTTATTAATTACTGAATGCTGGTTAATGAGCCTTCTTACATGGAATTGAGAAGCAGGATCCATTCGTTCAAGGTTCTCATAAGTTTAGCTGAATCACGAATGTGAAACTGTCCACATTTTATTATACAATATTAAAATACCACTGCATTTGTTTTCTGTTGCTGCTGTAACTGATTATCACAAACTAAGTGACTTAACCACCATGAATTTATTATCTTACAATTCTGGCCATCAGACGTCAGAAACCGCCCTGGCTGGTGGCACAGTGGATAAGGTGGGGGCCTAACGAACCCAGAGGTCGCTGGTTCAACTCCCAGCCAGGGTACATAACCAGGTTGCAAGCCAGGTCTCCAGCCAGGTCCATAGCTGGAGGCAGGTGAAGGCAACCATGCACTGATTAAGAAAAAAATTAATTAATATAAATAAATAAATAAAGATGTATAGACAATGTAATCTTCCTACAGATACAATTAAAACAAACAAAAAAACCTGTGGAACTTCCTAGTTATGTAAAAACAAAACCAAGGCCCTGCCTGGTGGCACAGTGGATAGGGTGCCAGCCTGTGAACTCAAAGGTTGCTGGTTCAATTTCCTAGCCAGGGCACATAACCGGATTGAAGGCCAGGTCTCCATCCAGGTCTGTGGCTGGAGGCAGGTGAAAGGCAACCATACATTGATGTTTCCTCTCCCTCTGTGCCTCTCTCCCTTCCCCTCTCTCTAAAAATAATAAATAAATCTTTAAAAAGAAGAAGAAGAAGAAAAAGCAGAAGAAGAAGAAGAAGAAGAAGAAGAAGAAGAAGAAGAAGAAGAAGAAGAAGTTGGAAACCATTTTCAATCACTGCTGGTTTCTTTAAGAAGCTGTAGGGAAGGATCTGTGTCTGTTTTTTCCAGCTTCTAGAAGTCAGGTGCATGGTTGGCCCATCTCACAGCCTCTTCCTCCTCCTCTAAAGCCAGCGGTATAGCATCTTCTTCCCTCTCTGCGTCTTTCACAATGGTTATTGGGATTACATTGAGCCCACCCAGCTAATCCAGCATGACCTTCCTATTTCAAGTCAAATGCACAAAATTCCTTTTGAACGTAAAGGAACACATTCATAGGTTACAGGGAGTATGTATGTCTTTAGTACTGTCCCGGTGGTTTTACCCACCATTGCTTTTGCACTAGCAAATATCACCAGAGTGGAAAAGATACCACAATAGTATTATTATAACTGTTGGTTTGATATCATGGATCCCCTGGAAAGGGGCGCAGGGAACCTACACTCGCTCAGGGGGCGCCTAAAACCGCGCTTGGAGATTTGCTGTTTTCAGAAAATGGAACCCGCCAGCAGAGGGCAGCAGGTACAGCAGAATTTTCCGTTTGCATTGGCCATGATTTAGGAATTAGTTATTTCACGATAGACTTCAAATGACGCCTTTAAACCTCAAAGATAACATATCTTTTCAGAAACGATTTTAAAATATACAGGAGAATTCTATAACACAAGTGTTACTTAAACTTATGACTCAGTTATACAAGAACCTTTTTTTGAGAGAGAGGAATCAGAGTAAGAGGCACTCATTATTTGATTCACGTATGTGTCCTGACCTGGGATCGAACCCACAACCCTGGTGTAAGGGAATGATACTGTAACCACCTGAGCTACTCGGTCAGGGCACGTGTATTCTAAAAATATGAAAATCTCATTGATGAAGTACAGGCAAACAGGCATTCAGACACTTGTAAGAGACTTAGTTCAACCTATTTGTAGGAAATGTGACAATATGTATTAAAAACCAGTAACTTATACCATGGGGCCCAAGAATCCTACTTTAAAGTAATTTTTCTTTCAGAATGAATCAGAGCTTAACGTAAAAGGAAGCCCTGGTAGCATTACTGAAACAGTGAATAGATGTTAATAATCTAAAGGCCAGGCCAAAGAATATGAGGATGAATTAGTAACTTATGGAACACGCAGAACATGGTATATCATACAATCTTTCAGCTCCTTGGAATGCTATTAAGATGAGAACATTCTCCCAGGTATGGTACATTAATGAGTGTATTCTTATGCTATATACAAGGAGTGGACAAAGTAAATAGTTTCTTCTGGTATTATTATTTCTTAATGATTGTGTTATTCATTTGTGTTCTAACTGTAAATTTGTTATTGTGCAAAGTGGGGGTTCGCTCATGTGGCACCTTGGTGTAAGACCTGACGATTAGTGTTGAGGACAACACTAATTTATTTACAATATTTCAATCTGGGGGTGGGAACTGTGAGCGCTTCAGCTTAGAGCCCTGTTTTCCCATGAGACCCGGCACTTCCCTTGCTCTCCAAAAGGATATAAGCCAAAAACAGGCCCAGAAGCTCCCCATTCCTTATCTGTCAGCTCTCTCCTTCAGGATTGGGGGTATAACGTCCATGGAACAACAGTCCAGGAAATCAGGTGCCATTTTGCACTGGATCATGGTGAAGTCTTCTCTGCATGTCCCGAGTTTTCTGAGTCCAGATAAAGTCCAGGTCTGCAAGGAGGCGGAGTCCTCAGTGGCTTCCAAACTGGAGCAGTACAATTCAAACAGCAGTCTGTGTGCTTTCTTCCTAGCTTGGGCCACAGAGCCCCCTTTCCTTCTTTCACACTGTGTGGCCAGGTCCTTGTTGGTGGAGAAAGAAGTCATTTTGTCCCCAAGCACAGAGAATCAGGGTACCTGGAACTTATCACCTCCTTTACTATTGATGGACTGGCACAGGGCATAAATACCCTGGTGTCCTCTCTCCGATTTAGGACAAGTGTGTCCAACACTATCTTCAGTACTCTCCTCTGTGGGATTAAGTCAAAATTACTCCCTGTGGTGCTTTTCTTGATATTACACCCTCGCTTGGCCTCTTTCTTGTGTCTCTAATCCCCTGCTAAGTTTTCTTGGGAACAATTCCCAATTGAACGCTCTCACAGAATTCCCCATTCATGGTCTGCTTCCAGGACGCCCAGCCAGACCTGAGAAAGACCCGTGGCCTCTCCCTGGCAGGCTGCTGAGGACAAGAGCCTACAGAAGACAGCAGAGAACCTGGCACACGGTAGGCCAGCAAACAACTGGTGCTGGCCTTTGGGAGGTGGCACGCACCAGCCATGCCAGCACGCGGAAGGGGATCCCAGAGGACATGGACAAGCAATGGTAGTATCTGCTATGCATAGCGATAACACGAATGAAGAAATGAACTCAGCTCCCCGTCACTTGCCCAGTGCCCTCAGCTAGCAGCTGACAGACCCAGGCCTGGAGCCCAGGTCTGCAGTGTGGTGACAGAGCCCGGGGGGCCATGGGTCCTGGGAAGGTGAGGCCAGCAGACTGGGGGCAGCAGAGAACAGAGACATTGTGGTCATCCACATGTGAAATTGAGAAGCACAGGGAGCGTGGAGCAATGGCGTGATCTGGTCAGAGACTGGAAACTGAGGACGCAGCACATGAGCTCCATGAGGGCAGGGAGTCTTGTCTGTGTGGGTCATGCGGTGTCCACACGTATCCCGAGCACTGCCTGACTCATGGAGGCATTCAAGTAATATTTGCTCCGGGGCAGATGACATGGAGAGTGAAGAGCCGTCAGATTAAACCAAAAGCATAGTTAGTTAGAATTTACATTGCTTATAAAATTCGAAATACCCTACATAGGTTTGTTCATTCTTTTTTTTTTTTTCAACTCTGTTTTGAGTGTTGAGCATGTGGGAGACTTTAGACACCAGAAATGTAGCAGTGAATGAGCTCAACAGAGGGGGAAGGTGATTTTAAAAAATCACAAGCCCTGGCTGTTGGTTCAGTGGATAGGCCCTGGCCTGTGAACCCAAAGGTTGCTGGTTCGATTCCCAGCCATGGCACATAACCAGATTGCAGGCCAGGTCTCCAGCCAGGTCTGTGGCTGGAGGCAGGTGAAAGGCAACCAAACATTGATGTTTCTCTCCCTCTCTCCTGCTCTCCCTTTCCCTCTCTCTAAATAATAATAAATAAAATCTTTTTAGAAAATATTTAAAGGAGAGAAGAAAAGAACCCAAACGAGTAAAAATGGAGTTTGCCAACTGAGCAAACTCCCCAACCCACCAAAGTCACACACTGGGCCATTCCTGCGTCTCCAACACTATTTCCTACTCTCCCAAGGTGGGCTTCTTGCCTGATTCTTGGTCTGCCTGGATTTAGAAAGAAAAATATCCTGGAGGGAGATCTTTCCAGAAGTTACATCATCATGTGGAAGGTGTAGCACGACTCAGCGGTCGGTGCTGGTATCATGATGGAGTCTGTTTCTGAGACTGAGCTGGAATCACCTGGGAACCTCGACACGCTGGTACCTGCCCAGCCGTCCTTGAATGAGGGGTGTGGGACAGTGTGTTCTGTGTGGATCCCTTGCCATTTCTGTTCTCATTTCCATCACAGTCCTTAGAGTGTGGGCACGTTGCTCGGCTGAGTCCTCAACCCTGATGAGGTTGAGACAAACTCAGTGTAGAGGCTGTATTCCAGGCACGGCCCCACCCTACCCTGCTCTTACCAAGCACCCACCTGGGCCGGACCCTCGCAGGGAACTCGTGACAGATTCCTCTGGCAGAGGGTGGTCCAGACCGCGGTTGAAACCTCCACATCCAGTGGGGTACCCCTGCCCTCAACACAGTGTCAAAAGTTAAAAATTTCAGGTTCAGTGCCAGTCCAGAGAATACACGGTCTTTAGCCTTTTGTAGCAAGGATAGCACATATTACTAGAAATAGAACTCTGGCTTTTACATACAAGAGAGCCATTGTAAAACATGTCGAAAATCCTTGACGGCAGAAGTTGCCAAGTTAAACTTCAATCATGAAAACCGAAGTTGTCATCTTTGGAGTAAAACACCAAGAAATCACCCCACCCAAGAAAACAAAGTTGTTGTTTGGCCCCCTGGCCTTGCAGGCCCCAGAGGGTTTGGTTAAACAGAAAATACATTAACATCACAGAACCTGCCAGTTCTGTGTTGTGTGACTATCTAGTGCAAACCATGTGCCTATATGACTTGATTTTTTTTTTAAAGATTTTATTTATTACTCTTAGAGAGAGGAGTAGGGAGAGAGGCAGAGAGGGAAAGAGACATCCATGTATATGGTTGCCTTTCACCTGCCTCCAGCTACAGACCTGGCTGGAGACCTGGCTTCCAACCTGGTTATGTGCCTTGACTGAGGATCGAACCAGCGATCTTTGGGTTCTCAGGCCAGTACCTTATCCACTGTGCCACCAGTCAGGGCATGACTTGATTTTTAAAAAATGTTTTGTTTATTTATTTTCAGAGAAAGGCAAAGGGAGGGAGAAAGGGAGAGAAACATCAATGTGCAAGAGAAACATCAGCTGGTTGCCTCTTACATGGCCCCCAACTGGGCATCTGTCCCACAAGCCAGGCATGTGGCCTGCCTGGGAATTGAACTGGTGACCTTTTGATTTGCAGGCTGGCGTGCAACCCACCGCGCCACACCCTGGAGGGCTGTGCGACTTTAGACTAAAAAGGTCATGTGCATGTTCGTCATGTTGCAGGACGTATTCTCTCCCACACCCTGCTCTAAACTGCATACATCTTCCTCCCCACCGAAGAACTACCTCCCCACCTTCATTTCTTCCAGAAGTGCCATCATTTTGGCAGCAGGCTAGGCAGCGGGGGGATGATCAGCCCGAGAAGTGGGTTCGGTGAGAAGGCTATGCTTGGTTGGAAGTCATTTGAAGAAATACGTAAACTCCACCACCATCCCCCGAATATGCAATCCGGTCCCTGGTTGGGGGCATGCAGGAGGCAACCAGACATGTTTCTCTCCCTCTCTCCCTTTCTTTCTTCCCCTCCAAGTAAATAAATAAAACATTTTTTTTAAAGGTTTCTTTTAATCTCATTCGAGAGAGATGGGAAAGGAGAGAGAAACATCTATTCCAGAAAGACCCATCAGCTGCTTCCTGCACAAATTCCCAACCAGGGATCAATCCCACAACCTGGGCACAGACCCTGACCAGAAACTGAAGAGGGGATTGGCAGTCTCTCGCCTTAGGGGACAACACTCCAACCAGTTGAGTCACGCTGGCCCGGGGCCAATGGCACTTTTTCACATGAGGCACAACTCTGGAGGAGGTCTCTCCTGGAAAGTGGTGATTCAATGAACACACAAAATTAAGCTTGAAGAAAGGAAATTTTATTTGATGGTTCTTTTAAAGAAAGAAAAGTACATATTCCTTACCTGAGGACATTTTTTCATTGCTTTTTTCTTTCTTTTTTTCCAGAGAGAGAGAGAGAGGCACCGATGTGAGAGAGAAATGTCTCCATTGATTACCTCCAGTCCACACCCAGACCTGGGATTGTAGGTGTCTAGGCATGTGCCCTGACCGAGAATTGAACTCTCAACCAAAAACAGTTAGTTATGAAACAACACTCCAGTCGAGGGAGCCACACCAGAAAATGGTATTTTACACAATTATTTCTAGCCCTGACTGGTGTGGCTCAGTGGGTTGGGTACAGGCCAGGGGCGCTGCTAAACATCTTCCATTGCATGAGACAGCCCCACAGCAAAGAATTATTTGTCCAAAATGTCAATAGTACCAAGAAAGTTCACAAACCACTTGATATATTTGATTAGTCATAGCACCTTCTCTATACACTGAACCAATCTTTGTGTGTGTGTGTGTTTCAGTTGTGTTTTTACCTTTCTTAAAGGATAATACACCAAAAATGTTGCATATCTCCTTCCAACTTTAATATTGAAATGACTGCACAATAATTCACCTTTTTTTTTTTTTTTTTGGCAAATGCATGCTGATATGATAGCTGTCACAATACAATCCAACAACATTGTTTCACATGAAGTTAACAACTAAGCCCTACTTTTCCCTTCTTTGGACATTTCTTGTATGTGAAATCATGTATGTAGTTGGCTTATTTCATTTACATTCAAGGTTCACCTGTGTTGTCATGTTATTAGTACTTCACTCCTTTTTATGTCTGAACGGTTGTCCACTGAAAGGATGTGCCACCCTGTATCATCCTAAGTCAGTTATTTGGGTTGTTTCCACTTTGTAGCAACCATGAATGTTACCATGACTCACGTGTCACTTGCTCTACGGAGGTGGATTCGGTTCTCTTGGGCATTATCTAGGAGGCAATGCGGGGTCTTAGTATGTTGACGAACTGCCAGATCATGTTCCAAAGTGTTTACACCATCTTTCACCCCACAATGTGTTTTTTCCACAGCGTATTCAGTGTTCCAACTACTCTATGTACTGTATCAATTATGAGCTGTTAACATTCTTTTTAATTTTTTTTTTTTAAAGATTTTATTATTTTTAGAGGGAGGGGAAGGGAGAAAGGCAGAGAGGGAGAGAATCAATGTATGGTTGCCTTTCACCTGCAAGACCTGGCTTGCAACCTTGTTTTATGTGCTCTGGTTGGGGAATCGAATCAGCAACCTTTGGGTTCGAAGGCTGGCACCTTATCCATTGTGCCACCAGCCAGGGCTGTGGGCTATTAACTTTTTAAGATGTTATTATTTTCAGGAAGAAGAGCAGGGAGGAAGAAAGGGAGAGAAACATCAATGTATGGTTGCCTTTCACCTGCTTCCAGCCACGGACCTGGATTGCAACCTGATTACGTGCCCTGGCTGGGAATTGAACCAGCATCCACTGAGCCACCAGCCTGGCTGGGCTGTTAATTTGTAAGAAGCACAACCTCAGTGGCTGCAAAGGAGTGTAGTCACCTTTAGAAGGTTCGAGTCCTTCCAAGCTCCCTCCACTCGGACAGAATCTGGGGTTGGGTGGGGTGGGGTGAGGCACACAGGGAGGGGAGTGTCTTGAAGATCAGGTGTGGATTCTTCCCAGAGCTTTCTTTCCTATTCTGCACACCCCTCAGAAATGGATCCTGCCTCATTTTATTGGCTGCTAATTCTGGGCTTTCAGAGCATTAAGCCGAAAAGACCCTTCCCCTTTAAAGACAATAGTGCATTCATCAACCTTTTTTACTGCAGTCTCCCATCATGTCCAGCTAGGGGCAAGAGACAGGACCAAAAACGTAAAGACAATGGGGGCCGAGGCTTCGCTGTACTTTGAGGAGACTGCTAGAAAGGACATG
>PVIW01000531.1:55446-465325 GCA_004026585.1 Noctilio leporinus
AAAAAAAAGAAAAAAAAAAAAAAAAAAAAAAAAAAAACAGGAGAAAGTGTGAGGAACACAGTGGCATCCAGTGTGTGTCGGATAGTTTGAGGGACTCTTGTGATTAGATACACAAAACAGGTGAGCAAAGCTGGGAACATATTTTAGTTCAAATAAATGAAAAGTGAAGCTGCTCAGAGTGAGCTCCAAAGGAGTCTTCTTGGCCCACCTGGCACGGGTGGTGCCGTGCCAAATAATTATTTGAGTGAGTTGCTTGCTACCCCAGCCTGGGTTCAGACCCAAGTTGGTCCCTGATCCCAGGCAGATATAATACAAAAAGCCAGTGTCCCACTAGGGTGGTGGCATCTGTGGGGAAACAAGAGGTTGGGTGGGCAGAGGGCTATGCTGAAAAATCCTTCTTTTGTTTAAAAACAGTAATAGAACCAGAGGTATGGAAACAAGAAACAGACCAACAGTGACCAGAGGTGGAAGGGGAGGAGGTAAAGGGGGAGGGTTTAGTCAAGGAACTAGTACAATGACCCATGGACGACATGTGGGGACTGACTGTGGGAGAGGGCAAGAGACAGCAGTGGAGAGCAAATGGGACAACTCTAACGGAACAATAAATTAATTAAAAAAAGAAAAACAAAAGAAAAAAACTAAAGCTAAGTGACAAGTTATGTTGAACACTATGCACCTAGTTTTTAAAGCAATCTATCTTTTCTTTGTGATGATGAAAGGCCCAATTTCCCATTGATTAAAGGCAGTGTTCTGAGGTCAATCTTTATCGTCACTAAATTACTGGTATTCATCATTGGGAGTTTGATTGCAGAAATTTTTCCTTTGGAAAAAGAAAAACAAATCCGTTTTTAAAGAGACGGGAAGGGCCCTGACTGGTGTGGCTCAGTGGATTGAGAACCCGACTTCCAACCAAAAGGCCGCTGGTTCGATTCCCAGTCAGGGCACGTGCCTGGGTGGCGGGCCGGGTCCCTAGGTTGGGGGTGCACCAGAGGCAACCACCCATTGATGTTTCTCTCTTCCTCTGTCCCTTCCCGTCTCTAAAAAGACAATCTTTTAATTAAAGAGAGGAGACGGGAGGGAGAGACACATAGGCAGGTTGCTTCTTGCACACCCCGCAACCAGGGACTGAACCTGCTATCCAGGCGCGTGCCCTCCCTCACCGGTAACGGAGCCAGCAACCTTCCACTCTGCAGGATGATGCCCAACCACCGAGCCACCGGTCAGGGCCGAAATCACACTCCTGCCCCTGTAAAGGTGTATCTGCTACTCAGCATCTTGGGAGAAGGTAGGCCTGGGGCGGCCAGATCTGAAACTCCCCCAAGTTCCATCAAGTCCAGGTTTTTAAATATCTTAAGTTTTTATATTTCCTCTATTTAAAAAATGCTGCACCCACCCACCCATTTCGAAAACATGGCATGAACCCACCCAGCCAGCCCGCCGCCCAGAGCCGCACGACGACTCTAAGTTACCCTGGGTTAAAGGATCACACACAGGCACTGGTTTTCATGGAAAAAAAAAAAGAAAGCCCTCTTGTTTATTTGATTAAACAAAAATAAAATAAGATGCATAGGAACAAATTTAAAGTCCAAAGAGACACCAACTTTGTTTTAAGGCTGCGGTAGCTGATACAGCATCTCCTTGCTACCTTCTCCAGCCCTCTCTATGGACCACAGCGATACATTCAGAAGCCCGTTAGCCAACACAGGAGTTTTTGAACACTTTCCCCCTGGTTCTTCACCTGCTCATTGCCTGTCATGCCTGCGGCCTGCAGTATAACATTGAAGATTTAAAAGTAAAAATCCACACCCCAAACACACACCCACTTTAAAGGTTGGAGGGAAAACCTTTGTTGCCCCCATTTCTCTACTTAAAGGATGGGATCTGCCCCATCGTCATTTCCATTTAAAAGTGTCCAGAGGCAGGAAGCACCCCAAATGGGCTTGCAGGTGGTTTTTTGTGGCCTGGAGTTATTCTCAGGGTGCATTTATTCCTTACTTCACGTGTGCCATGGGGAAAAAAAAAAAAAAAACTTAATTAAAAAAGAAAGAAAAAGAAAAAGGTTTTATTTAGTCTAACACCAGGCAACACACCCATGTTAATTTTAATTTCTCCCAATTCTGCATCAACTTTACTCATTAAAAAAAAAAAAAAAAGGGGGGGGGGGCGCGATACCAAGCTCAACTGAGTCATGTCTTCTACACTTAAAGCATTTTGCTGACCAGGCATGACAGCTAATGGACAATATTAAACAAGATTTATTTTTTTTAAAACGCTAACAACCCTCCCACCCACCCAGATATACTTAACATGCTAGTTTAGTTAAAAACAACATTCCTTACCCACCCACCCTTTCACCTGCACTGATTTTAGGGGGGAGGGGAGAAAAAGAAAAAAAGAAATATTATCACCCTAAAAACAAGAAAATCCCAGAAAAATGCAAGAAACCTACAGACTCCTAGAGACATAAAGAACTATTACAGAGCTGGTTATTTAAAGAAAGTAAACACTTTGCCACACACATTAACATTCAGTCAGTGTGCTCAAGAGATAGAGCCTTAAGAAAAATACTACCTGAGCTTGTAAGTTAATACAATCATTAAAAGGAGGTCTAAGACCATGTGAATAGACAAAACTTTTAGAACCATTACTGGTTAAATGATGATGGAAAAACATCCCACCAGGCTGGCTTGTTAACCCGTAAGATCAGTTTAAAAATAGACATCACCGAGGTATTTCTTCACCATGATATTTAAAATCCAATTCACAATAATTATAGTGGTCTTAGGACCCTCTCCTATAACCCAAACAAAAATTAACTAGGGGGAGAAAAGGTGGAGAGGCAATACAGTATATCAGGGTCATGTGCTTCTCAACTTTATCAAGTATTTAATAAGCAAGCAGAGGAAAAGAACAACCCGTCAACATGTTACCTTTGGTAGGAAAAAAGAAAATACACACAAAAAAACAAAAGAGCAACACACTATTACCAGGCACGGCTCAGTGAAACAGTGATTGTTGCGAGTCTCTGGTGATGCAGCCTCTCAGGTTCAGAAAAGCTACAAATACAATCCTGAGTCTAAAGATTAAAGATTCGATTTTCGTTCCCTTCCAATATGTGAGTTTCCAACCACCAGACCCTTGGAAATGCTCCTAAAAGGGTATGCCTGCCGACGTTCAAAAAAAAAAAAAACAGGTAAAATATTGTTCTCTTGAAGAGAAAAGGAGACCTAAAGGTCTTTCTTCGCAGTCAAGTCCTCACATAGGTCTGTCGGATGAACCAGTAGTTCCGTAACACTGAACATCATGGCAACTGTGTGCGTCATTCCTAGTGAGGGGGAGGGAGGCGGAGGAGCCAGGCTGGTAAGGAACACTTGGGTTTCTGGCTCCATTTGCCTGAGGGTAGGAATATTTGGTTTCCGAACACACGTTTCTCCTGGGAGAAGTCAGTTCTGGATTCAGGAAAACGTATTCTTCTGGAGGTAACCTCGCACTCCCACCCACTTCCCAGTGGTTTAATACTATTCCTGTCAGAGATCTGTCAGAGGCTAATGTGAGGTAGATGACTGTTGCCCCAGGTGAGGTAGAAGCAGGACCAAACAGAGGGAGCGGAGTGGCATGTGGACCCTGTGCCCCTGGCCTGCAGGAAGCTCGAGAAAGCTAACAAGCCTTGGGAGGATGTGGCTCTACGGTAGCATCACCCGCAAGCAGAAGAGTTAGACGTTTATACAGCCCCAGACTGTTGGAAACAGTGATGTTTTCAATAAATACCCTAAATATTTTTTTTTGGCACCATTAGATTTTTTTTTAAACAGGGAAAAAAATAAAAACAAAAACAAACAAAAAAAAAAAACCCAGCCTATTAACTTTGGCATTTCTTTCACTACCTACCAGAACACAGCAACCTTCGGAATCTCCCAGAGGAAGACAACGCATATACACAGTCTTCTGATGCTTCAAGCCTAAAACACTTCTCTCCTCAAGTCAGTAAGCTTTGGCCTGACTAGGATGAAACAGACTGAGCCAATCTCCAGCTATTCTTACAGCTCCATCGCAAAGTGCCTTCAATCTGGCAAACTTTTTTGGCCTGACACATAATTTAGAATTCTGTTTATGGTACCCTCGCGTTTCCCCCAAATTAAGTTAGACTTAAAGGGTATCCATCAGTCAGAGTTGGTGCGCCTGGGGTCCTACTTACTGCCCAGGGCCCTGGGCTCCAGCCAGCCTGCATGCCACCTGCCAACAGCACAGGTTGAGAGAGCATTGCTTCTCATGACCAAGTTTACAAAGGAATGATTTTTTCCCCCTCAAATAAAAACAAAAAATAACAACAAAAAAAAAAACCGATTAACACTTTTGAAATGTTAAGTCAGTGTCAACCAGAAGTGGTTTTTCTCTGTGCGTTATTTAGAAACCCTTTAGGCATCTCAAGACCCCAACCTCCACACAGATTCAAATCCAATCAGCATCTCCAAACATACCTTACACCTCACACCTCACCACCTGACCAAATCAGACATACATGGGGGTTATTGTCTAAATCCTCACACTGATTCAATAGAAACATTATATCCTCCTCCCTCCCAGCACCCAGGACTTTCTCCTCTGGCCTTGGTCAAGACTTCCCTTTTTGACCCAATTTCTACCTACCCTAGCATCACCTCATAATGAGCAAGAGATATGCATTTAAATACACCTAATTTGAACAGCCTCACATGCACACTAGGGAGTTCCAAATGTGGGCTTCTCTCCTCTTTGATTTGGAGCATTCCACATTGTCCAATAAACACACTCCAAAGTGCTTTGCACCGATCCCTGTGGGTCAGGAGTCAATCGTGGGCGGCCACAGATGGCCAACGTTTTAAAAACAGAATCGTCTCAAGGGTGACGGTGACCGTGTTTTGTAAATGGCAGTGACGCACAACTTTGGGTGCGGAGATGTACCACCATGAGGGTAAAAAAAGGCAGCACACTCATTCCAAGCAGAACCTTATAGCTTTAAGCCTGCACAATGGTCAGTCTATTCATTTTAAGACCTGGTAATTTTAGTCATGTGTGGGAAACCCTGGCTTTACAGCCAGATCCATAGAAAAGTGTTAAATAAGCAATTTTAGTTACTTCTATTCACTGAGAAAACTCCCCAATCAGATCCCAAGATTACCCCCCATCCCCATGCAGAAGACTGGGAAGAAAAGGCAAGAGCCAAGATGATGATGAAATTGAAGATGGAATAAATGAAGGTAGTAACCACCTGATACAACTCATCCCGGCCATGATGATGATCTAGGGTTCTGAGAATATCAAAAAAACTTTTAGGATCCATATCTGCAATAAAAATATTTTTTAAGCATTTAAAACCAGCTGTCTTTGGTGTTTAAAGGATGGTTTGTTGCGGTGAGGGAAGGCTAGCACCAAGTTATTCCAAAACGAACAGACAAAAAAACAATAAAAATACTAGTTACACAAGGTCTTTACCAAAGAACCTTAAAAGAGACAAAATAAAAGGAAATTGAATAGAAACTGAGCAAGAATTCACTACTAAGTTCTTCATTAAAAGAAAATGAGATTTCCTGCCACCCCACTATCCTATAACACGTTAGCTGAGGGAGCAGGTTAAAGTTACTTTTCTAGTGTCTGCGTACTCCACTGCAGTTCTTTAAGAAATGAGGTTTTTTCCCTCCCATTTTGGCCTTTCAGAAACCCTAGAACTAATGCAATGGCAACAGGGCAGTGGTTAAATTCCACGTCCCAACAACTAAATGGGAGAAAAACAATTTGATTGACTTCCAAGTCTCAGGCACCTCCATTTCTTTGGAGATGACAAAAACAAATCGTCTCATTTGTCAATTTATTCTGTTCACTTAAAACTACATCCATATTGCCAAAGCAATTTCTTCTAAATAGTGTTAGCCTTTCTGTTTAAAGAAGAGCTCTTTCTGTAAGCCATGCCTTCTGAGAACCTGGTCTTCTGTCCGGAGCTGTGCAATGCTTGAATTTGGTTCTTATTTTCAGTATTCACAGGAGATGCGGGGGTCTCCACCCGTGTAGGTTCTGACAAGCAGGGTATTAGCCCCACTGACTTTTCACTTGAAAGACAGAAAGTGCTCAGAAGCACAAGGTTTTGTACCCAAGTCCAGGTTATAAGAAACCAACCCTGTAAAGTGACAGACGCCATCCCACGGTTCTGCGGTGGGAGCCTGGCTTAAATTTTCATTCTTTGGTACCGATACAGGTTTAATCAACGATACTATGGTCCCACATTTTTGAGTTGTGGCAATGGAGTTTACAAATCCTTTACACCCAAAGGCCTTTGGGGGAAAAGAAAGGGTAACTAACCATGAGGTCCTACAGCATGGCTCAGGAGCAGACCCCTCTGTGAAAGAGACCCAAGCAGAGTGTGCAGGGATGTGTCCTATTCATTTGACTTTCAAACACTATTTCCTTGAACTTCCAAAGCAGGAAAAAAATTGTGCTTTTAAAAAATAAAAGTTCATTCCTTTGCCTACTCTTCTTAGGAGAAGAAATGCTTCCATTAACAGAACAACATTCAATCTTGAGTTGGGGACCAACTGCTGCCCTCCCACAGTCTGGGAGAGTTTGGGGGTGACCTACTTCTCTCTCACGCTCCCAACAGACTGCCCCAGCACAGACACGTCCGCACGTCAGGCTGTGTCCACAACCCCCCCTTCTGAGAATAAGATTTACTTTGTTCTTTCTTCCACTTTACTCTTTATAACCAACAGCAACTTGACTTTTGAGAACACTATTAATCAAACACCTGAACTACATTTGCTATTTTTTAGAAACTAAAGTATGAAGAGAAACGTTCTTTGGGAGAAGGTGTATCATCTTCAGCTTCACAAATGACATGTCAGATGGCTTTACACACATGCCCCTTCCTTAAAAGAAACAAGATGACATACCCTAAAATAGGAACAGTCTGCTTTTTGCTTGGCTCGCAAGCCACAGCCACTTCTTCCTCCAGGAACAAGAAAAGATGCTGAACAGGATGATAAACACACTGAGGTATAAAAGGAGAACATAGGAGCGTTCTCTGTTGCAGCATTTAAAAAAAGAAAAAAAAAATTTTTTTTCAAAAAGATCACGATGACGAAACACAATCTAACCCCATAAAGACAGTATTTTCAAGAACACAAATAATCTATAATTAAGCATTTAAAATCCTATTTTTCCGTTTTATACTTTTTTTTTCTTAGTAGTTTTTTTCCCCGTGTTTCCTTGGCTCAATCTACAGAATACTAACCCACCACACATATCCAGTGCCCTCCCAGCCATAGGGATGCTAGCCTTGTGCACGTCACGTCCCGCAGCGGGGAAGAGGGAAACGTGAACTCCACTGAGTGAGGGTGCGAGGCGGGCAGAGGACCTGCTGCAGAAGGAAATGTAAAGATTTATGAGGTAGATAGAAATCATCACTTCACAGGCTCAATCCCTGCAGAAAAGATAAGTACATTCATCTGTAAAAAAATAAAGATGAGGTAGGACTTAGGCAATGCTGTACTTTGCTTGTTCTCTTTTAAACAAAAGAAAAAAAGAAAAATGTTTTTCCCTGAGACGGTTTCTTCTTTGAATTTCAAAAAAGGAGTGGGGACTGGAAGGGGGGGGAGGAAAGAGTGAGAGATAGAGAGAGGAGAGACATGCACACCCCAAACACAGGAAACCTAGAAAACGTGATTAGAAGATGAGGATTCGATTGTTGCCAAAGTCGACCACGACGATCATCCCATCGGGGGTGACGGCGATGCCAGAAGGGCGATCCATCTGCCCAAAGCCACTGCCCTGAGTGCCGAACTTGCACAGGAAGCTGCCGTTGGACTCGAACATCTGGACCCGGTGGTTCCTGGAATCAGCCACGATGATGCGCCCCTCCTGGTCCACAGCCACGCCCTGTGGACGCAGGAACTGCCCGTTGCCGGTGCCCTCTGAGCCCAGAAAGCGTGCCGACTGGCAGTCGGGGTGAATGACCAGGAGCCGGTGGTTGTTGAAATCGGTGACTACCAAGTGGCCCTCGTGGTTGAAGGCCACCCCCCGCGGGGAGTCAAAGTGCTTCCAGAGAGCCCCCTCGAAGCCGTACTTGTTCAGGAAGACGCCATCCGGCCCGAACAGCTGGATCCGGTGGTTCCGAGTGTCAGAGACCAGGATCTTGCCCTCGGAATTCACCGCCACATCCCAAGGGTAGTTGAACTGCCCGTTCTTGGTTCCCTTCTCGCCAAACTTGAGGAGGAACTGGCCCTCGAAGGTGAAGACCTGGATCCGATGATTGTCCTTGTCGGCCACCACGATCCTGCGGGAGGCGTCACAGGCCACCCCGGCCGGCCGGTCGAACTGGCCGGGCCGGGAGCCCAGGGTGCCGAACTTGTGGTGGAAGGTGCCGCAGGGCTTGAACACCTGGATGCGGTTGTTGCTGCGGTCGGCCACAACCATGTAGCCCTCCTTATCCACGCTCACGCCCCACGGGCGGCAGAGCTTGCCGTCGCTGTCGCCCTCGCTGCCGAAGCTCAGGCCGGGCAGCCCGATGCCCACGTAGCTGCGGCCCGACTTGACCACAACCTTGAAGGGGCTGTTCTCGATGTGCTGGTTGCATAAGGTGACCGACACCAGGTGCTCGCCCTCCAGCTGGGGCCGGTAGCTCACCACGTACGTCCCATTCTGCTGGTCGCTCACTTCAGCCCCAAACAGGTTGCCATCAGGACCCAGGACCACAACAGACATCAGGTCGCCTCCTGAGAGACGAGGCTCCCCATCGTGGTCATAGCCAATGACAGTGAAGGTGGCCACTTTACCCTGGAGGGCCCTCTTGAGGCCATCGCCTGTGGCCTTGGTGAGCGGTGCAAAGGCCCCGCTGCTGACGAAGCCAAAGGACTTGATGGCGAGGTAGAGCGCCTGGTCGGGGGGTGTGAACATGATCCGGTCATCCTCCTGGGGCTGCAGGAGGCTACGCAAGGTCTTTAGCTCCTGCACCTGGGCCAGCATGCGGTCTCGGGCCAGCAGGATGTCCAGCGGCCTCCCCTCCTCCAGGACCTGCTGGACGGCACTGATGGTGCTCTCCAGCTTGTTGAGGTTCTGCCGCAGCTTCTCCACCTGCAGGTACAGAGACTTGGCCTTCACCTGGCGGATCTTCTCGACCTGGAGGGAAAGGTAAGAACAGGGGAGAGAGGACACAGTAGCTTAGAACCGAGCACAGAAAACACGTACCCTGGCACGAGTCAGGACAAACCTGCGCTTGGAGAGAATTCACAAAAACAACTGGTTTCCACTCTTCAATCGTGGCAAAACTCAAAGGGAAAATGAAAGGCAGAAGAACTGTCCCAGATATAAGAGACATGACAGCTACCTGCAATGAGTTGGTCCTGGGTTGGGGCACGATGCCACTAAAAATACTACTGGTGAAACTGACTACTGACTGAGGATTCTATACTAGTAGAGAATCAAGATTAAACCTCTTGATATTAACTGTGTGATTAGCTAAAAGAATGCCCTTACTTAGAAGAACGGAATAGTTTAGTATTTAGAAAATGGGGCCAATTGTAAAGAACTGGTCGATCTAGGTAAAGGAGATATGGAATTCTTTTATTATGAACACCTGCAGCTTTTCGGCTAAGATAGAAATGAACTAAAAATGAAGGCTGAAAACAGCCATCTAGCAAGTGTTGACCGAGTACCTACTTCGTGCCAGGCACAGGCACTGGAAGTACCCAGTGGTCTATGGCCTTTGCCCTCGTGGGGGTTCCTTTCAGGCAAGCACACAAGGAAACACTGTCCGTTCAGATGGTGCTGGGCCTTAAAAAGAGCAAAAACGGGGTATGCAAGGCAGTGTCTGGGGAAGCCACATGCAGTGACCCAAGCAGAGGAAAAAGCAAGCACAAAGACCACTTGCTTGGGATGTCAAAAAAATAATAATAATTTTAGGTAGGAAGTGATTTGAGTAGGTTTTTTAAAGGGCTTATTTATTTACTTTTGGAGAGAGAGAGAAACATCGATCCATTGCCTCTCACACGCCCCCAACTGGGGACCTGGCCCGAAACCCAGGCATGTGCCCTGACTGGGAAATGCACCAGCACCTTTCTGTTTGCAGGCTGGGCCTCAGTCCACTGAGCCACACTGCCAGGGAAGATTTACGTTCTTATGTAAGCTACGTGGACCATGCACCGGAGAGGACATGTTAGGAAGGAGTGACCAGCAATCACCCAGGTTTGGAATGACAACACCTTAAGCAACAGAGATGCCTGTGAAGGTAAACAGAAAAGGGGCAGAAAGGACATCAGGGACAGAGCTTGCAAGACTTCCTGTCAGACAAGACCAGTCCTGCTCTCTCAGAAGACTGAATATTCAACACAGCTACAGAGTCTGATATGTCCTGAAAGATATCACCCCTTATACACACACACACACACACACACACACAGAGGAAACACTACGCAGCACTGGCTGGTGTGGCTCAGTGGATTAAGTACCAGCCTGTAAACCAGTGGGTTGCTGGTTCGGTTCCCGGTCAGGGCACATGCTTGGGTTACAGACCAGGTCCCTGGTTGGCAGCACACGTTGATGTTTCTCTCCTTCTCTTTCTTTGTCCCTTTCTAAAAATAAGTAAAAATAAAATATTAAAAAAGAAAAAAGACTATGCAGAGAGAAGGGAGTTGGTGAGGACCTAATTCAAGATTACAGCTCACCTCCCCTTGTCTCCTCCTCCTAACCTGTAACGAACAGGTTTTAGGCACCTTCAACAGGGACAGCGCAAAAGGCCCAATATAGAAAATCTGGGAAGAGGAGACCTCTAAGCCTAAAATGCTGTAATAAACATTGGTTCTGACCTGCCGCAATAATTCCCACTTCTGACGTTCTCAAATCACACTATTTGGGAACGTGAGATTTTGTCTGACCAATGAAATTGGTCATTTCTCCATTCTTTTGCATTAACTACCTGAAAGTTCTCTAACTTTAAGGGTGTTCCTGCACGAAGGGAACACACAGGTCACCCAGTAAGAATATGTGGTTCTGTGGAGGACCATGAATTCTGAGTGTCCGACTGATCTGAAAGCCACAGAAAGCCTATTTCAGAGTAAGAGTCCACTGCTAGGATGCCTGGGTTTTCATCAGATTCTCGGGGGAGGGGGACAGGGAGGGGGAAATGATGTGATTTCTGATACAGTCACATGCTTTTTCGTCTGTCCACTCTGGAAGCAGGACATGCATGTGGCAGAAGACCTTGTGGGGACAAATCAAAGAGAGGCTTTGTGCTTCAGTCTTGCGCTGGCCCAAACCTCCAGCCATTGGTTCTGACCCCTCCGCTAGGTAGGTGGCTGTAGCTGACCCCAAGAGGAAGCCAAGTCCACTGGAAATTTACAAAAGCCACAAGAATGAAAGTGTATACAGGTACATAAAATGGGTTCCCTGGCACTCAATGTTTTGCAAAACAAAACAAATCAAAAAATCAAAAAACACCATAATAAAGAGGTACCTAGGTAGAAACTAGCAGGAAAACTTTGCCAGGCTGGGGCAGAAGAATTAGTAATTAATAAAAGAAAGAGGGGATTCCCACATGATTTGGGGCAAGGTACTATAGCAAAAAAGTAAAGATAAATGGGTCTGAGGTGTGTCCACCACAAGCAAGCCTATTTTGGAGGAATCAGAGGTTGAGTTTTCAGGCAAGTAGGAACAAAGTTTACTGCAAGTAGAAATGGACTCTTTTCTCCCAAATTTGCTTCTCCTAGAGTAGAAACCTGCTTTCCATTTAGAGAATTGCCTTTAGGAGAGGTGAGTCGGCCCCACAGGAGGGAGGATCACTTAGGTGAGACCCCGCGGAAGCACACAAAGGCCTTTTCATCCGCAAATCCAGAAGAGCAAGTTTGTGGCAGAGTTCACCACAGAGCTCTCAGGTTGCAGGCGGGGGCCGCTTTCAATTATAATTAACATTCGTGGGTGGCATGAGATGACAGACCACGGGGGCATCCGAGCGCCTTAAAACCATGTCAGGGCCGCAAAGGTGCCCAAGTAAAGTAGGTGCCGACTTAAAATCTTGGGGCTCTTTTCACCCACAAGGAATCTTTCTTTCCCTTCTTGTCCAAGAGCAACCAAGCCACAGTTTCTGAGAGGCCAGAAGAAGCAGAAAGCTAACTAAATGGAAAACGCAAAACCCAAGGTCGCCTTCCAGAGAACATTTTGATGGGGTCACTTTCAGAAATGGAGACAGCGCCTCTACCCTCATATAAAGCTTGGGTGACCAAAACAAGCACACATACGCCTTTGAAATCAACTCTGTACACGGCCCTACTTGTGCTCCAAGAAGGTAATTATAGTGGAAGCGGCCCATTTGCAGGCACGTTCCCCTCTCCCCTCTGAAGGGGGACAGAGCTGGGACTGGGGACTGTGGTGGGGAGGGCCGTCTTCCCAGCTGACCTTTATCCAAACAGCACACCAGTATGTGCTCAGCACGCTTTCCTGCACCGACAGGAAGAAGGGCACACGCTCCCCGCCCTCCCGCAAGGGCTCAGGAAGTGCAACCAGCCAGGACACCAAAACTAAGGATGTTTCCTACCAGCCAAGTGTACTCCCTTTTTCTGCCTCCCTTTGAGAGCGGGTGCAACAGAAAACTCGGGGCTCCTTCCCGTCCTGGTTACCCGACTACTCCTAAAAAGGCTTCTCGTTGTTTTCAAGAGATCCTTGAATGTTTCTGCCATCAACAAAGGTACCAAGTGTTCCCCAGTGAGAGCCGGGGTCCGGGACCCGACACGTGGTTCAGGGAAGAAATGCTGGCTGGCAGAGGGCACGTTCCCTCATTACCTTCCACAGAAGCTCGCACTCCCGCTCCTCCAGGGCCTTCTTATGCCTCGCAGTCACGGCTTTGACCTCCGACTGGACCACCTTGGACTTCATCTCCACCTGGTCTGCCATCGTCTGGGCCTGCTCGATGCTCAGCTGGAAAACCAAAAACAAACCCATGGCATTAGAAGGCACTTCACACGCCTCACACAAAACATTGAAGACGGCTTTACTTTTCCCCCAGACCTGAAAAGCCAACACCCGGGCCCCGCAGCCCGCTTGGTGCACTTCCTTGGAAAGAAAACAGGCACTAGGGGAGAGAATGGCATCTGTCCGACATGTAACTGAAGGAGCTGCTGGCAAGCACTGGATTTCTTTGTATGAGAAATGGCACCTTACAGTGAATGTCAGGACTATTAAGAGACGCTCTAACACAGTGAAACCAGTGTAGCTGGGTCGCAGCCGAAAACTGCGAATGAGGATCAGATGTGAAATGCACTTCTCCGGGCACACGAGCCACTTCCCATAGACGTTCTGCCCTACTAGCCACCTGGGGGGAACCCAAAGGCAGGGGTGAGGATGTACGACAGGCTGCCGGCCAGCAGTTATTCATCACCTTCCTGTCATGTCGTTTCCAGCCCGAGCTGACACCAAGTGCATACTGGGAATACTGGTCACCTAAGAAACCGTGCCCTGTGGTCAGAGACCATCTATACCCCACCACACCCCCCTCCCAGTACCACCAGCTCTAGTAAATCAGCCAGTTTAATCAGACGTATTATTGTTCATAAAAAATTAATCCAGACAGAAGGCCTCGTGTTTTCATTAATATTACATGACATGTCTTCAAAAGCCACAAGGATTTCTTTGAGATACTGAGGTAGTAAATCAGGGATTCCAAGCTGACTGCTGAGGGTGCAATAGTTTTACAGCAGGTGTCCCAAAACCAGGGGGGGATCAGGGAAGCACGAGGAGTTGGGAACCACCCTGACCAGGGGGTATCCCACAAAGCAAAAGGTCATGGGTTTGATTCCCAGTCAGGGAACATGCCTGGGTTGCAGGTTCAATCCCCGGTCAGGGCACATGTTCACATCAGTGTGTCTTTCCCTAGCTTCAGTTTGGGCTCAGGAATTAGTTATAGGTGACCCATCATCCATGCATCCTGGACAAAAGAGTTTCCAGAAGATAGGACACATCTAAAACTGAGACAGTACTGGGAAACCAGGCTGATGGTCAACCTAGGAGTCAGGTTCAAATCCTGGCTCCATCTCCTACTAATTGAAAGGCCCTGGAATAGTTTCTGGCCTCCTACCTTAGTAAAGGAACACTGTGGAAAAAAAAATGCAACAGAAGACACGCAAGGAGCTGACCACAGCACCTGACACAGATATTAACAGTTCTCAGAAAACACCTCCAACAAGCACTCTCAACCATCCTTTCCCTTCATCACACTTAGCTTTTAGTGGACAAGTAGGATCCTATTCTGCTTGGACCCGGGCCCATTCACATTCACGTCCTATTTTGTTTTTAAATTGTGGCAAAATACCGAGTATAAAATTTGCCATTAGTGACACTTGGCACAACCAATGTTGTGTAATTATCACCACTAGCTCCGCAATGCATTTATCAAAGACAACCACTACACCTATTAAGTACTCATTCTCTATCTCAGCTCCCTCTCCTACCATAACCTATGGGATCAAACAACACATGATCAACCTTATTTTCATGAATATACGAGGTGTGTCCAAAAGAATCGAGCCAATATCCATAATTAAAACGGTTTGTGCAGCCAATACTTTTGAGAAAGACCTCAGAGTTTCAGTTAAACAGCTATGACTCATTCAATCATACCCCCTCCCCACTTTAAAATAAAATAAAATAAAATCAAGGTCCCTATTTACCAAGTTCAAGCCTCTCAGCCTGGACGACATATGAATGACAGGGGAGCCACACCCCACACTGCACCTCACCCAAACCATCTGCAACTGTGGTTAACATATTGTTGACTGGCAAGTTTATACAAAAGCTAAACGCAAGTGCAAACTCAAGCCAACTACATCCATCTGTTCATTAACTGCTCACTGCATTCTCTGCTCTGGTCCTGGTGGGGCCTACGGACCCACTGAGCTGATCATAGCAGGAACGTGGGTTGATCTGCATGGTTCACAGGCTATCCATTTGCCTGGAATGCCTTCTCTTCCAAATTCACCCAAAGTTCAAAATCCACCCCAGAAATCACTTCTTTCACAAAGCTGCAAGGGCAGCTTCATATAATCCTTCTGCTCCATCTTTATAAACTCATCCCAAGTGTTATCATATATCCAACGAAGTGGGGGCTAAGTACATAACCCCCTCTTAGTAACATGAACAATTGCTTATATATTTTTTATTAGCTCATGCCTATGGACATAACCATGTGTCTCAAAGCACTAGGTAACCACTGGGTTAACTACTGCCCACTTCACCACCAAATTCAGGGCACCAGAAACCTCAGAATGTGACCTTCATTGGAAGTAAGGTCTTTGCAGATGTTAAGATGAGGTCATAATGGACTAGGGTGAGTATGAAATTCACTGACTCATCCACGTAGGGCCAAGTGAAGACAGACACGCATGCAAGCAAAAGGAAGGCCGTGTGAAGATGGGCAAGTACTGAGAGTTAACACCAGATGGCCAAGGATAGCTGGTAACCCCCAGAAACTAGGGAGAAAACAAGAAGAAAGTCCTTCCCTAGGACCTTCAGAAGAAACAGGTTTCTGCCGACACCCTGATTTTGGACTTCTAGCCTTTAGAATTGTGGGATAACCCATTCCTAGTGTTCTCAGTCACCCAGCTGGTGATCATTTGTTCTATCAACCCTAGGACACTCAGTTGCCAACAAACGGAGGCTGATGGATATATTCAAATTGTCCCTGAGATAAAAAATTAGCATGACCCATCAAAAAGTGAGCATGTAAGCAAATATCACAATGGGGTTGTAATAAATCTCAAATGTCTCTCAGGCTGCCAATCCAGATTCATTCAGAAAAAAGGGAAACCTCACTAGATATTTAAACAGGGACAATTTAATGGAAATAACCTGGTTAAATAGGAACCAGAGAGGTGCTAGGACCGAGGATTATAGACAAAGTAACGACAGGAAGCAGCCACCACCCCCTTAGGCTAGAAGAACCAAGAGAAGACACTGGGGTTTGCCCAGCTCATTCTGGATGTGGCAGAAGCTAGAAATCAGAACCAACTCCTATAGCCAGGATGAAAAAATTGCCCCAGATAAGAGGAAATGATAGGAAGAAGCAAGTCCCTTCTTCCCACTGCCAGATGTGTTGTTTGACATGAGTGCTGCAGCCCCAATGTCACTCGGAGCTGCTGTGCAAAGGTGGTGGAATAGCATTAGTAATATGCGCACACCCTGTTTTCAGATGTGTTGGCTAGTCATTAGCACAGAGCTGGTGTCCAAGTCAAAATCTGACCAATGCAACCCAGCTATGTCCACGTTTCTTCATGTTTCCTCAATGGTGAGCAGGGGGCACAGACTGCTTTGTTTATACCAATGGCAGATTATTTACCAAACTGATTGTCCGTAAAAAGCACACATACGATATGGAAAAAACAGGCCCACACTACTGCAGGGCAGGGACTGGTTGGGAGAGCAATGGACCAGCGAACCACCACCCTTGCTCAGGGGAGCGTAGTGTTTAACATGACTATCTAACTCATCTCTCCCGTCTCCTAGCCTGGTTTGCTTCCCCCTGTCCTGCTAGGTTCCCGCAAACCCTCGGGTCTGGGAACTCCCATTCTGTAAGAACTGTTTCTTCTGCCTCCATTTTTCAAGCCGGTGGAAGAGGTGAAAAACTCTTCCTGTAACACCCCCCCAAGCATGCAAAGATAACATCAGCCCTAGGTTTGAGAGTCATAAAAGCCCTAAGTTCCAGACAAAATGAATCCTTCCCTTTCCAAACTGTACGTAACGTGCAGACCAGGACCTGCTGAACTAGTTCCCATTATCAAAAGCAGAGCTTTGGAAGGAAACCAGAGGCAGGTGGGCTGGGGAAAATGAATAGTGGGGAAGTGGGTAAACCGTGAAAACAGAGTCATGCTTTGCAGTTAAAAAGAAGAAAAATGGCCCTGGCTGGTGGCACAGTGGATAAGGAGCTGGCCTGCAAACCCAAAGGTCGCTGGTTCAATTCCCAGCCAGGGCACATATAACCAGGTTGCAAGCCAGGTCTCCAGCCAGGTCCATGGCTGGAGGCAGGTGAAAGGCAACCATACATTGATGTCTCTCTCCCTCTCTGCCTCTCTCCTTTCCCCTCTCTCTGGAAATAATAAATAAAATCTTAAAGAAAAAACACACAAAGTTTATTTAAAAAAAAAAAGAAGAAGAAGAAGAAGAAAAATGGGGGGTGAGGCACTGAGACACATTATAGAATATATTCCTGGGATAATGATGTCAGGTTGGTAAGGACTTAAACCTACCTGCAGATTTGGCTGCCTGGTTTTTTTAAATTTGCTGGAGGTGTAAATGCTCATTCATTTAGTCACTGTGCCCAAGAAGGAAAAGAGGGAGCCAGGCCAATCAAGGGCCTTTCTCTGGGCTTTTACATAGGAACGATGCAGCCCAAAAGGGAGCAGAGGGGAATAGGAAATCCACCCTCTCCCTGAGGCTGGCTTGTCGGACAGCGCAGGCCTGAAGAGATCTCCCTTAAGCTCACCTCCCTCTCGGCAATGCATGTCCAGTAGCAAAGCAAGAAGAGAGAGCGACAGAGCTCAATGACTGACAGTGCCGACTTCAAGGTCTGCGTCCCTGCGTCCCTGAAGTCTGAACCATTAATATTCTACCTGGTCACCGGAGACTACCAAGAGTCCTGATTAAGACAGCATGGGAAATTTTTGAATTAGGTCACGGTGTATTCAAATCCTTTAACTGTGATTTTTTTTCCTTATACGTGGGGAATTCTTCTGGGGGGAAGTATGCACATGAACAAAGGGGAGTGGACAGACAGAGAGAGAACACCTGCCTCCGAAATGAGAAAGTGTCCATTAGTCTTGAATCCAAACTGCAATTCCTCCATTTGCCGTCTATCTGCCCCTGGCAGGTTACCTGAGAGTAACCTCTTCGCAGCGCAGTTTTCTCGTTGCAAAATAGTGCCCGCACCATACAGGCACCACTGTGAATGCATAACGTGCCTATTTCAGTGCCTGTTCCTTCTTGCTATCGAAAAGGAGAGGCCTATGGGTAAGGAGATACGGTTTCTCGGGCAAAACAATTACTTTTGTTCTTCCATTTCCATATTTGTAATAGAAAAAATAATGTTTCCTTGATCTACTTCTTGAGGTAATGTGTTATTAGTTCAGAAGGGATAGTAGGTACTCTCAGCCTTCCCTGTGGTCACTTTCCATCAGGGTACGCAGGAGTGTCTGCTGGTTACTTCAGTCTGTTAAGATGATAAAAGACAAACAAAGGGGACCAAAATCATCCCAAAAGTCTCGATTAACTTAGAATTTCATTTGTATGATTTTTAACAATTATGTTTAGCCTTGACCAGCGTGGGTCAGTAGGTTGAGCATCACCCCGTAAACCTGAAGTTTAGGAGAAGCAACCCATCAGTTTCTCTCTCCCTCTTTTTTCCCTCCCTTCCCTTCTCTCTAAAAATAAATAAAACTTTAAAAAATTATGCTTAGTCCTTAACTTAGTTCTCCTAATTTTTGGGCTAAATGGCACAGTACCCATCACTCTTGCTTTAACATGAAGACAGTGTTTACTTTTTTAATGGGTAGACAAGTCATGTCCAATAAAGGAGATCACGAAAAGGAACCAAGATGCATCCATTTCACTTACGTACTGTACTGCTACTGGCGTATACTAACATCCAATAAAAAGTAATAGACGCTCTGCCTTATTTAAGGCTGTGATTTTGGATAAAATGCCCTTGCAACTGATGTGGTCATGACATTGGGTTTCTGGCCAATGAGTGTATCATGCAAGACTTCTGGGAGCCCTGGCTCAGTAGCTCAGTTGGTTGGAGCATCACCCCGACACACCATGGTCTCGGGTTTGATCCCCCAGGCAGGACACATCCAAGAATCAACCAATGAATGCATCAATAAGTGGAACAAATCAATGTTTGCCTCTCCCTCCCTCCACCCTCTACCTCCAAAATCAATTTTGTTTTTTTTTTTTAAATTCTGGGAAATCTCTATAAAATAAGAGAGCGTGCCTACTTCCTTTCAATTGGCCAAAACACAGATATAAGGTCTTGTGTTCCAGCAGCAATTTTGGGGTACAGGGATAAATGCCAACAACCTAGAAATGATGGGGTAGAGATACAGGATTCCCTAACACTGCTTGTTATCTTTTTTTACTAGGAGAGATTAATTTTTTTTTTTTAAGATTTTATTTATTATTTTTAGAGAGAGGAGAAGGGAGTGGCAGAGGGAGAGAGACATCAACGTATGGTTGCCTTTCCAGCTACGGACCTGGCTGGAGTCTCTGGTTCAATCCCCAGTCAGGGCACATGCCTGGGTCATGGACCAGGTCCACAGCTGGGGGCACGTGAGGGGCAACCACCCACTGATGTTCTCTCCCTCTCTCTGAAAATAAATAAAATCTTTAAAAATAACAAGTAGGCCCTGGCTAGTAGCACAGTGGCTACAGCACCGGCCTGCGAACCCAAAGGTTGCAAGTTTGATTCCCCAGCCAGAGGCACATAACAAGGTTGCAAGCCAGGTCTTCAGTCAGGTCTGTGGCTGGAGGCAGGTGAAAAGCAACCATACATTGAAATAAATAAATAAATAAATAAATATCAAGTAAATAAGATACATGCAATTTTATTGTCTGTATGCTTTCCTTAATAAATACAAAATGTTTTGCCTCTGTCCCACCTTAAAAGAAACAATGACTAAGTCATTTATAACTGAAGGTGCTAGCCCTATGTTGTGCATTGCAAATGGAATACCATTGTTTTTTGTTCTTCTACTGGTGCTTTACTATTTGGTTGTACAGAAGTTATATATTGAAATGTATTATTATTTAGGTTTATTTCTATTAGCGGTTTTTTTTTCACAATTTTTCTTTTTCTTTTTTGCTTTTAAAAATTATTTTGTTTTTCGAATTTAATTTTGTTGTTTTTCACAATTTTTCCTGAACCAACTTCACTTCAGTGTTCTCATTGTACTTAATACTGTATTTTTATTTTTTTTTAAAGATTTTATTTATTCTTTCCAGAAAGAGAGGAAAGGAGAGAGGCAGAGAGGGAAAGAGAGAAACATCAATGTATGCTTGCCTTTCACCTGCCTCCAGCCATGGGCCTGACTGGAGACCTGGCTTGTAACCTGGTTATGTGCCCTGGCTGGGGAATCGAACCAGCAACTTCTGGGTACGCAGGCTGGTGCCTTATCCACCGTGCTGCCAGCCAGGGCAAATACTGTATTTTTAATGTGATCATAAATGCTGTATAAATTTAAGTGGCTTAAAAAAATCCTTATACCTATTGTTGATGATTCATAATGGTGCAACAAATACCTTCCAAAATGAGCTGGCTTGGAGGAGATTCCCAAAGGAGGGATGAGTTGCTCCCACATTGAAAACTGGGTATTTTCCAAAACGTGTTCTCCCACCCACAGAGAGTAATAAGCATGGTGCTTACTATTTATCCAAAATAGTATCCTGGTGTCATTTAAATGGATAACTGCTCAGGCTAAATATATGAGTAGCTGGATTTTCTCTCTATAAAAAGTGTGTTTTTGTCGCTCTCTCATTCCTGTATCTGTTAGTGCCTTTCTGTTTTAACTACTTTTATCTTTTCAGAGTAACTCTGCCATACTTTCTAGTTTGTGTTCCTTTTCATAAGTATCCACCTTGGTTGTTTTTCAATGTTTTCCCTCCTCCTTTCTTTGTAACCCTTTAGTCCAGCTAGGGTTTAATTTTGGTGTTTGTTACAACTGATTTAAATCTATTCCTTCTCCCTCCTACACCATCCTTTATATAATTGGTTTGGTATCTTTTGTTTTGTTCTCTTCATTTTTATTGAATTTATTGGAGTGATACTGGTTAACAAAAGTATACTGTTTGCAAGTGCATATTCCACAACACATCATCTGTACAACGTACTGTACATGGTTTTTTTGATGTCTTAACTGTCTTGTTAGTAGCAAAATAAAGCCTATTGCTAGCATATCTACTGTTTCTTGGATCTACCAATTTGTCAGGACAAATAAGTAGCTTTTAAAAGCTCCCAGATGACATACTTAACATATTAACACTATTAAGAGCAAATAAAACAAACACAGGACAGTTTTTTAGACCAGTGATTTCCAGATCAAAATCTTCTTACCCTGTGGTTAGAATAATTCAGTGTTTTGTGACTTTTTTTTAAAAAAGGGGATGGTTGGTTATATGTTTATTTTCAAGAAAGTTACCACTCTTCCAAAACTGTATGTTAATTGACTATCCCTTCCTTCCTTCTCTGATATTCACAATAAGAAGAGAAAAGTTTTCGTACCATCTCTGTTGTACTCTTTAATCTAAGTGCTATAAAGTGATGGTGTAAATACTACGTGTTAGGGCCCTTTCTTAACATTTTGACCAACTGCATGAAGAAATCAAGTGTCCAAAGCAGATCCACCCAAACCAGAGAGTTATTTTATGGAATTTCACCATCACATCTATATCCTGTGAGGTAAGTACACTTCAAAATTTCAGTGGCCAAAGGAGAAAACACTGCGTGTTCATATATAGGTAATCAAAGGTATACCTTGTGCTATATACCGGCTGCTTTTCCCAATCTTCCCAGTTATACTTTAAAAATGACATTTGAATTTTAACAGGGATTACACCTGAAGCTATCAAAACAGTGCTCCACCATAACATTGCAGATGCTCAGTTTAAGTAGCTAGCTGAAGACAGGCAGGTTCTTCCCGGTCGCATTCAGTTACTCAGACACAGGTCCCTCCCTCCTTTCTTTCCTCCCTCCCTCCTTTCATTTTTAATACTCACCGAAGGATATGTTTGTTATTTTTATTTAGAAAGAAGAAAGAAGGAGAGAGGTTGCCTCCTGTCCATGCCCCAACCGGGGATCTCAAACCTGCAGCCTTCTGGTGTATGAAATGATGCTCCAACCAACTGAGCCGACCACCAGTCTAGGATTGGACCTGGCTTCCTTGAATGGGGTCAGGATAATCCTGAGTTATGTTTCCAAGAAATTGATGGAGCAAAACCACTTATTCATAATAATCATCAGATCACACCAGTCTTCTGACTTTGGGAACAGAGCTTGTTTCTTTGGCGTACATGGAATAACCGGGCTTTTCAGCAGGTGGTTCTTGGGCAAAGTTAACTCTGTCTTCAATCTTTTCCTCAACTTCACCTCCCAGCCTGTCAAAGTGTGAGCTGACGTCACTGAGTTAACTCAGGAAAAGGGAGCTGTGTTTTCTACCAACATCCAGGGACTTCTTTCTTAACAGGGAGAACCTGACCACTACCTTCATAGAGGGCCTCCAGATAGTTTTGTGGGAATGGGCACTGCATTGAGAACGTGATAACTTTCAGAAAGAAAAAGGTGTCCAATTACACCTCAAATCTTCAGCTCTCTGGCTGCAGGTTTTAAAGAATTATAACCAAGAGCCACAAAGAGGGTGCATCTTCCCCCAAATACACAGGGTTACACAAGGACTTTCTAGGGAGTCTGTGAACAACCTAGGCAGCTGATGTCCAGCAGGTGAACCTCAGTGTGGCCTTCCAAGGCGTTAATGTACTGGGCATCCCAACTCACCCCAAGGACCCAACTACCCAATCTGCCGCTTGGACCCTCCCCACAAAATGCCCCAGAACTTATTTACATCAGTGTCAGCTATAATAATACCAACGAGTATTTGATTTTCACTCTTACAGTCTTTTCACTACCCACACAGCAGACTCTCATCTAACATCGACTGTGTTTGGCAGACAAAATCTGTCCTCTCTTTCCTCTCCACAAAATGCTCAGGTTTGTACTTCCCTGAGAATTCATCATTTGACCACACATTTTCCCTAAGTCCCTAGCAAATGATGGCTGATTTTCTTCCTCAGTGACAGCTGTCAGCTGAGCACAAAGCTCACCAGCAATTCTCTGCTTGTGTTTCGAGGACCCTGGGTGTTCTCAGTCTCCAAGGACAGAAAGGAGATCATCAGGTAGTAACATAATTTAGGGGAGGGTGTTCTAAGTTTAAGTTCTTTAAACTCCCCAGTGATGGTGTCTAGGAGAGAAACCTGCAGAACACAGAGTCACTGAAATAAAACAGAAATAAAAGAACTATGCACCAAGCCCTGGCTGGTGGCACAGTGAATAAGGCACCGGCCTGTGAACCCAAAGGTTGCTAGTTCGATTCGCAGCCAGGGCACATAACCAAGTTGCAACCCAGGTCTGTAGCTGGAAGCAGGTGAAAGGCAACCATACATGGATGTTTCTCTCCCTCTCTCTCTCTCCTTTCCCCTCTCTCTAAAAATAAATAAAATCCTAAAAATAAAAAGAACTATGTACCAAACTATGCTGACAAGATTTAACTGCAATCAAGAGACACTCTGCAGTCATAGAATATGACAGAATGAGTGATTCCAGAAATACACTCTCAAACTTCCTATGTTATGACTTGCGTATCAGATCATCTGACTCATCAGAAAGATTTGTTCATTATCACGTGTAGGAATGTGATAGCCGTGAAGAAATGTATTAAAATCTAAACCATCCTTCCACCCCTTGTCCAGAGCACCGGCTCCATTCTTTAACCATTTTTCCTAAATGATGTTTTAAATAGTGCACTTATTAGAATACTCTAGAATGCGAGTAACAAGTTTCCCATTCAAAATTTTTCTGGCTTCATAAAACTTTGTCACCTGGGATCAAGCATTAAGATTTAAAATCAATTCAGGCGCACAGTTTTATCTGACCATGTGAGAGAGCTTTGCTAAAGGTTATGCATGCCCCCCACCCCCCGCTCCCTAAACCCTTCCCAAAGGGGTGGGGAGTCAACAGAAGTAGAGTCTAAATGAGCAGGACATGACTTTATCACCCAGAAAAGTTTGAGACTCCGAACCTAACGTGAAATTTCCTGTGCTCACTTATTTCTCATAAACAAATAAATAAATGAAATCTGAGTAGCCAAGGTCTCTGTCTGAAAAGCATTAAGCTCCAGGCTTTCCGCCCAGCTCCATCTAGGGCGGGGCTGGATGAGAAGCAGACAGATGATGCGACAGGGCCCCAGGCTGGTCAGTAACTTTGACCATTTCCTAATCTGCACAAGACTTGTAGGAGCCCCCCCCCCCCGCCCCCACAGGCCGCCAGCACCCCAGGGATTGTTGCTGCACGGATATCACCAGAGCTCATTTGGGTCATTGTTCCATGGCCCCCACACTGGCGTCTGCCCAGTAATCTACACACTCCATCTGGAAGGGAGCGGGAAGGGTATTCTGTGCGAGGAAGGACAAGGGAAGTAGGTGACGGGCGGGGAAGGGACTGACCTGGATTGCCTGGCGGCCCTGCTGGGCATCAGCCAACAGCTGGATGGTGAGCGCCCGTGAGTCCTGTAGCGCCTCCTGGAGGTAGATGAAGCTGTGGCCGCCGTGCCGGCCCATTGTACACTCACGACAGATGGGCACCGAGCAAGTGTCACAGTACAGGTGCAGCACCTGGGGACCAGAGACGGGACAGGCATTAACGCGAGATGCAGGACTAGAGGCAGGAAGGACAGCAGCAGTGTGCCCCCATCTCTGTCTCCTACCCACTCTGTTCCCAGTAAAGCAGCGCAGCCCCAAATGGGTCAGGGGGCAGTGCAGCCAACACTGAGCACGCTCGCTCTTCTTCCCTACCTGAGCCAAAGGCCACAACCTATACACAACCGAGATACCTCAAAGGCGTAACATTTCCCTGCATCTTAGATTAATTACCCAGAAAAGCTCAAGATGATGTATTGCTGAGATCAGTAGCTCAAATGAAAGAATATACCAGAAAACATCTCTTGCCACCCCTGTCCCTGAGCATGTGAAGCAAGGTTAGGGCCCTGGATTAACCACAGGTTGTTGACATACACACACGCACACGCCAAGAATAGCATAACATGCCAAGCTGGGTCCTCTGGGCACTCGAGCAAGCTAAGGGCTTAAGCTTCTGGAACGAAGGCAAAAAGCGAGTGGGGTAAGGTCAGCCAGCTTCTTGTCTTTCTTCTTCCTGCCAAGTTGTTCCAAGGAGCTGACCCTGGGAGGCCGCAGCCCGTGTGCTGAGAGCACTGCTTTATGCGATGTTCTCTGTTTCCCTGAGGCCCCGCATGCTGGGAGGGGGCAGACGGAGAAGGGTTGGCATCACCTCCACCTGCTGATAAATGAGGAGCTCTCAAGAGCGACAGCTCCTTGGCACAGAAACTGGGCCAGTCTTGTATCCCCTCTGCAGAGCAGGGCACTTAGCGCCACTCTGTAAATGTTTGCTGGACTGCTTTCAAGAACAGAGCTTCTATCTGCCTTTGGTACACCCGGTGTGAGGGAAAGCCAGCCAGCCAGCAACAGGAGGCAGGAACGGGTGTGCAAGCGGGGGCCTTGTGTGCGTGTTCTCTCTCTCTCTCTCTCTCTCTCTCTCTCTCTCTCTCTCTCTCTCTCTCACACACACACTCTCTTAATCCCCAAATGAAGACAAGAGGTCCTGAGGTGCTGAAGGCTGTAAAACTAGCAAGGGCGGGGCCGGGAAGCCCACCGGAAAGGCCTGGTACTGGCCACCTGCAGGGCCCACAGCACCTTGCTAGGTTAGCCCGGAGGCCCAGGAAGTGAAATAGTGTAGGCAGCAGATATAGGGAAAGGGAGATAAGGGGGTGCCCCAGGGCTGGTGGCAGCCCCGAGGGCCAGGAAGTTCCCGCTGGGCTGCATGCAAGTCCCACCCAGGAACCGCTTGAGGCAAGGAGTGAGAATGCCATTTCTCTCCTTTTCCAGGCTCTTTTATGAACCCTGCCCAGTCTCCGGTGCAGCCCCCCTGGCCATCAGGGAACAATCTCCCAAATGGCGCAGTCCAGTAACCTAGGCCACCCCGGGTTAACAGAGTTAATAGGCTGTTAATAGGGATCCAGCATGGGTTAGGCCACTTCTCCAAGAACTTTTGGGTTCTGATAGAAGATGTGGTCAGGTTTGGCACTTTACTGCTGTTTTTTGTTGTCCAGTGAAATCCTTTTCTCCAGGAGCCAATTTGTCTTAAAAGCAAGTCCCTCATTTAGAGATGAGCTCATCTTTCTGATCTGATCAACCTAAAATTCTCAAGCTGACCTGAAATACTAAGATGCAAAGCTGGATACATTGGGGAAATTCCCAGTCTTTTTTTTTTTTTTTTAAGATTTTATTTATTTCCAGAGAGAGAGGAGAAGGGAGAGAGGCAGAGAGGGAGAGAGACATCAATGTATGGTTGTCTTTCACCTGCCTCCAGCCACGGACCTGGCTGGAGATCTGGCTTGCAACCTGGTTATGTGCCCTGGCTGGGAATCAAACCAGTGACCTTCAGGTTCACAGGCTGTTAAAAAATGATATGATGCAAACCCTGGCTGGTAGCACAGTGGTTAAGGTGCCGGCCTGCGAACCCAAAGGTGGCAGGTTCGATTCCCCAGACCGGGCACATAACAAGGTTGCAAACCAGGTCTCCAGTCAGGTCTGTGGCTGGAGGCAGGTGAAAAGCAGCCATACATTGATGTCTCTCTCCCTTTCTGCCTCTCTCCCTTCCCCTCTTTCTAAAAATAATGAAATAAAATCTTAAAAAAAAAAAAAATGATATGATGCTAAAACAATGACTCCAACTGCATTCCTTCCCTTTGCTCCTTCCATCTGTCATGGGAAAAGGGGATCTTTCCTATGTTAATAGCTAGTATGAAAACCTTTCATCAAAAGGTTCCTTTTAAATTAGCATGGAGCAGGCTTCAGTACCTCCTGTCTCCTGCCACACAGTGCAGCATCTTCTTGGCCTCTTCTCAGGATTCACTTGTTGGGACAGCTGTGAACACTGACTAGCTAGAGACTCCCACTATCCTGTCTCTGGGCACCCGCTCATCTGCACAGGCAGTGGCTGGCCAAGCACCTGAGGCTGCTCGCCAGAGCCTGGCACTACCTAGTCATGGGACCACCTAGCCAGTCGGCCCAGGTACCTCAAGATCCATTCTCCCCTTGAAATCCCAAGAACCCTGTCCCTGGAGTCTTGACCTCAGAAACTGAGAGGTTTGAAATAACTCTGGACTGAGCCAGGAAACCAGACTCCAGGGCGCCAATTGTGCAATTGCCAGGAATTAAGGCAATTTTTCTGAGTTTTAGGCGTGTGAATCCAGAGTCTGAATGGCTGCTGCACATACAAGAATCCTACAAGTGGTAGGTGTTAGAAGAATTCTGCAGAGGAAATGGCCAGAAAAGAAATCCCGGTCAGAAGGGCGGTAGCAGAGTTCTCGGGGCCCCTGGCACCAGGCCCCTCACATGTGCAGCCTTGAGAGTCCAGGTACCTCTAAAATGGGCAGTTCCCACTTGCCACCTTTTCCCACGAGATCAGTGCAGCTTTAGGTGCCCAGATGGCGCTAAGGTTGGACACAGGGAGCACTGAGCTCCCCATAAAAGCTACGCGTGGGTAATAGCACAGCCTTACGGTGGTAGTAATTAATAAATCATTGATTTCGTTCTTCAGGGGAGGGAGGGGGGATAAAATACTCAATGGTCCAAATGCTGAAAATGGGGTCAATTTCATGAAACATTCTAGCAAAAAGCTGGGAGAAGAGCTTTAAACCCACTAACTAGCTTGGCACCCAAGGCCGAAGCCCCACCATTTCAGAGCTTGCGAGGTGCCGTCCGGAGGTAAGAGTGTGCATGGGAACAACTCTCTGAACCAGCTGCAAGGCATTTTTATAGAATAAAACCGGAGCCCACGTCTTCCAAAGAAAGAGCTGCGTGGAGGGTCCAAGGCCAGAAATGTAGCAGAGGCCATGAACTATGGCTCCAGGAAGGGGGCAGGGGGAAGGAGCAGGCCTCTGGTGGGAGGAATTCCAGGGCCTGGGGCTGCCTGTGTTTGGGGCTTCCCGGGCAGATGCACAGGCATGCCCCCCGCCCCCACCTCCCCCCGCCCCTGCCTGGCGACAATCTGGCTGCCCCAGCTGAATGGAGCAGGCTCAACCTCTGACCCTGTGAGTGACCACCCTCTTCCCTGCCCCCAGCTTCCAGGAGGCCCCACCCACTGCCTTCCTCTCCCCAAAATTTCTAAAATACCAAGAGGAGGACAAAGACCTAGGAATGTGGGCCCAGCGGGGGGAGGGAAAGGGGAGGTTAAAGAAAAAATAAATAAATAAAAATACCAAGTAGGTAGGTTTTCCTTAGGCAGAGCTTAAATCTGCTTTGTTAACGCGCTGTGTGTCTGCGCACGTGCTTTCTGCAAATCTTTTCATACTACCTGCGACTCAGCCTGGAATTCACACACACCACACATCTCTAAGAATGAGCTTCTCGTTTTAAATACAACCGCTCCTCACATCACTGAAAAGTAAGCTCAGAGGATAGAGGGATCTTTCATCATCAAAATGCCAACTGAAACACAGTATATTAACTGCTGTAAACTTACTTGAGATGTTCCCCAACATACACACACACACACACAGCCCTCTTAAAAATGACTGGGGACATCTGGCCTCCCACAAACCCAGGCTTAGACAGAGGTGTCTCCACCCACCCCAAAGGGCTTCTTCGTTTCCCATTATAGAAGAAATGAAGTGCGGACTGACTGGTGACAACCAGAAGCCTTATCAGTGTGTGCCACTAGGCAGGCTCTCCTATTTAAAAGTGGTAGGTAAGCCAAGTTCAAGGAGTAAAGTCCAGCCAAGAAACAAAGTCCATTCAGGAACATCAAAACCAAGCTTCGCTTGATTTATGGAAAAGCCATGGAAGATGAAGTCCAAACTTGAGGCAGGGGCTCCTACTGCATCCCTGGTCATGTGGTCTGGGAGGGGGCCCCAGGAAGAGGGGAAATAAAGAAATCAGACCCTTGTTCAAGCAGATCACCACCAGCTCCAACAGAACAGAAACAGGCTGAGGACAAGTTATTTGTTATTTTCTGTGGAGAAGGAAAATGTCTGGAAAAATTATTTACATAGGGACCATAACCTGTTTTGAATGTGAAAAGACACACAAATGCAAAGTTTTAAATCTCCCCCGACTTACACAATCATCCAAGAATATGCTATATTCTATGTGTGTGAATTTTTTAAGAGACAAATACCTGTACTACATCAACGTGGAAAATATTCCGAGTCAAGCTGCCTGTCTTATGAATGGCTGCATGCTGTTGTCTGTAGACGCACCATAACTTCTTTAATTATTAATTAGTATCTATGGATAAAGCCCTGATTTTTCAAAAATCAAAAGCAGGGCTGCAGTGACTCTCCTTGTTCTTTATACAATCCCCCAAATTTACACTTGGTTCTATTTCCAATTGTTCTATCATTTGATGTATCAGGGAAGGTATCTCCTTATTAAATGTGACCTAATAAGAATAATCAAAATGTAATCATCTCCATCAATCATGTGAACACAGGCTGGTAAATAAATGCCTGTTTCTGCTCCCAACAAGCCCAAATGAACACAAAAACCCAGCAGGGGGATTCCAGGTGAGAAGGCCCATGCTGGGACTGGGGGTGTGAGCTGCTGCGGGGTGCCGGAGAGAGTGGGAAAAGCTAACAGGAGCAGCAAGGAAAGCAAGCCTTGCTGTGTTTTGCATCTTCAGCAGCGGCTGCCAGGGACCTGCTGGGGACTGTCCCAAACACAGGAGGGCAAGGGAGTGCTAGTAGGGGGTGCCTGGTGGATGGCGGTCTCAGGCGATGTATAGGAATAGGGGTGTTAGGAATAAACACTTAAGAGTCCCAGGGGGGACCATTCAAACACCTAGTGAAGTCAACACTGGGGTCGTCCCCCCCAACACAAACCCATAGTCCCTTTTCTGCAATTCCAAAGCCTAGCAGGCTCAGGACATCAAAGGTTTTCACATATTTGACAGCAAAACCTGAACTGGCATGAAAACAATTCATGGTTTTTACCACTGAGTGAGTTTTCATATATTTACTGGGGGGAAAAATGCTAGTATTCATTACTTTGGGGTGTTGTTACTAATGGATATATATAGTATACGCTCAGTGTTAACTTTCTAAAACTCAGAAATTATCATATTTTCAGGCTGCATTAGGGCAAATTTGAAAAAGAGGGCTTGAATACAGAGAAGGTGGGCCATCAGCTCTAACAACTTCAGGCTCCATGAGGTAAGTTGCTGGTGTCTAATTTGATGACCATGAAATGTCACGTGCTATTCATTTGACAAGCTTTCTGAAACCCTGCACACTACTTTCTCCTTCCCATCTCCAGCCCTCCCCATTCCGGGACAAGGTCCCAATGCCCTAGAGCTGGGCATCCGGGGGTCCCCCTACTTTACAGTCTAGCCAGCAACCCCGCCCCATCCAGATGTCCCTCCCCCTGCCCAAGGGCCCTCCTTCTATAGAACATCACAGGCTGTGTTCCCCCCAGAAGACAGCTTTTACTATTAATACATGCAAACACAGAATGGATTACCTTTCGTAGAACTAAGACCCAATAAAGGAACAGATAATTGGATGTGTACATTCTGTTTCCATAGCTGAATGACTGAATTTGGCTACGCTTAGCTGCAGATTTGGTAAAATGAGGACTAACCTAATTTTGGACTCACAGAGCTGTCAGAATCATTAAAACGTATGGAAACGAATTCATCCTGGAAGAAAAGCGTTTCCCCTCCAGCACTGACCTGAAGGTGAAACTCCAGAGAACAAGGTCACCCTGCACAACATAGCACACACATCTTCCACCACTTTGGCCCGAGTCACAGACAAAAGAGTTTCATGTTTCCTACCACAGCCCCTTCCCTAAAGCCAGAGCACCCTCATAGGCCCCACGTTCATGCCTGTATGTTTGTACCAGTCAGAGGCACAAATAAAAATCAACCAACAAATGCACAGGTGGGTGGAGCAACAATCGATGTTTCTCTCTCAAAACAAAAAAAAATCCATCAATTTTAAAGAGTTATTAAGGGGAGGGGCTGGCTTTAGGAGAGAAGCAGGACACTATAACCCGGGCATGCGTTTTTCTGGGATCCTGACCTTAACTCAGGAGCTGCAGCGCCGGTAACAGGACAGGAGAAACTGCCCAGCTGAGCTGAAAGGGCAGAGATGGAGGTGGCTGGGGTAGGAAAACCCATGGGCAAGAAGATGGCATGTCCCACACAGAGCCACTGTTGTCAGCATTTCTCAGAGCCTTTATGAAATCCTAAAGAAGAAACAGCTAATTTTTAAAATAAAGTATAAACATGATACTGTAAGATGCCCAGTGTGGGACAACGCATGGCAATTGCAAGGATGGGAAGGGGGAATATAGCTGCGCCCCGGTTCATTCCGTTTTGCTGGCACCAGGGCCTTGTTGGGCCTGCAAACCTTCCTTCCCCCGCCTTCCACAGCTGCGGACCGACAGGCTCATCATCCCAACTCCCAGTGTCTGCCCTGGGGACCCAGCCTGGAACAGCTCCCTCACTCTGGCCCGGCTCCAATCTCCAGGCTGGAGCCCCACCATGCAGACAGGCTGAGACACCCATCGCCGGCCCTGCCCACCAAGGCCAGCAGTTGGCTGCCCACAGCAGAGTCTCTCTCACATTTCTTCAACGTGGGCCCACAGTGGCCACTGTCACACAGACACTTGGGTTTCTTGCAACAGGTCCAGATTACAATGACATTCAGTGACACCTAGAACATGCCGGACTTGTGTTTTGGGTTACCGCCTACGGAACATCCTCCTTTTTAACAAATAAACTTATTTACTTAAATAAAACTAGGGTGCTTAAAAATTCTTCCAGTTTAGAAATAAAAACTTCCACATCAGAGAAACAGACTGTGGTATATAGCCCATAATAGACAATTTTCCAGCAATGAAAACGAATTAGTGATTGGCACAATCAGTGACAAATGCTTAGTAGAAAAAGCCGGAATCAAAAGAAGAACACACTGCATAATTCCATTTTTATGAAGGCAAAACTAATCAAAAGTGGGGAAAAAAATATCAGAAGTTGGGGGAATGTTCTCAAGTGATAGACATGTTCTTATACCTTGACTGGGTACACAGGTGTATCTACAGTTGCCAAAACTCAAAATGCAGATTTACAACCTGTTTATTTTATGTAAATTACACCTTAAAACAAGTGAGGAGGAAAAACACTCCCACCAATAGCCTCGCGCTGCTGATGGGGTGACTCTTGGAGCATGGCCTTAGCCTGGCCCTCTTCCGAGCTAAGGACCTAATAAATACTCGTTGAACCCATAAATGAGTTACTCCAATGGCCCCATGTAATTTACTTTGAATAGGCTGCTACCATTCTCCCCACAATGCTCCCATTAGGTATTAGTTCTTCTTTGCCCTCCACTATAAATATTATCTTAAGTTCTAGCTCACAAGAGGCAAGCCTCGGCCTAATTCCCTGGAGGTTTTGAAGAAGGAAAAAAAAAAAAAAAAAAAAAAAAAAATTAGAGCCCGGAGTCCGATTTACAGCACTGCAGGCGGCCCAGGCTCATACAAAGCCGTACGAAATCATTAGTGCTCCAGCTGCCGGCCCTGCGTGCATCTGACCTCTGATGTACTAATGAGTGGCCCACGCAGCTTCCAGCGGCAAATAAAACTGAGATTTGTTCCAACATGGCATCATTGTCCACGTAAATTACAGATTTTTAAACAAGACCTGAAAAGATAGATTTCCGACACCGCGACGCAGTTTTTCGGCTGCCTCCGAGGCCTCGAAAGCAAGGCCCTGTTTTAAAAGGGTGTGTTCCGGACAGGAGTCAGTGGTGCAGGGAAGCTGACTTCTTTTTTTTTTTTTTTTTTTAATGGCGAGACTCTGTAGGTGGCCGTGTAACTCAGTCCTCACTCACCTCTTAAACAGTGGGCAACATTGTGCACCTGAAACCTTTTCACTTCCTAAAGTCGCAAAAGGGGTTTCAGTTGCCTGTGTGGCAGAGATCATATGGGCAGGTGGATCTACAGCAAGGGACGGCATTCATCCCCTTGGGGGAAAAAAACTGTCTTAAGAAGGAAGCCGAAATAAAGACACAGGTAAGAATAAAAGTAGTAACCAAAAAAGGCTTTAAAATATTTCTAGCCATACTGTCTCCCTCCAACATAACACCGTAAAAATAATTTTTTTTTTCTCCCCGTTCCAGCAAGTTCTGCCATAAGAGCAACTGAAAACCCCTGGTGGGCAGCTGCCCTTTGCGCCTTGGACAAGAACAGCCTCTAATCCAGCTCGGGCCTTCCTGGTGGCCCCAGTTTACATACACTGTCACATCCGCTGACAATTTTAAGAGCAGGTTACCTTACCAGGCGCTGCCTGCAATCAATAGGTTAACCAAGTATTTACTGCTGTAGAAATCTTGTTTTAATCCAGAGTTGTTCGCAGGCAGGACTTTTTTTTAGCTTGGGGAGCGGACCAATCAAGGACACAGTGGACAGCCTCCGTGAATCCTCAATGCCACGGAGTGCCCACGCTTCTTTGCAAGGAGCTGGGGCAAGGACCGCGTGCGTGTGTGTGTGTGTGTGTGTGTGTGTGTGTCTGTGGGGCCCCAGGCCAAGGCCTCTTTCCTGGCACTCCCCAAAGTTGCACCCAGCAAGCGGGAGCGGATTAAACACAGTGAACAGAGACACTCCCCTTACAGCACCTTCTTTCCCCCAGGAATCAAGCCTCTAAGGCAATAGCTGGGAGCAAAAGGAAAGGCCTTAGTCTTATCAAGAAGAGAATTTCCTTTTTAAAACCCTTTTCAAGGTAGTAGTTTGTGAGGCAATTAATTTAAATCTCTCTCTCTCTCTCTCTCTCTCTCTCTCTCTCTCTCTCTCACACACACACCATTCTCCCTCTGCTCCAACAACAGGAAACCTAATTCCAAAGATATCCCCACACAAATGCCAAAGGGACACCACCGGCCAGAGTCGCAGAGACGAGGACACCACATTTAAAGAGTCATGTGTCACCCTCACTGGAAGTCACCAGAGTGGGAGCCCCATGGCTGTTCCCTGATCCAAGGCAGTTTACCAGGTGGGTCTTACGGCTCCTCCCTGACCCAGAGGGGAAAATGCCACCTGTAGAGGTCCTAGGTCAGGCATAGGCAGGGTTGGGGGGATAACAGGGCAACCAGACGCTAATATTAAGCAAGATATCTATCTCAGATTCAGCACAATTAGCACTTAAAAGAACTTTTTTTTTTACAGAAGGGTGTGGGAAACAGAAACCAAACTCCACAAAGGGAGCCCGGACAAACCAGCAGAAACTGGTCCAGCAGAGCAAGAACTGGGTGGTAGAAAAGCTGCATTCCAATCTTAAGTGATGAGACCTGGGGAGGAAGGGCCCAACCTGTGCTGGAATCACAAGGGACTCCCGGGATAAACCCACCAACTGCAAAGGATCAATTCAGCTGCCAAACCAGACAATCAGGAATTGTCGAGGGGCCCAGCGAAAGCCAGAAGTGAAGCCTTAGTCCCTGGGAGTTCACCCATCCCTCTTCCCACAAGTGTGCACAGCTCTTAACAGCTGTGGTCTGAAAGAAGCACTAATTACAGCCGGACCTGGCAAGGAGTCAGGGAACCCCCACACCCAGGCCACCAGGGTTTCAGGCAGAAAAACGACAACTAACTAGTAACAAGATACAATGGTGGGGTTGGGCAGGGGGAGTCAACATTTGGGGATACTGGAGGCAAAACCAACCAGTGGAGTCATACTCTTCTTTAAGAAGCCTGAATTTGCCCTGGCTGGTGGCACAGTGGATAAGGCACTGGCCTGCGAACCCAAAGGTTGCCGGTTTGATTCCCAGGCAGGGCACAGAACCAGGCTGCAAGCCAGGTCCATGGCTGGAGGCAGGTGAAAGGCACCCATACATAGAGGTCTCGCTGCCTCTCTCCCTTCCCCTCTCTCTAAAAATATTAAATGAAATCTTGAAAGAAAGAAAGAAAGAAAAAAAGAAAGAAAAAAGGAAGCCTGAATTTCCAGGACCATACATCATTCGTTGTTTTTCCCCCTCTACAAAGAAAATGGCAGTGATGAGAAATAATAGTAATTTAAAGTCTTAGATACATAGCGCTTTCTCAGAAATCCCACTTCATTCCAATAAATGAAGCTTGTGAAGGTGAGACATCTCTTTCAACTGTACCCCTGTGTGCTGGTCGGTCATCAGAACTGAACCTGGCTCAGCAGGTAACGGAATTAGGAGCTGACCCCACCCCCACCCCAGTTCTACAGAACTTCATCAGCACCCACGCAGATACTCAAGGATAAACTTAAAAAGACGAGAGAAGCCAGATCCGATAGGGTAGGAGGAAACGACAGTCAATATCACAGCCATGGAATCAAAATTTTCAGTAGGAAAATGAAAGGAAATCAGGTCTCTCTGCCTGGGTCCTAAAATTCCTTGGTGGCTTCACCTGGCCCTGTGTTTATTTAAAAAAAAAAAAAAAAAAAATGTCACCCCCCACTTAGACTAGAATCTACACCAGGAAAAGAGATACAAGGCAGGCGAACTCTAAGTATCTGGTTGTTATGAATCTCAAATTGGCATGTTTTAAATTGATGTTGTGGCTTCTTTTTCTAAGTCCTTCAGCGGCACTGATCGCGCTGCACCTAAAACTCAAGGAACCCCTCCCCCGATCCCGGGAGGCCTGGGGGGGTCTCGTGCTGGCCTGTCCCCTCCCTGGTCAGCTGTGGGAGTGCCCTGGCTCTCCCAACCTTTCCCTCCTGGGTGGTCAAATTTCATGTTTTTAGAGTCAGCTCTAATGAGCCTGTACTCAGCTTGTGTAATCTGAATGTCCAAGGCCACAATACCCTTAATCAAGTGTGCTGTGTTTACTGCGTTTTCCTTTCTTTTCTTTTCTTTTTTATTATTTACATTGGATTTAAGGCTCTGAGCTAAAGGCCTTGGGAGATTTAAAAAACAACTCAAGAAGCTCCCAGTTTTCCTTGGTCACTCTGCTCATGTTGTCTAGGTGTAATTATTGACAGCACCCTCTTCCACTCTCAAAATGGCAGTCTGGAAACCTGCTAGAGAGGGTCATTAAAACAAATGAGTAATTTAACCAAAACCCACAAGACCAGGTAGGAAAATGTGCCATCCAGAAAATGATGTAGTTCGTCCAATTTACTGTGGTCACCATGGCCTGGGGGTGGAGAGTGAATCAGAAGCATCTTCCAAACATGGAGGACTGAGGTAGAAGACTCACAGATCCAGCTAAAAGGAACAACTTGAGCCACGAAGCACACCATCCTTGCTTGGGCTCAGATGTAAGACTATGTTAGGGAAATCCAATTACCATCACTGGGAGGTAGTATCAGGGTAAGTTTATGAACTTTTTCCAGAAAAGCTACCTGTGGCCAACGGCACATTTTTGCTATTCCTCATCAAATGTCTCCCCCTCCCTTGAATTTGAACTGGTTTTGCAACTTGCCTTGCCCAGTCAAATGTGGTGGAAATCATGCTCTCAAACTTCTAGCAGGGCAACCGATGCTGTCAGTGTGCTAGAACATTCTCTCTTGGAGCCCAGGCCACAGGGAGAAGAACCTGGGCACTCTAGGGCACAGCCCCACCAGACCGCCAGCTAGGTGGGCGACCCTCTCTGGACCTCCTAGCTCAGCTGACCTTCCACCTCCAGGTACAAAGAGAACAAAAGGCTCCTGGGCTGAGTCCAGTCTGCCTGTAGAACCTCAAGAAAAACATCATTTTTATTTTAGCTATTTAAAAGAAGATAAAACAGCTTTTCACTAAGTGGGAGCTGAGGGCTAGGTTTTCCTCAGCCAGAATAGTCCTTACCTCCTGAGTAAGGCCCAGGATATTCAAAGCTTCCTTCCTAGCTTTGCCCCCAGATAATTCCATTGAAAATGATTCCGGGACTCTGTCCCAAAGGCTTGGTCAGGCAGGCAGCAGCCACAGAGGTTAGGCCAGAAAAATTCAGATTCCCAAATCACAAGAGCTGGTGTCAAGCTCTCAAGAGCCTCAAATGCCTACTGAGCATGTCTGGAATCATCTTTCCATGTCTGAGACTGTATCTATCAAACCTGGTGGTTCTCCAGAAATAACCGCCCAATGGGAGTGACAGAGTGTAAATCCCCACTCAGGATTAACTTCCAAAGGGGCCAGCTCAGCCCTAAGATGTCCTTCTGTAGGTTCTCCCTAAGCTATTGTCTCTCCCGCATACTTGTGACAAAACCAAACTCCAGACCTGACACATCCGTGAGCCAGAGCTCTAATCTTTTTCCTCACCACTGTGATCTCAAGAAAAGCTTTCACCTCCATTGCTTCTCTGGAAAAAGGAAGGGCATCCCTTTCTCCAGTAAACAAGAACTTTTACAAGTAACAGGATAGTTCTTTCTATGTTCAAGCCACTCAGCAAGGAACAAGGCACTTCCTTGAATAGACCAATGATTTATGGCACCATCTTTAAGATGGGAAGCAAACTAAATGTCCATCAATAGGGGACCAGCTAAATAACTTAAATAGATTGATTACTGGGTGACATGCGGAAGAATGAGATGCTGTGGGCCCATGGAGTGATCTACAAATGCATTATTATGGAAAAAATAGGGAGTAATATATGTAGGATGCGATTATTTGTGTAAAGGAAGTATGCCTTGCTAGCCAAATCTATAGAGAGGGGTACCTGCATGTGGCCTGGACTCCACAGAAGACTACTGTGTAATTTTCAGGACAAACTGGGATGTGGTTATGCAGTAACTGAAAACCTAGTACAATTGCTATTCTCCTTTTACTCCGAAAATATGTGCTATGATAAGCTACACACTTAATTACTGTTTATACTAAATAGATACTAGAGATTAGCATGATGTGTTATGTGAAATAAAAAAAGAGCAGTATGATCTTAATAGATTAATAGTGGAGTGACAGCTTTAAGCCATAAAAGAAAAAAATTATACATATAAAGTTGTTAATAGTTATCTCGTAGGATGGCCAACAATTTAATCGTCTATAATATTTTGAAAGTTTCCACATAGAGCATATATTAAGAGTCTTAAAACGAAGCAAGTGGCTTTCCCTGAGGTTTGTGCCCCAAGCTATCAGACTCAGAAGAAATTTAATAATGGCAAACATTTATTTCTCTAAATGTTTACTCTCATCTATCCCCAGGGCAGGCGCTTTTCCACAGTAACTGGTTTAACCCTCCTCAGATCCCCAATGGGTTATAGCTACTGCTTTCATCCTCATCTTATAGATGAAGAAACTGAGGCACAGCTAGTAACGTGCCCAAGGATACGAGTAGAAAGTGGCGGAATCTGGCTCCAGAGGAAACGTAGTAGCCATTAGGCTTTGCTGCCTCTACTTATACTAACCCTCCTTCCCCTCACCCACTACACCGTGAAATACCTCTAAAAGCTGCCATCTACCCAGCTAGGGTTTTGTCATCAGTATGGTAGGCATTTTTATAGGTGTGCCAACAATTACTGCAAACATCCTCCAATTAATTTTTTCCACGACTTGCAACTCAACAATCATGGATGGCTCCCTGTTGCCTACAGGTTCAAAATAAATTCACGGACTTTAATATCCCTGGACTTTCACAGCACATTCCCAGGGCACTGTAACATGAACTTAGTCCGATAAAACTCCTGACCAAATGTTCTCATCTTACTTCGGGCCTCTGCTCCCTAAATGCTCACCTCTGGAGGAGCACGCCCCCTCCTCCCCACACTGCGTGTGATTCCAACCATTCATCCTGGCTCCTAATACCTCAAATTGCTATACGACCCCCTCAGGCATAACCCAGCAGAGGACTAGTGGTGAAGCGGGAAACACCCATTTATCTGTCTCTAGGACCCTGACCCTCCCCCTCGGCTCAGAGGAAAAGACACAACTCTCAAAGTCCTTCTCTAGCATGTGCTCCCCTGGGGCTCTGAAGTAGGACACAGCACTGTCCCTGCCCCTAATTTCATTTATGGCTCTACAGTCCAAAAGGCTAACACCCCTCTCCTAGGGGGTCTGTGATCAATTTAGTCTAAAGCTTAGAGCCAATCATATAATAGGTGGTTCAAGATGGCAGCTGGTGGGTCCAATGCAGAACCTTTGTTCCTACAAGGGCCCCAAGCAGGTTCCAACAAGAAGGTTCCAGGTCCATTCTCTCCTACTCAACAGCTTCTTGTAAGCAGGAAGTGAACAGGAAATTCTTTCCCCACCCTAAAAAGAGATTAGCTGTGCCTAGAAGGTAAAATCAGCTTTCCCTCCTTTTCTGTTTGCAATTTCAGTACACTCTTCAATGTACTGTTTACCCTGAAATCATGTTCCCCAAATTTAATTTTCTGATTGTCACACAAGAGTTAATTAATTTAAACCAGAATGTCCTGATTCCTCTCCAAAGTGCCAGCTCTAATATCCTTACTAATTGGAATAAAGGATGAAGGTAACACCAACTAAGAAACTTCAAATAACTTTACACTTAGTTGAGTGACTTTCCCTTAAGGAGGAGAGGCTCCAATCAAAGTCAATCCTGCATGTTTGTTGTTGGCTCAGCTCTCCTGCTAATTTGCATTCAGTACTATCACCACTTCTAGTCGTCTTATTACCATTGTAATTCTGCTAATTGTAGGCATACATTTAAATTTCAGGATCTACTTGGGAATTTCTTAAAGTGTGACTGGGGGTGGGAAGGGAACTGAAACCTAATACTGAAAATATATAAATACATTTAAAAATCGCCATTTCCCAAGAAACACTGTCAAAACAAGGGTTTTTTGTTTTTGTTTTTGTTTTTTAATGCAAGAATTGAACTAGTGACATTTCCAGTCATGTTTTGTAAAAGGAGGTTTTTATAATGGTCCATTAACAAATGAGCTTTCAAACAAACAAAAAAACCCAGAAAGGTGGACAGGATTGTTTTAAATAATAATTTGTTTTTGTTGTTTTAATTTTGTGTAGTTTGATAAATAACTTTTTCTACTGACCCTCTTCCCCCATTTGTACCTCAAGATTTCTCATTTGAATGGGGCTGGGTGATGGGGGAGGAGAAATGGCTTGAGATTTCGGGATTTGATCAATGCAACATGTTAGGGGGCAGAGCGCAAGGTCAAAAGGAAATGATTAATCCCACAAGAGAAACAGGCGGATGGGCCAGGGAACGGCTTCCCCCACACAACCCCCACTAATAGGTCAAAAGATACTCGAGTTAAGGTTTTTCTCCCCAACCCATTCTCAGGATTTCAAACACATTTTTTTTAAATCCAAAGCACTTTAATCTACACACCAACCCCTTTTCCTTAGAGATTATTTTCATCTGCAAATTACATTCCAGCTGTTGCCAAAGGGGGTCCAGAATGAGGAGGGATAATGACTCCAGTCATCTGGATGACTCGGACTTTCTATGACAATTCCTATTACTAGAGGGAACCCGCTGATCATTAATAGAGATGGGGGATATTTTAGGCCTACTTAAAAGAAGTTACCAGTTAAGACATACAATACCCCTTTGAAATGCTATGACATCAGCACTCTGAAAGTACAGAAATGGGTCAAACACAAGAGAAGGGGCAAGGGGAATGTCTTACAAAACTTTTTTGGGAAACAATTTTCCTCTTAGCTTTTTTCTCCCTCAGGACGCCCTCAGGGCACCACGGGCAAAACTGCGTACTTCTTATCACGGATGCAAATTTCCCCTCCAATCATCACCCTCCCCCATTCGAACCCCAGATCTGCCAACAGGGCTGGCATTGTAAACAAGCTCAGATCGGTCTCAACACCTTTCTGCCCCATTACCCACCTTAGCCCCTCAAGAAACAGATGGAGCCTGGAAGGCTTCACCACTGTGCCTCGTGGCTCCTTCCTGAAAACCACGGTGGGGGGCAGGGAACCGTGGGTCAGTTTTAAATTTTTACATTAACAGATGGCTATCTTGCTTTTTATTTTTTAAAAGACTTTATTTATTGTTTTTAGAGAGAGGGGAAGGGAGAGAGGAAGAGAGGGAGAGAAGCATTAATGTACGGTTGGCCTTTCACCTGCCTCCGGCTCCAGACCTGGCTGGAGACCTGGCTTGCAACCTGGTTATGTGCCCTGGCTGGGAATCGAACCAGTGACCTTTGGGTTCACAGGCCAGCGCCAATCCACTGAGCCACCAGCCCAGCCAGGGCTTATCTTGCTTTTCAAAAGGAACCAAAGACATCCCCCAAGCCTTACTTTGAGCCACAAAATTGTATAATATAAGCTAGATGGCAGCAACCCTCAATTTGTGTGTGCTGCTATTAGTACACACTGTTCTGGTTCCTATTTTTCAAAAATGTTAAAATCCATGGTCAACGCCCTCAATTCTGTGGCTTCCGCAGGACAAAATGGAGGAGAAGGTGGCGGGTGTATCTGGTAAAACAGGTCCCAGTTAATATCAGAATAAGGATTAGACCATGGTCCTCCAGACTTGGTCCAGGCTCATTCCTTTCTCGTGTGGCTTACAAACCAGATAAGGAGTGGGCCGATGGGATCACATGTTGGGTTTATAATGTAAGGCAGGTAAAAGGATTAGGCTCTGCCTTGCCCATGAGGAAATGTTTAACCCAGCCTTCAAGGCTGCAGTGAATGCAAGATTCGGTTCCTTCTGGTCTTGCTCACTCACACTGAGGCCCATTTTCTAGTGCATGGCTTTTGGGTTCCCATGACCATCCCCCTAGCTCTATACTGAAGGCCCCCCTGACCTCCCAGGGTCAGGATCCCCAAGATCCCATTTCCTTAAAAAAAAAAATTGTTTAATTTTTTTAAAAAGATTTCATTTATTATTTTTAGAGAAAAGGGAAGGGAGAGAGGCAGAGAGGGAGAGACACATCAATATATGGTTGCCTTTCACCTGCCTCCAGCCATGGACCTGGCCGGAATACCTAGCTTGTAACCTGGTTACGTGCCCTGGCTGGGAATCAAACCAGCGACACTTGGGTTCGAAGGCCAGTTGTGCCACCAGCCAGGACAATTCCTTTAAGAAAATTTAAATAGTACCTTAACCCTCACCCACCCCCGGACACTGTGGCTGCAGGGAGCTCACTGATTGAGAGTGGGGATAACGGCTCATCCACTGCAGAGTAGCCGTGGAAGACTTGCCTGGCTTTCTGGGTTTTCTTGGAACCTCAAGTCTCAGCTATATCTCTCCTACAGGGCCCACTTTCAGTTTGGCCACTGCCCCAGCCAGGACTGGGGGGGGATGGAGGGATTGTTGCAAAAATGAAGAGGCATTCCAAAATTACATGGCAAGAGCAAAGTCACCTTAGACATCTGCTCATCAGTGAATGAAGTGTATTTTTCAGGCTCATTTCCCAAAGAGAAGCATGAAAAAAAAGAAGCCATATTCAGAAATGTGAAATGACGAAAAAGCAGCAAAGAAGTAGCAAAAACCATTTCCTTGTGGGTTTTTTCTTTTTCTTTTTCTTTTTGGGAGGGGTCCTTCCAACAACCCCATGACCCAATGACTCAGGCCCCCATTCCCCCAGGGAATAAAAGATAGAAGACCAAATGACTTCTGGGAAAGGTGATGAGATAACAGTTTATGGGCCAGAACACCTTTGGCTGATTCCTCAGTCCAGAACCTAGAGGACAGAGAGAAACGCACCCTGCCCCTAGGGTGTATAGCTGCCAAACTGCAAAACTCAGGTCTGAGCACAGAGAAATGCAACTATCATGATCCCTATTCAACAAATAAGGAAATCAAGGCAAAGAGATTAACTAACTTTAACTTGCACAAGGTTGTATGGCAGTTAAGTGTTCTGCTCTGACATTCTAGTAGAAAGTACACCTAAACACATTACAGTTGACCCTTGAACAACATGAATTTAAACTGCACATGGATTTGTCTCAACTATGTAAGGTACCATAAGGTTATTTTCTTTTCCTTACGATTTTCTTAGTAACATTGTTTTCTCCGGCTTTATTGTTAAGAATAGAGGCTATGCCCTGGCTGACAGCACAGTGGATAAGGTGCCGGCCTTCAAACCCAACAGTCGCTGATTTGATTCCCCAGCCAGGGCACATAACCAGGTTGCAAGCCAGGTCTCCAGGCAGGTCAGTGGCTGGAGGCAGGTGAAAGGCAACCGAACATTGATGTTTCTCTTCCTCTCTGCCCTTCTCCCTTCCCCTCTCTCTGAAAATAATAAATAAAATCTTCAAAAAAAAAAAAAAAAAAAAAAGAATACAGGCTATAGAACATATAACATACAAAGTATGTGTTAATCAATGATTTATACTGTCTGTAAGACTTTCGGCCAACAGCAGTAGACTAATAGTTTTTGGTTAGGTTTTGAGGGAGTCAAAAGTTACGCGTGGATTTGAATGCACAGGGGTCAGTACCCCTAACATCAGAGTTGTCTGAGAGTCAACTGTATACTGCTGAAGTTGTGTTGTCACACCTAGAAATAACAGAGAGCAAACTGAGCCACGACTCAGAGGCCAAGGTGGGAGGTGACCTCTTTACTTATCAATCGCGAGGATTTGTCACAGGAGGAAGGGGCCCATGTTCAACTGTGCACAACGTTGAGCCCACACAACAGATACTCCGACTATTCTTGCCAAATAAATAGATGTAGTCAAGTCAGGTACCGAGCTGGCACTCCCCTACATTATCCTATTTTTAAAGCACAACCCTCCCTGACTGGTAGCACAGTGGATAAGGTGCTGGCCTGCGAACCAAAGATCGCTGGTTTGATTCCCAGCCAGGGCACATAACTAAGTTGCAAGTCAGGTTTCCAGCCAGGTCCATAGCTGGGGGTAGGTGAAAGGCAACCATACACTGATGTTTCTCACCCTCTCTACCTCTCTCCCTTCCTCTCTCTCTCTGAAAATAATAAATAAATCTTTAAAAAAAAAAAAAAAGAAAAATGAAAAAAAAAAAAAAAAACCCACAACCTAAGGAGACATGGGTCATACATGACTGTTCTTCTTTTCTTTCTTTTTTTAATTTTATTCATTATTTTCAGAGAAGGGCAGAGAGGGAGGAAGAAAGGGAGAGAAGCATCAATTGTATGGTTGTCTTTCACCTGCCTCCATCTACAGACCTGGCTGGAGACCTGGCTTGCAACCTGGTTATGTGCCCTGGCTGGGAATTGAACCAGCGACCTTTGGGTTCGGTAGGCTGGAGCCTTATCCACTGAGCCACACCAGCCAGGGCTACGCATCACCATTTTTACAGAATGTGGAAACTGAGGTATTGTCCAGGTCACAGAGCAGGCATGCCATCTGACCCAAAAACCTTATGGAAGACCCCAAGGTACTTGATTCTTCCACAGGGCTGGGCAAGTTAATATTAATAGCATTATCCACAATATGCATAACTGGTTCGTGCTCTTATAGAATGCTCCCACAGCTTTTAAGGTTTATGTCTGAGTAAACCCAAACAACTCCCTACAAATCTGCTAGTGTGTGCAAAAGGCACAATTATTGATTTGTGCAAGAGCTACCTGCTTTAGAGGAAAGGCTGGGGCGGGAATAAAGGAGGAGGGAGGGAGAGGAGGAGGGTTGCAGGAACTGCTCAGTGAAGATGAAGGCCTGGGGACTGGGGCCTGGGGACATCCTGGCGTCAGCAGCTGCATTTTCCTTCCATTCCCTTCCCCCCACCCCCATCCCAGGCTCCTAGAGATTCCTCCATGTTTGTAAGGTTTTTGTGGGTCTAGTTCTGAGTCAGGAACAGGGTAGGAGCCACAAATCTCCCCTGTGTCACCCTGGAGAGTGAGCAGCAACCCTGGCTTGGTCAAGGAGACGTGGCCTTAACATTTCAGCTTTGTTGTAAAATGATCGTCTTCTTTGTCCATAGCACAGAAGCCATTTTAATACACTCTTCAGATGTCAAGGACACATGGCAAAGATGTGTCACATTTGAACACACATCCCTTACCCCTCCACTTGTCAGTGGCTCTTAGGGAGGAGTTTGAATGAAATAGGTCAACTTCCAGAAAGAAAGAAGCTTATTTACTGAATTTTACTACTTCCAGGAAACACGAAGATGGTAAAAATAATAGTGGAATAGAGCGCACAATATGAACAGGTAAATTTTCCAAGGAAGGGTAAAATAGTATAGCTCTAAGTCTTGTGTTTTAAGCCAAAATGGAAGTTGGGTGTGCGCTGCATCTGCCCTGTCCAGATGGGTGGGGTCCAGGCCTGGGCTTTTGGGAGCGCTGCAATCATTCCTCCAACCCCCCGCTGGGATGACTACCTTTCCTCCCTGCCAGGAGCCACCCTGAGGTCCGCCACCCCCACCCCCACCCCTGGGGACTCCGTGCCCCACAGGCAGGTACTTGGAAGGCCTCCAGATGGTCACCCCAGGGCTCTTTTCAAACAAAAGAAAGGAGATGCCAACTGGCAGCAAGACCGGAGGCTGAAGACCTGGCAAGGGACGGAGCCTCGCCCTTGGCAGCTGTGTGGACACAGAACAGCTAACCTATTTCAAGCTGCCACTGTGGTGTCAAGCCTAGTGCTGCACGCAAGGACTGACTCCAATGCAGGCCAAAGTAACTTACTGCCTTTCCTAACCCGACTAGAGTGGATCTACATCTTAAACATCGTGAAGATTGGAGAATTTGGGGAAGATGGAGTAGGACCTTAGAATCCTAACATCTACTCCCCCCTTTAACCCTCTTTTCAAAGGGGGCTCAGAGAAGGGGCTCGCTAGAAATCCATACGGTCTGGGCTTCCACTTGAAAAAGTACGAAATAATGGTAAGTCACCGTTATTGCCAAGGGCTGCTTAAATCAGGGCATCTGATGATAAACAGGTGTCACAGCTCAGGTGCAATCACTTAAATGGGATAAATGAAATAGATATAATTTATAGCTGACAATTGGGGGTTAAATGTCAATATAAAAAAAAAAAAAACTGCTCAGGACTCTGCTGTGACCTTAAATCTCCTCTCCAGGGTAGCATTTAATTCTATTACTCAAGAGGTCACCTGCATTAGGTGCTTGTGGAAAACGCAAATTTGAGCCCTACCTCAGTTTTAGAGCATGAGAACTTCTCAATGGGGTTGTCTACTCCCCATCACTGCTGAACTGGGAAAGGCTGGTTTTAAGAATGAAGTAAGAAAGCAGATGCAAGTTCATAGTAGGCGATCACTAAAAATGCAGAAAATACCTCTGCTCTACTAGTTGAGGACCCTTGTTTGCTCTTTTACATCACCTCCAGGCCGCTGAAGTCCCGAACAGAAAAGGTGCATTATCTGAGCTATTTGCATAACGTTTCATCCAGGAGGATTTATGGAGCTGGGCCACAAAGGAGGGCCAGGCTCTGCGCGGCCCAGAGTGACCCTTGCCCACGCCCGGGCTGCCCCGGGTCGGCTCTGCACCCTCCCACCTTCCCCAAAAGACAGGAGAGCATTTTCAAGGAGGTTCAAATGGCCCTTCCCAGAATGTTACTTGTCCTTGGCTGGGCTGGAACAGAAAACCCAGCAGGGCAGCCCGCTTCCGAGGAAGATTAAACAAAGTTAATGAAAACCCTGCCGAACGGGAGGCAGGGGGATTAGCTGGCCTGCGGAAAGGAGGGAGCTGCTCCTGGAGGCGCCGACTGCCCCAAGATTTCCTTCCCAGAGCTCGGCCGCTGTGACGGTTTGATGTGCTGAGCAGTGGGGCCGTCCACTCCAGTTAGACGTCCCTTGCTGAAAAGGCCACTCTGTATGCCTATCCCAAGAGCTGGGCAAATCCCAGGACTTCCTTCATCAAAAATTAAAAAACTCTGGCGAATGCTGGGTGGGCACAATTTCCTCTGAAGTGCAACACTCACTCAAGCCTCAATTCGAGTGACCTTTACATTTCTGCGCAGGCCAACTGGGGGGTTGGGGTGTGTGAAAGCAGCAAGAAGCACAGGGCTCCCCAGGAGGGTGGGGGCCCTGATAGCCCCTCCAGGATCCCCCTGTCACGCAAATTCCACCTAACCTTATCCGGTCCCATGTCTCTAAGCCCAAACTAGGCTGGAGGGTGTTGAGCCAACCACCCGAATTGTACAAAGCTACCCACACTCCACCTCCAATCACAGAAGACCAAGAGCATCACTAAAGAAACGCATTTCTTAAGCACCTAACTGCCTACTGTCTGCGCCAAGATTCATAGGGCCTGGCCCTTGCCCTGGGAGAGGGTCATTTTTGACCATTAAGGCCAGAGCAAGGCAGGCTCCCAGAGGCCCATAAAACTCCCAGGGAAGGAAGCGGAGATTAACCACTTCCTCCCACCCCTCAAGAAGGGGTTTCAAGCTCTAACCAAATTGCAGGACAGAGGGTTCCTGGGTGGGGGTGGGGAGTCGGGTCAGAAGATCCAACACCTCTACCAGGGGACATGACTAACTCCTGGGGTTTCTCAAGTGGCTTTGATTTTTACAGATGAGGCTTTGTAGTCCTGCTGCCCAGCAGCTAGCTCTGCGAGGCACTTTCTCCCCACTGCCCCTCGGCACAGGTCTGGACTCTGTCCAGGGAGGGAGCGCGCATGAGAATTACGTGTTTGTTTGACAAGCAGCGGTACACAGGCACAATGGCCTGATTCTTTTCCATACCCATCCAGCCAGACTTATTGGATCGAAAACTGTCACTGTCCTCGGCGGTTTACACACCCCTCCCCTCCTCGTTCTCACTCCGTTGGTGATATTCAATTTTATTTCAAGCAACTTTCTTACCCAAATCAAATCAAAGATGAGCAACTGGCCCAAGGAAGCGGAATAACATGCAGACACAAGCATGAGTCAAGAGAAAGGATAAATACGTGAATGACAATTCGCGGCTTGGGGCCACGAGCTTAGTCCCGAGCTTCCCGGCAGCCAAAGCAAAAGGAGCGAAACTACATAACTGTACCTTTGACAAACCGGCACTTTGAGAGGGCTAGTTTCCCAGGCAGCAAACTCAGGTACAGCAGCGTAACCCGTAAAATACTAGTCCTGGGCAGCCCCAAATACACGGCTTGACACACACAGACATAACCTGCTCTGTGAACTATGGAAATCCCTGCTAAAATCCTACATAATTAAGTTCCCAGGAACTGTTTCCTAAAAAATCCTTTCCTAGAAACCCTGGGAATCTCTGTATATACGTTAACTGCCCGAACTAGACTAGAATGGGGCAAGGGAACATGTATGTCTTAATGAGACAAACCACCCTCATAAACCACTGACTGCCCTATGGGGCACTAAGACCCCAGAGTGTTTGACAGCAATGGATGTCTAATGGCAGGGGAGGGGGAGGGGAAGCTTACCCCTTTTCCTGGCTGGCATTTGGTTCCCAGTGTGAGCCTTAGCATTCATCTCCCCACCTCCTTCTTAGCAGAATACCCTCCCTTCTTTACCAGGACCTGGTGGGATGAGGGGAGTCAGAATGGTCCTATTCCAGCTACAGTGTCCTGTGACAATCACCTATGAGGCCTACATGGCCTAGAGCCCAAATGCAGAGTCATGGGAAGGGACGTGGGGGGGAATCCTGTGGGGAGAAGACTTTCACGCTGGGAACTTCAGCCTCAGCAACTTTTCAAGGAGTGTCAAAACTAGAATTACCACTATTTAAAAAACAAAACAAAACAACAAAACCACTGCCCAGTTACAATTTTCAAACCAATTTCAGTATAAGTATGACCCAAATGCTGCATGGTCCATAATCATACTAAATAAAATTATTTTGCTCTTTATGAACTGACGAAGGTGGGGCTAAAACTGGCAATACTGGTCAGAAGGCTTCCTGGTGAGTCCTGGTGGAGAGGTGGGGTTCCAGTTAGATGAGATGGCCCCCCACAAATCTTGAGACCAGAAACCACGATCCTTGATAAACACATTAAGCCAATGAACACCAAATTTCTACTACACATTTTTAATGGAGGTTAGTTTGATTGTGCTTAGGACCAAACCTGGCTCACTTAATCCAACCCCAGGGGTGACAGACATGGGAAGCCACCCGTTGTGACCAAGGCCCAAGCCCACCCCATCTGAGCCCTGACAACTCCGCAGGAACAGGGGACAGAGGCTTCAATGGCGCTCGCCACTCAGGCCTTGGCGATCAACATTCCAGCAGGCCGCCATTCCCGCCCTTTAGGAGGAACAAAGAGCTGGAGGAGGAATTCCTGCTGCCCCAACTGGGGGGTGGGGTGGTATCCAAACACAACTGGGCAGGAAAAAAGTGACCTAGGAATAGGAAGCTTACCCCCTCCAAGTCAGAGGACTGAGGTGGCCAAGGAACCAACGCCAGCACAGGTATTGAAACTGGGCATTACAACAGTAGTGCTGATTTGGGGGCTGGGTCTCTGACTGCAATGGAGTAAAGTTCAAGAGAGGGAAAAAAAGCTCTAAAGGAAATTAGCCAAAACCTCTGAATTTAATCATTAACCTTATCTTGAGGGTCTTCTTTGTATTCATGCTATATACTGGCTCTTACTACAACCAATGCAAACAGTTTACTGTCCTTCCAAACACAGAGAGGGTGTGTTCTGTTAGCTCGTTTTTTTCGGCTGCAGCTTCCATGTCGCCATAGGAGATAATTCCAGGGAGGTTCCCATCAGGGATCCACAGCAAAACGGACCTTTGGAAGGGGGGCAGGCGAGGAATAGGAGCTGATGAAAGCAACCGTTTCTCCCTCCTGCAGGCTGGTGCACCCACCCAATTAATTGACAACACAGTGGAAGGGATCTTCACACAACCTGAAAAGGGAGATTAGAGACTTGGGCTTCCCAAAGGCCTCCCTGAAGAAGTTTGGGGACAGACTTACACAACTAAAGGCTATCCTCTGCTTTGAGGGCCAAGTGGCTATTCCCATGAAAAGTTCCCCTTCACCACCCCCAGTTACAGGTTTTTTTTAATGGGGCCCAACAGCTCCCTAGAGCCTGTTTGAGTTAACTCCGTAAACACTGGTTGAACATTTGCTTTGCAGATAAAAAAAAGTTCTAATCACCAATGAAGTCCTCAGCAAAGTGCTTCCCAGTTTTTCAAGCTCCTCAGAGGCTCCTTCCTAGGTTTTCCTTCCTGAAGCACCACTAGAGATCCTCTCTCCTCCTACACACACAGTTTGCTTTCATGCTTCACAACCGATGCCCACAATATCCAGCCCTTGCTCCATTCCTGTCCCAGCTCCGGCAACCTGCTCCTTCCTTAGTCCAGGAGACCCAAGCCTCACTGGGGGGCCAGACACCAAGGAATCGGTTAGACAGGGGAAAACTAGACAAACCAACTCTGAATCCCGAGTATCAGGCAGTGTGGGACCCTCCCCCCACAACAAAGCTCAATAATCAACTTTCTAAACTGAGGTCTCAAGAATTCTGCAGACAGGAAACGGCCTAAAACCTAGGGTAAAGTTCTCAGGCTTGGGGGTCACATGTCCATCAGCGAAAGGCAGTTCTGAATGACATATACATTACTTGGTCCACTGCCAAGGAACTGCCCCACCCCAGAGTGAATTTTCTAAGAAACTCAAAACCAACATTTTCCTGAAAGAAGAGTCTTTGGAAATGGAAGCCACCAAAAGTTGTCAACTCCAACTGACCTGACCTGGCAGGTAGTGGAGGTGGGGTGGGGGGAAGCTATGAATTTCTTCCGTTTCTCAAAAGTGTTTACCATCCAAGGGCCTACACTCCCAAAGACAGGACAGCTTTAGCTCCCTTGTATCCATCCCCTCTGGAAGAACACAGGAAGCTGACATTGTCGCTAGGACTTTGGTTTTCTACTGCATACGAGAGCTGAATTTATTTATTTATTTTTTAAGTATATAATACCTAATTGAAAATCATTGTGCACTTTTACATGTACATCATTCAGCTCAGTCCCCAAAGTTGCCTGGTAATTCTATGTCCCTTTCGAGTGATGTAAGGAGTCCCCAGAGGCAGCAACCTCTGTTCTAGTCCTTTGTATCCTCAAAACACCCGGAGGGAGCCAGGCACATGGCAGATGCTCAATGGGAGGTGTGTTGATTGAACGGAATTCACTTCCACATTTTCCAAGCAATCCTTGAGGAATTTGCCTCCCAGCAGGCATCTGCTCGCTAGAAAACAATGGCCATTTGCATTGTGGCCCTGAGACAGCAAATGTTTAAAAGGGAAAAAAATGAGAGAATCTGGGCCTTCCCAGTAGAGGCTAAATTATCTTGGAAGTCAAGAGTTTAGGGGTGGTTTAGAGCTATCCTGGCATCAGCAATAAACCAGGACTTGAAAAGCTGCAACTTTCTATCATTAGGGCCTCTTTCTCACCCAAAAGCAGCTCACTCTGGCTTCCCGTGACCAGAGTAGCAGGCCAAATTCTCCAGAGATCAGCACTAAAAGGCACTCAACTACAACTAGCGAACTTTTCCGGGATGCGAGAATTGTTCTATCTCGATCATGGGGCAGTAGTAGCCCAGGTATCTACATACACATTTGTCAGAAGTTATTAAAAGGTGCACACTTGCTTTCCCTTAAACTGTATAGATGAGTAAATGAGCTGTGGTGTCCGTCATGCAAGATTGTGCCAGATTCGTTATTTTTAAATTAAAGCAAAGCATAGAACTATAGCTGCACACAAATACACTTCAATGCAACTTTATTATCATCACAGTGTGTACATGATTAAATGACACTGGTTCACAGTAGTTACAGCCAAGAAATAGAATTCGCAAGTTATAAACATATATATTCTTTAGTTACATAGCATTTGGCTCCGGTATGACTGTTTCTCTAGAAACTGAAAAATCCAACGAAGGTAAAAATTGAGGGGAGAAAAGGTCCTGCCCAGCAATTGGTGCACAACAGGCAACAGTGAGACCCGAACTCAAGGACACTGGTGTGTAACGGCCTAGACCTAAGTGTTGCCACTGATCTACTGTGAATAACTGAACCATCTGCAGAGAAATCTATTTCTAAGTACTGAGATTTGAAAAAAAAGAGAGAGAGAGAGAGATCACTGATACGTCCATAAATTAATATACCTTAAACCGTAAGCCACCTGGCACCCACAGGGTAAAGGCCTTAATGCACCCACTTCTTACACCCAGCCAACAGCTATATTCAGAACTGTTTCACAGAAATGTGAGGTTCAGGGGAAAAGGGGAAATGAGACCATTCACTAACAGACCGGACATGAGGTTTATCATCTGTTCTAAATAAAATTAGACCCCACTTCACAAGATACACCAAGGATATATTCTCAAGTGGAATTCACAACTCAAAATGTAGAGAAGGAAGGAAGTGACCATCATCAACCACGCTAACATTTAAAATGTCTACTGAATTCAGCTAACTCATGGCAAGCCACGGACTCAGAAAAATCCTCCACAATAGATAGCTAGTGCTCAGTATTTATCCTACAAATTGATTTTTTTAAAAACTCAGGATAGGCCCAGGCACCAAGGCAATCCAGGGAGGAAACCCAAATGGCCAATAAACATATGAAAAGGACAGCCACCTCACCGCAATCACGGAAATGCAACGGAAAACAACAGGACGAGCCATTTTTCTCCCTTAAATTGATGGCAACAAGGATGGGTGGGGTGGGAGGAAATGCGGCTGGTAGGAGGCGAGCTCTCAGGAGCAAATTAACATTTCAAATGTGTCTCTCCAGCTTCCTAGCAATTCCCCGGCTGGGGATGGAGAGGGGTCTTCTTCCCTCTGGAAGTTAACAGGGACTAGGAGACCGCACAGTGACAGCAATGGCCAGATGCAGAGAAAATCCAAGGAAGGGAACAGCGAAATAAACTCCGCACACCATGAACACCAACCAAGTTCAGAGCAGTAATGGCCAACAATTTCACCCCGATAAATCTCATGTTTAAAAAAGAGGTATCATTGAAAGGATTTCTTAAATGACCCTATTTCCATGTGTGTTAAGGTTTAAAAGAAAATGCACAAATCCAGCTCATTACACTTTGGGAAAAAGTGGGACTGAGAGTATACGTAAAAAAAATTTTTTTTTTACAGATAATCCAAACAAATATAGAGTTGTGTATTATTTGTGTACTCATATCAGGATTTGAGTTAACCGGTCCAGGTCACTTGCTGGAAATACAAAGCAGCCCTGAGAAAATAATCTTCATTTTTCCATTCTCCCAGCTGAGGACGGCGGAGTAAAGAATGAAAGGTCAAATAAATACAGTCCCGGGCAGGTACTGTACGTATTCAGAAAATTTACAACCTAAAATGACAAGGGCTGTGAAGTCAAACAAAATGACAGTTTAGAAAAACCTTAAATGCTGTTACAAGAACACAACTTGAAAACAAAATTGTTACCTCCCCCCTCCCTTTTAACCCCTGTCAAGCGTCTACAAATCTTCTATAGTTTTTATAGTTTTCATTCACTTGGTTCCCACTTTCTGTCCCGTGGGCAAACCTGTCCTGTCCGCCTTTAGCATCAAGATGGGGCGAGGACCCTCACACAGGGACAACACTGGTAAGCCCTGACTGCAAGGCAAGGAACTGGCAGGCCCTGGCAGGCAGGACAGGGACCTACCCAAGTTAAGTTCGTAAGACTTTTCTTTCTTAAGGTGCTGAAATTACAGCAAGTTGCACCTCTGCCATTCTGGGCTCCGCGCCCCCCCCCCCCCCCGTGAACATCCCCTCCCCCATCGTGTCACAAGCCAACAACTGGACCCAACCTCCTGAAACCCAATCTGTTTGGAGCCCAAACCAGAGCCAAACGTCACCGCCTCATCTATGTAATTTGATTTTATATGTGACTTTCTAATTTTATTCCCATTTATTTGTTTGTTGCTTTACCCCCCACCCCTGCTGCTTGCTTGCCCTTTTTTCGGAGGAGGTTGGTTTTGCATCCTAGAAAGCAAACAAAAGAAACTTGAGTAAGTTTCAGGGGGCTGGAAAAATTAGGCACTGAACTATTAAGACTGGCCTAAATTCAGACAAATTCTCTGCTTAGCTGAGCAGCAGACCCTAGACTGAATCAACAACAGAAAAAGCACTCCTGTGAATGCTGAAAGCACCAAATGTGAACACTCCCCTGCTCTCTGACGAGAGGGAGAAATGTCTGCTTCTCAAGTTATGTTGCACTAGAGGCATCACTTTCAGTCTGGGATGCCCAAATAGATGTAGTGCTTTTCTTTTCATGTATTTATTTACCTGTTAACATTTGTCTGTAAGTAACACAAATTGAGTCAGCAAAAAACCAACAGTAAAGGAAAGATACTACAGATGAAGATAGGTAAGTAACTTCAGTTCTCAGACATCGAGGAGCATCTATTACTGCACAGTAAACTTAAGGATGAAAAAGGCTGACAAAATTAATAACTGTTGTGACAGGTCCCAAAGGCTGTCCAGAATTAACCATTATCTCTTGCTAGGAGGTGATTTTTGCAACCCCTTCCATAAACTGTTTTCCATTTATCACCATCAAGAAACCGTAACACAAAACCCTTTTCTCCCCTAACTAACCTTTGGCTTAATGTAGACAAACCTTCTGCCAGCCACACTACATGGAGGGATCTTTTCCCAAGATTCCCTTAAAGCTCCAGACAACTGACCAGAGCTATACTTTTTATTTATATGCGCTTGGTGATATTTCTAAAATCCAATTAAATTGGTGAAATAAAATTCCCTCAGAATATCCCTCTAAGTCCCTGAAAGTTCTGATAAAACAGCAAAAACCAAAGGAGATTTAAAAACCCAGGGGAATTCTCTGGAGGGTTGTTAAAAGCAAAGAGGGTGACTAGCAGGTGCTTCCATGGACCTCCTCTCCTGCAGCACTGTTCCCTAATCAGTTCCTTCATTTTCAATTGCTTCACTTTAATTTCCACACAGGGCAATTTTTCATCAAGAAATACCTCGTTTTTTTCAAACAAAGTAATGACAAACGTTACCAACCCCTAGAGACTTAGGAGAAAACGGAGGCCAAGATCATACAAGTTTTGTGTTGGATCACAACAGGAACTCCAGCATGAACCAGTGAACCACACTCCACACAGCACTGCACCACACAGTAGGTTTCACTGGAGGACATTCTGCAAAGGACCAAATTGCAGTGATAGAGGCCGTTGCTGGGTGGAGGTGGGGTGGGGGTTCTGGAGGGAATGGAACTGTTTTGACCGTGGTAATTACATATTGTATACTATTGTTGAAATGTGTAAATTGTACAATATGTAACTCTATACTTCAATAAACAAAAACAAGTGAGAAAAACACCAGGCCAGGAGAAATGAGGCCTCCCCCTCAGCTGCACATCAAAGCTGGGCTGGGGGCGGGGGAGCAGGGAGGGGGGAGGCTCCCTCCAGCCTGTACTCCCCAGCTCACGCCCAGGATTTTACCCATGGTCTTCCACAGGCAGTTGTGCACAGATGCCCCCTCTGTGGGCCAGAGGTAGCACCCACTGGGGGCCAGGAACAAATCAGGCCACGAGAGAAGACAGGGAATCACCCAACCCCAAATCCGTTGGGAGGAAAGGATCTGGGGCTGTTGTCCTTGCTGCTCACAGTAGTCCCCAGGCCTCCTACTTGGCCAACATGGTTCTGTAGGCATTCAGGACGGTCCTCACAGAAATGGTCATTTCCTGCATTCATTTCATCTTTACTTAAATTGTGTCATTCCAGGAGCAAGTACAATGAACAAAAACATGAGTCTCCGTTCACAAGCACAGGCGGGGTGGGGGGTGGGGCAGGAGGGCTGCATGCAGGGAGAGGGGCTGGTAGACAGGCTGGGTTAGTAAATAGCCCCTCAACAGCACTGCAAACTTGGGACCCATTCTGGCTTTCATTAGTCTGAGGTCTCCCCCATATTTTCATGAGAAGTTTCAACAGCGCTCTGGTTGGTGTGGCTCAGTGGATTGAGCGCCAGCCTGTGAACCAAAAGGTCACTGGTTCAATTCCCAGTCAGGGTATATACCTGGGCTACAGGCCAGGTCCCCAGAGATGAGGACGAGAGAAACAACCACACATTGCTGTTTCTCTCCCTCTTTCTCCCTCTTCAAAAATAAATACCCTGGCTGGTAGCACAGTGGATAAGGCGCCAGCCTGTGAACCCAAAGGTCGCAGGTTCGATTCCCCAGCCAGGGCACATAACCAGGTTGCAAACCAGGTCTCCAGTCAGGTCTGTGGCTGGAGGCAGGAGAAAAGCAACCATATGTTGATGTCTCTCTCCCTCTCTGCCTCTCTCCCTTCCCCTCTTTCTAAAAATAATGAAATAAAATCTTTAAAAAATAATAAATTAAAAATAAATAAATAAATAAAACCTTTAAAAAAAGTTTCAATGGAATCAAGTTAGGTGGATACGGCCAGGAAGAGCAAGGACCCAAATGGGATGCCACATTCTCAGCTATGCTGCTCCCCAAGTCAGTCAAGTGAGGTCTCTCAGCCTCAAAAACCCATCCCTCCTCTTGTCCCCTCTTCCCTTTGTGACTGAGAGAAGAGGGACTGAGACTGAGCAAAGCACATCCCTGGCCTTGTCACCTAGGTCACACAGTTACTGTGCCAACAGGGGATGCTCAAGGTCTATCTGGACTGCGGGTCACACCACCAACAGACTTCTTGACCTCAAAAGTGTTGGGCCATTTCAGTGGAGGAATGAGGTTCATCGTCCCATCTCCCCACTCCTACATGAAAGGCCTGACCCGCAGAAACCCTAAGTATTATTAATTCCAACCTCTTCCTTTTCAGTCCCAACCCTAGGACAGTCGCTGCTTCGCTGCTGCTTCACGCAGTTGCTACTTCCCAGATAACCCTAGTTAACGACTAACAGTCAACAATTCTTCTCTCCACTCCAGGTTCCTAGCAACCACTCTGCCTATCAGCACCGCTTTGACCTAAATCCCACAATTTTCCAAGAAACCCCTCCCTCTTCTTTCAGCCCAAACTAATCTCCCTCTTGGAACTTCTGCTCAGATGCCCTGAGCTTTAACATGGACTTCATCTAGTAACTTAAACAAGACACAGTAAAGCAGCCTCACAGAAAAGGTGGGAATCCCACCCCCTCTGCGTTCACCTCCCTTTCTGCCCTGCCTTCTCAGGCACAGACCTCAAGCCCCGGGAGGGACCAGGCCACAGACGCCCTTACACACCTTTAGCATGCAGCACAATTCTAGGCAGCAGACATTCCAATATATATTTTTTAACATTCAAATATTTTGATGGCAAATCTTAACACATCAAGTCCCATCAGCAATGATGAACTTGCCCAAATTATTTCATAGCATGTAATACTGCTTGGCCATCCACCAGGAAAATATTTAACAAAGATAAGCAGCCTATTTCATTCCATGGAAAAGAAATTTTAAGAGTTTAGCAGCAACTGGCAAGAAAAGCTCAAGCCAAAACTTTGTCCAGGATTGTTCACAGTTGCGTGCACTTAATTATTAAAGCAAAGTTTTCTAGCACCTTCCAAAGCACCTTTGTGTGAATTACAGCTCTCCCCACAGATGGGGCTTTATAAAGCATAACCATTCTAACTGCTCCCATTTAAAAGGTCAGAGATCAAGAGGTTAAATGACTTGTCTAAGGTCACACAGCTACTTCAGGGCAACACTGGGCCTTAAATCCAGGTCTTTTTCCTCTAAAGCTCATGTACTGTGGGGCATTTTCCAATTTCCCCCTTTCATCCACATAATGTGACAGAAAGGTCCCAAAATCAAAGCCAAATATTTTTGAAGGCATTCATTCTTTGAGTTTAAAACTAGTAAGTCTCCTCTCCTTAGTTCCTGGCAAAGGAACAAAATGGCAGTAGCATGAGCATCTTCTGAAGGTCAAATCCTATTTGCATTCATCAACCACTGAAAATTGACAATCGGCAAAACCTTTCTGGAACTAGTCCTTATATTCGCCAACATCAACAGAGGCAGATCTACTCAGCCCCTACCCAATAATGCCAAAGTACTTGCTTTTAAGTATTGAGGCCAGGGTGCCGGTGAATTGGGTGGGGGCAGGAGGAAGTCTTCACTGCCTGAGATCCAGAATAGAATAATTGGTTGGCAGGAGTAGCATCCTTCTCATTCTGATACTGCAGAGGTTATCTTTGGAGACTTAAGTTATCATTTCAACAGAAATGATTAAGACTCAAAGCCTTTTTTCTTGCTATTGTTTTGATAACACTTCACAGTAAGTTAATTTTGGAATGAGGCACAATAATAATGCCACGTTCATTTTTGCCAAGACCAAAACTCATGCTTGGTCTTGATATTTATTAACTTTAATTACACTAAGAAGAGATCAAAAGTAAGAAAATAAAATACAAGAAGCTAAAATAGTCAAATAAATTTCATTTAAATATCCAACATTTAAGGACTAGTTTCAAAAACATGAACTTGCCAAATACTGTAAAGAAAGAGCAATGTGAAAAGAGAAATGGACTAGAAGTCATTTCACCAACCCTGGCTTGAAAAGCAGCAGCTTTTTTCCTATGGCAATTTAAGTTTGTCCTCTAATAATTTAGGTTTCTTCTTCAGATGTCTCCCCAAACACACACACACACACACACACACACACACACACACACACCATACTTAACAACACTGTAAAATTAAAGCTTATGCCCAATATTTTGCTCCCTGGATTCAGACTGTTCCTTAACTTAAGCAAGTTAAGGATTTGTCTCCTTAAGATGCCACAGGTTCATAGTGGGGAAAAGTATCATGGCTTCAAAGATTAAGGGCTCTCAAATACATTAAAAATGTGAACTGGCCTCCCACCTGGGAAAAAAAGCTGAAGGTATTGTCTAGAGCCTCTAAACACACACCCATCTTCTCTTCTCAGTTTGGGGAGCCCTATAGCCCTAAAATGGTCTAAAACCAAGAGTTACGGGGATTCCACATTTTTATGCATTTTCCTCCTTGCATTACCTAAAAGAACTACTTATCTTTCCCTTTAGATCATGGTAAACTGATAAAAGCACAGCTCAGCTATAATTTCTACCACTAAAAATTAGGTTTTTTTCTACAACAACCCACTTGTAGGAAAAAGGAAAGGAAGAGGGGGAAGAGTCTGCTTCAATACTCTAACAGTGTAGCTTATTAATAAAATAGATTATAAATGTTTACAATTGCTTTCTGCTGTGGGACACTGTATTGTGACATAAAATGTCACCTCTAATCCTTACAACATTGAAAAGCGTTAACTGCTGTTTTACAGATGAGTAAAAACTGAAGCAGATCAAGAACTCAACCTAGAATCTCATTGTCTGAGAGCTCAAAGATAAAGACACCTTCAGTAAGAAACACCACAAAAACCTTTTTCCAACTACTAACATTTTTTTTTTACTTATCCTTTTTTTGTTTTTGTTTTTAACATTTTATTCAATATTTTCAGAGAGAAGGGCAGGGAAGGAAGAAGAAAGGGAGAGAAACATCAATGTACAACTGCCTTTTCACCTGCCTCCAGCTACGGACCTGGCTGGAGACGTGGCTTGCGACCTGGTTATGTGCCCTGACTGGGAATTGAACCGGTAACCTTTGGGTTCATAGGCCGGCACCTTTCTATTGAGCCACCTGCCAGGGCTTCACCTATCCTTTTTTGCTCAATAGTTACCCACACACTTTTGCATGTGCACCTTTAATATAAGCCTACAAGATGACCTCAAGTAAGAGAGAACTATATTCCAAGTAAGACAGAGGGCACTGATCAAAATTTATACATGTCGTCTTAACACATCATTAATAATGACTGTTAATGCCACCTACTCACAATTCTCATTTTTATTTTTATTATCTTTTAAGATTTTATTTACTATTTTCAGAGAGAAAGGAAGGGAGAGAGGCAGAGAGGGAGAGAAACATCAATGTATGGTTGGTTGCCTTTCACCTGCCTCCATCTACAGACCTGGCTGGAGACCTGGCTTGCAACCTGGTTATGTGCCCTTGGCTGGGAATTGAACCAGCGAGCGACCTTTGGGTTCGCAGGCCAGCACCTTATCCTCTGTGCCACCAGCCAGGGCTTACAATTCTCTCTTTTTTTAAATCCTCATCTGAGGGTGTTTATTGATTTGAGATAGAGAAAGAAATATCAATCAGTTGCCTCCTGTATGTGCCCCAACTGGGAATCAAACCCACAACCTTTTGGCGTACAAAACGAAGCTCCAACCAACTGACTCACCTGGCCAGGCCACAATTCTCATTTTTAAAACACCTGCACTGACTGGCCCTAGCCAGTATGACTCAGTTGGCTGGAGCCTTATCTCACTGACTGAAAGGTGGTGGGTGGTTCTATTCCCCCTCAGGGTACATATCCAGGTTGTAGGCTTGATCCCTTAGTATGAGATGTATAGGAAAAGGCAATCAATTCATGTTTTTCAACTCCCCTTCCTGTCTAAAAGGTGAAAATAAAATGTCCTTGGATGACTATTTAAAAAAGATAACCTGTGCTAAAGTAGTCATATCTGATCCATGCGCATTCAGCAGCAAAATCTAAGTGCAGGATTTTTTTATACAACAGCATTTTTACAATTATCCCAATTAGTCAGAATACAAAAGATGTTCCCCAAACCCACAGGCCATTTCAAGAAAAAATTTATTTTTAACTGCAAATGGTTAAGGCTAGAAGGAAATGGCTGGCCAAACTTTCCAGAAGTAACAACTAAAGGATACAGCTGTTGACACATGTTTAGGAAGGCACAGGGGTTCCTCTTTCATTCCCAGGGGTTCCTCGCCAGCTAAGGCTCCCAAGTCCATTTGGGGGTGTTCAAAATTCACAGGGTGGCCAAGCCTCAAGCTACGTAACTAACCACCCACTTAATTCCCTGTGTACACTGCTCTGCTCCATTCGAATTCCATTTCTGTTGACAGAATGTGCTATTCTACAGGAGCCCGTCCTACTAATCACAATTGAGAATTACCCCCTTTTCATGACCAAGCCTCAGCCACTCCTTCCTCAAATGGACAACTGCATTTGCTGAAAGCAGTAACTTTTGTCACTCAAGATTACCACTCCCTTAGCATGTTTTTGCCCTACTGATTATTAAACTGGGGTCGTTACACATATTCACTAAAAACTTCACTTGGTGGAAACTGATGCTCAAGTAAGGAACTGTTTGGGGTTAGTTAAAAATCTACAACAAGGAGGGCCTGATCTCTTCTGATTAAATGTGCATCTCTCAAAATCTCAATTGGGTTTGAGTGGGAGGAGCTGGGATCTCCCCCCATTTCACTCCACTCGACCTTCAAAGCCTATTTCAAGCACAGGAAAACAGGGCATCTGAAGAGGGAAAGAATTACACTGGAATAAGGTTTAAGCCAAACAGTTTCAGATGTAAATTGCTCAGCCCCCACCACACTCCTCAATTTTTCTGTTAAGTAAGTTAGAGGCTTGTCAATCAAAACGGTCAATCTGGTTTCAGTCAACGCAGTTTGTAGGTACAGACAAAACCTCAAAGGGAAAAGAATAATTTAGTATTGAACAATCACAAGGTCACATCAACTGAAGAGGCAAGATGGGTCAAGCTTCCTCTTGCAAGTCACAATGCTTGAAAGGTAGCAGAGCAGGGGGAACAGAGTGGACTGCAATGGGTGGTATCTTGCTCCCTCCCTTCAGGCAACTCTAATTCTGTATCAATCTTTCTCTTGCTCTCTTCCAAAATAACAGAGGTGGCAATATCAGCCTTCAACTCTTTGTCAACGTTATGCAGGAGTTACGAGGCAACAACTCCTTTGAAACAGCCTCCATGGTGGAATTTAAATTTATCCCAACTGCTTGCTCATGAAGAATGACACCAAAGGGTCCTTTATGCACTAAGAATTAATACATCTAAAATAAACCTTGCCCTAAGTAAGGAACTGGATGGAGAAATGGCAAAATTAAGCATACCCATGATTTTTGAGTTAGCACCAGAGAAGTAAAATTTGGAAGGGATAAGTTTCAGAGCTATAGACTTAATCGAATAAGTTAAAATTTCTCTTAAATCAGGAAAACTTATAAACCTTTTTTTTTTCCTACTGACTTTAAGAAACTATACATTTTAATACTAGTTTCAGTGTTCTGAAATTTTTAAGTAGCTAAAACTGGGAGGGAGAACTTTGGTGGAAAAAGGACATTTTTACTCAGTCTTCAAACACTTCCAAGACTTTATTCCTTGTACAACTGAACAGGAACACATCTGAATCATAAGGAACATATATAGTAATATCAAACAAAGAACTAAATGACGTGTGGGAGAAAGTTGCTTGTTTTCTTCCTAAAGTGTCTTGTTCCATATGTGTATACACACACACACACACACACACACACACACTCCTAGCATTGGAAATAAAAATCCTGTAGTTTACTCTTGGAGTAAATGAAGAAAAAGTCAAGTGATCAAAGGTTCCCCTAGGCAGTACTGATGCCCAAGGCTGAGCCTGCAAAATAAGCTCAGCAGAGCAAAGATTTACGAAATGGGCCAAAACCCACTCCCTGAGATCCATGTTAATAAAACCCATCCCCTATGCCCGTTAATGAAAGACTGGCCCGTTCCACAGCTCAAACAGGACTTTTTAAAAGCCCACAAACAGATTACCTTCAAGGATAAAAAAAATGAAGATCTCAGTAAGGAACATTTGTCTCCCATATTTTCTTCATTCAACAGACTTCAACCTACAAACCTGCTGAACGGGATTATAAATAGCAACCTCCAATTATTTCCAAGTTAGGAAAAGTTTGCTTTTCTGATGAATGGGTGAGATGTATGCGTTAAGTTAAGCTGACATACCTACCTAAATCCTACACAGCAAATTGAAACTTGGGTGCAGAATTGCTAGAATGGACATTTATGTTATTTTTCTCTTATCCTTGCAAAAAAATCTTTTGGTATAGATTTTATAACTTACAAGCACATACACATAATTTAAGAGCTAATATCCATATGCTGGATACGCACACCTGAAAAAGGTTAGACACTGTGAATACACAATAAAATATGAATATGGTGCCAATACTTGTACAATACCCATTCACAGTGACTTATTCAAAATAAGATAGGAGGCAAAGAATTTAGTCCACAACCAAATTTTTCAGGCAGCTGCCTGCCTTTCTCAAAGTGGTTTAAAGCTAACTTTTGGAGTGGTTTTCCGGGAAAGATAAGTCCCCAGGCCTAGGATGGGCCAATATTCAGTCTTTATTGGTTGGAATTCTAAGTTATCTTCCGAAGAAGCGTTCTTTTTGTTTGTTTGTTTTCCTTAAGCCCAAGGAGGGAACTATATAAATTGTATCAACACCTGCACCCCGCTTTCCATCCAGGGACTCAGCAATACCCCGCATCTGGCCTGACCAACTGCAAAAACAGTACTGCCATCTCAGTGAGATGGGCTACAGTGTTTCTCTTGGCTAAGATGGCAAGTGTGTCACTCCTGCTGTGTCATCACACACACACACTGCTAGTGACACGGCCTTTCCTGGGAACCGGAACTCGCACAGACCCCTCTCCGCTTTCCGCCATTTACAGAGTCCTGGCACCCCAGCCCTTGAACGCACAACACACACCGCGAACCTGGCTCCAGTGTTGCCTCCAAGGCAGCAAAGGGCTCGCATCCTAGTGCCAATAATGCAACTTTAAAGGGCAACTCGCGGGGCTGGAGCAGGGTGCTCAAGGCGCTCAGTCCCACTTAACTTCGTAAGACTCTTCCCTGCAATCCCGTGCTAACTCCCGCAGACCCTTACTCCTGCAGGCTAAGGAGCGGTCACCCTTTCGCGGGTGCCCACAGGGTAAGGAGCAGTCCCAGTTCCGGCAGCGTCACCAGCCTCCAGAGCCGAGGCGGGAGGCGGGCTCGAGGCTGGTCGGAGGCGGCGCAGGCCCACAACCTGGCTGCCTCGGCAGCTCGCCTCTCGGGGACCGCGCAGCCAGTGGTACGAGGGCCGGGTTACTGATCTGGATGTCCGCAGGGTCATGGTGCCTGCAGGCCTTCAGGGCTGACCATCCAGACATACAACCAGCACAAAACCCAAACGATTATTTTTTTAATGAGCCAAATAGAAAGGTGGGTGCAGGCAATTTTAAATTCCTTGTAAACCACAACTCCCTACCCACTGTTAGGTTTTCGTGTTATTTTAAATCAAATGCTCAAAACACTCTGCCAATCCTGAGGAGTCATTCAGGGGGTTGGGAGCATTGGATACCTGAGGAAAGCCTCGTGAACCGGCCCCCACAGTGGCCAACTGTTGCAGGAGGCACCCTCCCTAAAATTAGAGGAGAAAAGCCGGGAGTCAGACCTCCTTCCCAAGGTCAGGTGGCATCAGTCACCATAAGGCAAGAGGGCCCTGAATTATTTAATGGACCTTGTCGTCACGGGAGACAACTCAGCAAAGTAGCACATCTTAAAAATCGAGGTACGTGATACATGCAGCCAAATTCCTAGGTTTAGGGGTTCATTTCCATCAGGATCAAATAGAGGTCATCTTTCAGAAGTGCCCTCACGTTCTTTTCCCAGTCAAAAGGATGGCTTTTCAATAGAACAGTATTTTTAAACGGTTACCCATCACTTCTTTCAAAGGAAAAGAAGAATTTAAGGCCATATATGGATGCAATGTCACTTGACTCCTCTATTCACAGGACTGGTTTATCATCTTTAACCTCAAATTTTCTAGCATTCTAAATACAAGAAAAAGGTCGAAAGATTAATTTCCAAGTTTTCTGGAAATTTTTTTAAAAACTGGAAAGTGGGGGTAGGTTTTGCTCCAATCGTAAGTTTCTTGTTTTTAAAGGAACCTTAGAGTTTAACAATGCGCCAAACAACTTTAACCTACTGAAGCACATGTTAGAAAGTAAACTTTCAGGGCAGTCAGGTACCTCCCAGGATGAGGAGCTTCACAATGCATTTTACACTCGGCCATCCCATTTGAATGGTTTTATAATTTAAAAAGTGTATAAACCTTTTACAAGTCTGGCAACACTGAGCATCCACTGTTTTAATCCAAATAAAACATTATGTGGATCTTTAACTGGGGATATAAATAAAATCTGACATGTAAAATCAACTGTTGAGTAGGAAGGTTCCATTGACACCCCTCCCAGGAGGAAAACGAGGGTGGAAGCAAGTAGCCCTCTCCCCTGTACTCCCACCCGCTCCCCACGCCATTTCACCCTTATCTTGCCATCTTTCGTATTCCTGGGATTCCAATTGATATTTAGGCTCAACCATTTCCCTGAAAGCGGTTCAGATACACATGGGAAACATTTACTCATGAAGGCGAGAACTTTAAAGAGTTCATCCAAAGCTGAAAAACAAGAACAACTCCCTACTTTCATACCTCGAAGGATCCTGTTCAAGTGAAGCTTGCACAAGTAGATTAGAATTTCAACTTTTTTCAAAGAGAAGCCGTCAGGTAATAGCTTCACCTTCCCGCCTCTCCTCAAATACCCAGGTTAGGAGTGGAAAATGCTCTGCCCAGGTGGATACCAGAACGCCGGCTCCTACGCAGAGGCAGCAACTTCCACCACGATTTTTAAACCCTCTGCTGTCTCCTGCTCTAACTCCAACACACGACTAGAGCAAACACACACACACCTAATCTCATGGTCTACAGAGAGATCGCGTAAATTACCAAACCTCTCTGCTGATCCTGCTGCTAAAAATTTTCGGCCCTTTCCAATAATGATTCGCAAGGGGGGAAGGTGTCACACGGTGTGAAAAATCACCAATAACCAACGGCCAGAACAGAGAGCTCAAGCCCAAAGACGCAGTGCAGCCCTCGGACTGCTAACGCTCAGGTTCAGGCCGCGAGCAGCTGGGTCCGGTTTTTCCCCCGGAGAAGTCGAGCCCCTGGTTGAATGGGGTGAAGGAAGACACCTCCCAACCAAGGAACCCGCTTCCAGTAGGGATCAAAGCTCTGGCTGTTTGGAGCAGCCCAAGGGATTCCCAGTTAGGAGAGGGCAGTGGGTACAGTCCCTCAAATCCCGCTTCTCTAGGCGAAGTCCCGGGCTCACGACATGTTTTGTTCCCCAGTGCGGTCCACACTCGCGGAGAAGGGAAGGGCTTTAGACGGAGGGCCCCCTTGCCCTCAAACACCCAAATGCCTTCAGACCCTTCCGCTAAGAGGCAAGGGCTGGAACCCTGTCCCAACAAAAAATACAGTCCTTAACCCCGCGCGCGCGCGCGGAAACCAGCCTACAGAACACACATTGCTCACCCACCACAGCCATCTCTTCCTAGCTCACGCCCTACTTAAAAGCAACCATCTAGAAGTTTTACAAACAGAAAGTTGAAACGAAGTGAAAGGAGAGCCCCCACAGCACGCTGGGAGGCCCTCCACGTGCCCCCAACAAGGAGATCGCAACGACACGGCACATGCTCTCCCACCCCGGGTCCTACTTAAAGCAACGGTATGCACGTTTTGCCAAACAGAAATGAAATGAGGAAATCAAAGTTCACAAAGAAGGGGTGCGGGTATCCTCAGACGTCGGAAATGGGGCAGCGGGAACCCTCGCACAAGGGAACCAGGTCTACACCGACACACACACACCTCATTCCGACCTAGTACCTAATTGGAGAACACGGTTGCCACGTTTTGCCACACAAAAACTAGAGGAGGAAAAGAGGGAACTTCGCGTTTTGGGATTCTACGAGGAGACAGCGCAGCAGCAGAGAAAGCTGGCCTTTTTTAAACACACACACGCACATATATGTATGTATATATACACACATTATTACTACTTATTGGTGGCGATGACCGTCACTCAAACTAAAAAATTAAAAAAAAAAGACATCCCAAAAGAGGACCCCCCCAACCCACCCACCACCTTGGCCTTGGATGGCTTCCACGACCCTCCACGAGCGCTCCGCGGGTCTCGGGTGGGCGGGCGCACGAGGGCGCACACACAAGCCTATCCCCCTATTCTGGGAAGCCCCTCGAAAGTCACCACGCACTCACCTCGTCGTCGTGGTGCTGACAGAAGCCGAGGCGCTCAGGGAAGACCGAGAGGATGGAGAAGGGTGGGACAGGGAAGGGCGCCCCGAGCCCGAGCTGCTGTGCCGCAGCCGCGGCCGCCGCGGCAGCGGTGGTAGCGGGACCCGGCGGGCCGCGCTCGATGTAGTGGTCCTTGGTGAGGCGCACACGCTGGTGCGCGCGAACGCAGTTGTCGCACAGGTGCTCCTGGCAGTCCAGGCAGCGTGAGGAGGCGGCGTTGCCCTCGTCGCAGGAGCTGCAGCCATGAGGCCGGCGCAGCAGCAGCGCCGACGGGGAGGCAGCAGGTCCTCCAGGCGCGGAGCGGGAGGGCGCGGGCGGCAGCGGCGCTGGTTGCGGGAGCGCCGGCGCCGAGGCAGACGCACGCGGATGCGCGTGGTGCGCGTGGTGACGGTGGTTGCTGTGGCCGCCCGTGGCCGCTGGGGCACCGGTGCGCCCGTTCTTGGGCGGCGGCTCGTCGGCCGTGGCCACCACGGCGTCGAGCAGGTTGCTGAGCAGGAAAGCGGACGAGGGCAGCGCGTCCATCCCCGCCGCCTCGGCCAGCACTACTTTCTGGTCGCACACAGGGCAGAGCAGTTTGAGTGGCTCTCCCGGCGCGCCGCCCCCAGCCGCAGGCAGCCGATGCGCCTCGAGGCACGGGCGGCAAAAGGCGTGCAGGCAGGGCAGGACGTGCAAGCGTCGCGGCGCAGCCCCGGGGCCCCCGCCACCGCCCCCCGACGACGTGGACGTCTGCGAGGACGACGACGATGCAGACGAATTGGAAGAGAGCGGCACCGGCGAGCCGCACATCTCCTTGCACAGCAGGCAGATCTGGAAGTCGGTCTCAGGGAACGAAGCCATTTGCAGCCAAGCCCGGAGGAAGGAGGAGACCAGAGAGGAAGAGGAGGAGAGGAGAGCTCGGGCTGACGAGGTGGGTGGGGGAGCCGCAAGCTCAGGCAGAAAAACGCATCTATTAGGCCTGCAATCCAGGAGTCCGCTGCAGAGCGGCACCGCCCGCTCGGCCTCGCCCCGTCCGGCCCGCGCGCCGCACCCCCAGCGCTGCGGGCATTAAATGCCACTATCCAGAGGTGACACAGATTCTTCCCGGACGGCGTCAGAGGCCGCGTGCCTCGCGAACTGGGAGCGCTGGAACAAGTCCCTACTCGCTAGGGGAGAGCGGGGGCAGGGAGGTCAGAGGACTCCCTAGAGCAGCTGGAGCTGAGGTTAGCTTAGCTTCTCGCTCGCGGAGGCAAATCCTCTAGAGTAAAGTCCGCTGTGCAATCCCAGGCCCGGAGGGAGAGGCAAAATTTGGTTTGACGAGTATTTGGTGCGTGGCTTTTCTTTAAACGAATTTAGTCTCTTCTAGGGAGAGAATGGCTCCCCAAACTAGTAAAGGCGGGAGTGGCGCGACGCCAAGCTCGTGTCCCCCCGCGCGACACCGGCCGCCCCACCGCATGACGCGGAGGCCAGGGACTCCTGGGTGGCCCGGCGTGTGGGCTGGGGCTTGCGCGGCCGGGCGCGGGCCCCGCAGCAGCTGCAGGTCTTAGGGGCCCGGCCGCGGCCGCCCGCGTGTAATACGCAAGCGCTCCCCACGCGCCTCGAGTCTCCCGCGCGCTTGCCTGGCCGCGGCTGCCGACACTTAACACGCACGCGCGCCCCACGCGGCCTAGGGATCCGTGTCCCCGCCTGGCCCGGCCTGGGCGCCTCCCACGCGCTCCTTCCTCTCGGTTTAGCTGCGCTGCAGCGCGGGGCCGCAGGTCCCCGCGGGCCGTCCTGAATTATTCATCTGCAGAAAGATATTAGATGTACCCGCTGCCCGCTCCGCGCGAGCCGTCGTGCAATGCTATCCGAGCTCCGCGCGCGCCCCGCGCCCCTCCTCCTCCTCCTCCTCACGACCGTCCTCTCTGAAACCTTGGCAGCGAAGGGGGATCACATTTCCTTTGTCATCGGGCCATTTCGCCCTCGCCTTAGTCCCCCCTCCGATCCTGAGCCGCAGGGACGGAGCCTCCTCCGGGGCGCGCAGGAATCAGTGGAGCCGGCAAGGGCCGAGCGCGGTGAGCTCTGGAGCCGCGTGGCCAACACCAGCCCGCGCCCGCGTCATCTTCTTTCTGAAACCAGTCGCCGTGCAAGACTCGCGGCGGCCGCGCTGCGACTATCGGGCTTGCTCGCGCTGGGCGCCCAGACCTCCGGGGGCTTTGCCCAACTCCCCCAGTTCGGGCTGCATGCGTGCATGCGCGCGAGAGAGCCCCCTCTTTCTCTGCCTTGCCGCCTCTTCCTCCTCCTCCTCTCACTACACTGGTTATTGGGACTGATCGGAATTCGGAATCCTTTTAATCTCCAAAGGAGCAAACTCACTTCCGCCCGAGTGCTGGGAGGGGGCTGGGGGAGGGGATACAGAGGAGGGGGTTCCAGGCAAACAGGAAACATTAGCCCTCTCTGCATGGCTCGCTTTTGTGTGCTCCCTCCCTCCTCCCTCCTCCCTCCGACCTCCTCCCTTCTCCAGGCCGCTGGGGAGATGAACGCCCCCAGCCTTCAGTGTGACGACCTTTGAAACCTTCTGAGCGTGGAGCAGAGAGCGACTCTTCCGTTTATTTAAAAAAGAAAAGAAAGGAAAAGATTTCATTTGGAAAAGTGGTTCAACAGAAGCTGATAGCCGCTGCCTGGGAGACCTGGGTTCCCCACACACACACCTTTTCTTTCATTTCTTTCTTTCCTTCTTTTTTTTTTTTTTATCGCTTTCTTAAGGATTCTACATATCTGTCTGTGATCAACACCAAAACACACGGTTGTGTGACGTTGAATGGGTGGAATTAAAAGAACCTGAATTCTGATCTCAGGAGGGGCCAGTTTCCTTTTGAGTTTTAATGAGGGGTGGGGGCAGGGGGCAGCTGTTCCTGGGAGGCTACTTGGGTGATGGCCTCATGGCCATCTGGGTGGTGCCCAGGCTGCCTGGGCGGTTCTGGGAAAGGAACTTGGTTGGCCCTAGAGAGAGACCAACTTGGAAGGGCAGAGAGGACCACATACCAGGATTTAGAGGGTATCTGATCTGAAGGCCAATGGGTAGAACAATTGTCCCCATTGAACACTGTCAAGCTGTTAGTGCCATGTTGGATTCTCCTTCCACAGGCAACAACAACCTGGATGAATCTCCAAAACCATTTTAGGAGAAAGAAACTAAACACAAGAGCCCATACTTTGTGATTCCATTTACAGGAAATTCTAGAACAGGCAAAACTAAGCTTTGGAGCTAGAAGAATTACCATGCTGGTATATTGACTGGGAGAGGGAATAAGGGAACCTTCTAGGGTAATGATACAGGAATAGTATATATCGGTATCTGGGTTTGTCAAAACTTGTTAAATTTGATGTTTAAGATCTGTGCAGAATTTCACTGTGTTTATATTTCAATAAAGTGAAAAAAGTAATTTTGTGTCCAACCTGAGTAACCATGCCTGGATTATAAAGATTAAAAAAAAAAGAAATCCTAAATAAGTATCCCCAGCTCCTCTAAATTTTGCTCACCCTTAAATCAACCCAATTGGACAAATGTGCTGAAAGTCCCAGGCCGCAGAAACCTTCCTAAAGGGACAAAGCCATCCCAAGGCCCAAGTTCAACCCGGAGCCAGGCAGCCACGCTGGGAAGACCCAAGTCCTCAGCTGTCCTCAGGAGCATTCTCTCTCCATAAGCATTGACTGAAATATGTAATAAATGCAAAAATTATCATCAAATGAAAGCAAAACACGTCAAGTATATCAGTAAAACTGGAGGAACAAAACAGAGCTCCATGTTTGCCAATGGAAAGAAAAGGAAACATTTTCTACTTGAGAGAGAGGCATCTCATGCTACCATCTATTGCCTTTGTGAGTTTCTTAGTTTCTTCCCTGGCTTGAGCCTTGCATGTAAACATGGCACACCACAAGTTCGCACAGGAATCTCCACATGCCTATAGAATTGTCCACCACACTGGCCTTGCATCGGAGGTGGTGTATGTATTTTGGGGGCTGGTTTCTTTCCTTTTCTTTGATTGTTTTTCATTCCCTCCCCCCTTTTAAAGCAAAACAAAACAAAAACAAGAGGAAAACAGATGGGGGAAGAGAACTGCCAGAAGGAAGATGGCCTCAGAGGATCAGAAAAAGGATGGGCCAAACCTGGTGTCTCCCTTTTGGTCAGCCCCTCCCTCCAATATCTAGGTTTATTTTAAAAATGTAAAGATGATGAGCAGAGGAGGTTGGGGGTGGATTTGGACAGTCCTCTTGATCCTACAATTCTAAAATACCTTGCAAGTGAATAGTGGCGATGAGATGAAAGGTCAGCTGAGACTTCATGGAGGAGCAGGAAGGCAGTAACCCCAGAAAGAGGAATCAAACTTGACAGCAGTTGGTGGGTTAGTTTCCTGGGGACAATTGCTCAGAATAAACTAAAAAGAAATGAAGAGAGGAGGAAGGCTGAGGGAAGGAAGGTTTTGATTTCTCTTCATGAAATAGCTTTCCTGAATTGATAGAACACTGCCTGGAAACAGGGCTGTGGTATAAATTGTTAAATTAGCACATTCCTAATTTTCATTGGTTTAATATGCCATAAGTAGGAAAGAGGGAACTCTTTTTTTTTTTTAAGATTTTATTTTTAGAGAGAGGGGAAGGGAGGGAGAGAGAGACAGAAACAACAATGTGTGGTTGCCTCTCCTGTGTCCCCAACTGGGGACCTGGCCAGAAACCCAGGCATGTGCCCTGACAGGCAATCGAACCTGTGACCCTTTGGTTCGCAGGCCAGTCAGTACTCAATCCACTGAGCCACACCAGCCAGGGTTGAAAGAGGAAACTCTTTAAAGCACTAATTCTACAGAAATACAGCTGTGATTTTTTTTTAATTTGGTATAATGACAAAGAACAAATAAGGATTGCACTCTAATTAGGCTTATCCATGAGAGGAACAAAAGCTATATATCCAGATGAAAGTCCAAAGACAGTCCCCTGCTATAAACTAGTATTAAAATTTTCATTGCATCCTAGCTAATAAACACCCTTTCTTGGCAAGGGAGAAACAACGCTGCCTTCCAGTTTTCCTTCTGCAAGTTAACATTAGAAAGGGACTCCACCTGGCTGGTAGCACAGTGGATAAGGTGGCGGCCTGCGAACCCAAAGGTTGCAGGTTCGATTCCCCAGCCAGGGCACATAACCAGGTTGCAAACCAGGTCTCCAGTCAGGTCTGTGGCTGGAAGCAGGTGAAAGGTGACCATACATTGATGTCTCTCTCCCTCTCTGCCTCTCTCCCTTCCCTCTTTCTAAAAATAATGAAATAAAATCTAAAAAAAAAAAAAAAAGAAAGAAAGAAAGGACTCCATATGCCTCCCCAAATCCTGAAAAATAAATGATTGTGTATTGAATAATAACCACCTTTTACAAAAACCCAGCCCTGAAATTATGTAGGCATTTGTAGAAATTTGCATTCTCTCTCTGGTTCATCTGTAACCATGTTTTGTTTCCAAAGGTGACCACTAGACCCTGCTGCTCTCAGAGCTGGGGTTGGGGATGAGACCACATTTCCATCAGAGTGCTTTGCATCTGCTTTTTCCCAACTTTTTTTTTTTTTAAAGTTTAAAAATTTTATTGTTTTGAGAGAGAGAGAGGAAGGAAGAGAGGGAGAGAAACTCAATGTATGGTTGCTTTTCATGTGCCTCCAGCCGGAGACTTGGTTGGAGACCTGGCTTGCAACCTGGTTGGTTATGTGCCCTGACTGGGAATTGAACCAGCAACCCTTTTGGTTCACAGGTTGGTGCTCAATCCACGGAGCCACACCAGCCAGTGCTAAATAAACTTTTTTTTTTTAATTAAAGATTTTATTTTTAGAGAGAGGGGAAGGAAGAGAGGCAGAGAGGGAGAGAAACATCAATGTATGGTTGCCTTTCACCCAGCCACAGACCTGGCTGGAGACCTGGCTTGCAACCTTATTATGTGCCCTGGCTGGGAACTGAACCAGCGACCTTTGGGTTCACAGGCCAGCATCTTAGCCACTATGCCACCAGCCAGGGCTATCCGACTGATCTTTTAATTAAATACCTGATGCATCCATTTGTCTTGATGTCAAAGTTGCATCTTAACCATTGCCCTCAAAATGTATTCATATAATTTTTTCAAACATAACTCACCAGAGTATTTTTTTCAACATTAAATAAGAGTTACATCACAATGACTTCTCATGAGCTATGGGGATGGGTGGGTACCAGCCTAACAGACAACCTTTGGTTGAGTCATTGCTTGCATCCTGCCAGTTGAGGAGGAGATAGAGTTGTACGCTCTAGACCCACTTGACTCTACCCTAACTTTGGCCTTGGAATCATGGACAGAAGTGTGTCAGGTGCTTTCCATATCCCAGATTTCAGAACAGCAACAAGTCAGATGATACAGTGTAAGCTCTAGTCACCTAGATCTTTAGAAATGACAGGAGGGGAACTTGAATTGCATATATGAAGCTAAAAGTCAACATCCAGCTTTAAGTAGTTACAAGTATTCAGAGCTCAGTCAGACTTACATCCCAGCTTCTTCACTCCTTTTTGTTTTTTGTTTTTTTTAATTCATTATTTTTAGAGAGAGGGGAATGGAGCAAGGAAGAGAGAAGTATCAATGTATGGTTGCCTTTCACCTGCCTCCAGCCATGGACCTGGCTGGAGATCTGGCTTGCAACCTGATTATGTGCCCTGGGTGGGAATTGAACCTGTGACCCTTGGGCTCACAGGCTGGTGCTCAATCCACTGAGCCACACCAGCCAGGGCTCCCTGCTTCATCGCTTTTGCTTTTGTGACCTTGGACACAAAACCTCTGCCTCAGGTTCCTCATACATATAACAAGGACTGGTACAAGTACTTAGCCCATCAAGGTTAAATGAACTACTAACTGTACAGTTTTAGTATAGTAATCACATATTAAGCATACTTTTTTTTCTAAGGGATTTTTTTGTTTGTTTGTTTTAAAGATTTTATTTCATTATTTTTTAGAAAGAGTGGAAGGGAGAGAGGCAGAGAGGGAGAGACATCAATGTATGGTTGCGTTTCACCTGCCTCCAGCCACAGACCTGACTGGAGGCCTGGTTTGCAACCTGGTTATGTGCCCTGGCTGGGGAATCGAACCTGCGACCTTTGGGTTCTCAGGCAGGCGCGTTAACCACTGTGCTACCAGCCAGGGCTATATTAAGCATACTTTTAAATATTACCTTTCTGTTTTTATTATCTTTATTCAGCAGACTATTTTGCATATGACCTGCCCACCCATTTAAGTTTATCGTTTCCCCATCTCCCCAATCTCTGCCCTTAACTGGACTTTAGAGCCTCACACATTCATTCGCATCCTCCCTCACCTCCATAATGGAGGTGTAATCTTGCCTCCAGTCACTCTCAACTCAAGACACCGCCGCAGCTGCCTATGGCCTGCATGTTATGTTGTTGTAGCTAAGTTCTCAGCCTTGATTTTCTAAAATGGAAATGTGTCTTTCATAATAACAGGGTGAAACTATCGAAGTTGTTCCTAAAATAAAAATAGCAGAACACAGAAAGATGTGTAAATCAGTACATACTGTTAGGACCAGGCAGCTTCTCATTCCAAATACTCTCTGACTTTGTAACAGAAAAACTATGCCACTCAAATTTTCCATTTCAGCTTGACCTTGACTTTCACTTATTTCACCTGCTCCAGACTTAAGAGCTCCCTCTTACAAAAAAAATTAACTCAACCTGTTTCACCTGATGGCCAAGGACCTCTATGCTTGGTCCCAAATCTCCTGTTCCATTACTGTTCCACTCAGCTCTGCTCACAATCCCTATATTCCCAACTCAACTGCTTAGGACCCATTATGTTTTCTGCCTGGTCCTGTCTGTTCCAACTCAGCCTCCTCCCGCTCCCAGGCCTGTCTCTGAGAACTGCCCCTACCCTAAGGTCTGGGCTGGCTGGGATTTTATTTTGACCAATAGAATATGGCAGAAGAAATGCTATGCCGGTTCTAGACGCTTACAGACTGAACCACCATGTACAAAGTCTGAGGCCCCTTCGAGAGAGATCACATGGAGAGCCACCGAGACGACATGGAGAGGGAAAGGGGCCCGTAGTGCTCAGCCTCTGAGCTGTCCCCACTGAGGTGCCAGGCAGGGGAGGAAAGCCATCCTGGCACCTCCAGACCATCTAACCTGAAACCACCAGGTTGGGGCCCTGGGGCATCACCACAGCTGAGCCAGACCAAATTTCTGATCCCCAAAGCTGTGAACTGTAATAAAATGGTCGTGGTTTTATGCCACTACATTTTTGGGGTCTTTTGTGACACAGCAATAAATAAATGGGGCACTTACACTCCAGCCTACCCTATATTCTCTGCCAGAGGAATGGCCCTAAGGTTATTCTTTCTTTTTCAAAAAGCTTTCCTAAAGAGCAATTAACACACAACAACTGAACTACACACATTTAAAGGATACAATTTGGTACAGAATAATATTGACTGTAAACTGCAATTGAAAAATAAAAATGAAAAACCCCAAAACAAAACAAAGTATACAATTCGGTAAGTTTTGTTATATGGATATCCCCGTGAAACCTTGACTACAACCAAGAAAATGAAAGTATCCATCACCCTTAAAAGTTTTCTGCCCTGGCTGGTAGCACAGTGGATAAGGTGCTGGCCTGTGAACCTAAAGGTCACTGGTTTGATTCCCAGTCAGGGCACATAACCAGGTTGCAAGCCAGGTCTCCAGCCAACTTCTGTAGCTGGAGGCAGGTGAAAGGCAACCATACATTGATGTTTCTCTCCCTCTCTGCCTCTCTCCCTTCCTCTTTCTGTGGAAATAATAAATAAAATATTTTATTTAAATCAATTTAATTAAAAAAAAAGTTTTCTGGAAACCCTTGATAATCTCTCCATTCAACCCTGTCCCAGGTAACCACTGTTCTGCTTTCTCTCACTATAGATCAGTTTGCACTTTCTATAAATGAAACCATATAATATGTACTTTTTTTTTTTGGTATAATCTGTACTTTTTCGGATGGGGTGAGGATTTGGCTTCTTTCATTCAGCACAATTACTGTGAGATCCACCATGTTGTGTGCATCAATAATTCATTTCTCTTTATTGCTGAGTGTATTCCATTGTGTGGATGCATTACAATTTGTTGCCTAATGCGCCTGCTGGTCTTTTGGGTTGTTTTCAAAGGTTTGGCTATTTCAAGTAAGGGTGTTATGAGCATTCATATACGAGTCTTTGTACGGACAAGCATATATTTTTCTCTTGGGAAAAGATCTGTGAGTGAAATAGCTGGATCGTATGGTAGGTGTATGTTACCTTTTTAAGGATCTGATCTGCAAAATAGTTATAAATAGTGATTGCACCATTTTACATTTCCACCAGCAGTGCCTGAGAGTTCAGTTTTATCCACATCCTCACCAAAAATGTGTATGATCATTTTTTGTTTTATTTCATTTTAGCCATTCTAATAGGTGTATGGAAATATATCATTAATTTTCATGTTCCTGATGTCTGATGATGTTGAGCATATTGTCATGTGTTTATTTGCAACCCATAGCATTTTGAAGATTTTATTCAATTTATTTACACAAACAAAGCCACTTGACCCATTCTCCCCACCCTCTCTCTTGCCTCTTACAACTACCAATCTGTTCTCTGTATCTGTGAACTTGGGTTTTTTTTTTTTTTAAAGATTGTATTCATTATTTTGAGGTGGGGAAGAGAGGGAGGAAGAAAGTGAGAGAAACATCAATGTATAGTTGCCTTTTACCTGCCTCCAACTACAGACCTGGCTGGAGGCCTGGTTTGCAACCTGGGTATGTGCCCTGGCTGGGAATTGAACCAGCGACATGGGTTTGCAGGCCACGCCAGTCAGGGCCTATTTGTTTTTAGATTCCACATGTTTGTATTTCTCTGTCTGACTTATTTCACTTAACATAAATTCTGTCCTTTAAATTCTGTTGCAAATGGCAAGATTTCATTCTTTTTAAGACCCAATAATATTTCACTGTATACATAAATACCACATCAATTTCAACCATTTATTTATCAGTGGACATTTGTGTTGTTTTCCTGTCGTGGCTGTTGTAAAAATGCTGCAATGAACATGGGAGTGCATATGTCTTTTTGAATAATTGGTTTTATTTTCTTCAGAAAAATACCCAGAAGTGGAATTGCTAGATCATATGGTAGTGCTATATTTAATTTTTTTAAAGAACCGCCGTAAGATTTTCCATAGTGGTTATACCTGTTTACCTTCCCACTAATAGTGCACACTTCTCCACATTCGCGCCAACACTTGTTTCTTATCTTTGTGACTACAGCCATTCTGACAGGTGTGAGGTGATAACCTCCTTGTTCTGATTTGCATTTCCTTGATGACTAGTGATGTTGAGCATCTTTTCATATACTTGTTGGCCATCTGTATGTGTGTGTTCTTTAGGAAAACGTTTATTCGGATCTTTTGCACATTTTTTAAATAGGGTTGTTTGTTTTTTACTATTGAGTTGTATGAGCTCTGTATATTTTTTGGATATTAATCCCTTAGTAGGTATATGACTTGCAAATATTTTGCCCCATTCAATACATTGCCTTTTCATTTTCTTGATGCTTTTTCTTCTCTGCACAGAAACCTTCTAGTTTGATGTAGACTCCTTTTTTATTGATGCTTTTCTTAATATTTTGCTTTTAGTGTCAGATTCAAAAAATCATCTCTGAGACCTATGTCATGGAACTTACCACCCAAACTGTATTCTGGGAGTTTTATGGTTTTAACTCTTATGTTTAAGTCTAATCCATTTTGAGTTAACGTTGATTGATGGTGTGAGTTAGTGAACCAGTTTCATTATTTTGCATGTGGCTGTCCAATTGTCTCAGCACCACTTATTGACTAGACTATCTTTCCCCAATGAATATTCTTAGCTCTTTGGTCATACATAACTTGGTTGACCATACATATGTTTAATTTCAGGGCTCACTATTCTGTCCCATTGATCTATATGTCTATTTTTAATGCCAATACTATACTGTTTTAATTACCATAGCTTTGGAAGAGCATTTAAAGTCAGAATGTTTTTTGTTCTTACTGAACGTTGCTTTGGCTACAGTATACTTTAAAAGAAAAAAGAAAGAGATAGAAGGAGTGAAAGAAAGAGAGGGCCCTGGCTGGTGTGGTTCAATGGATTGAGTGCCGACCTGTGAACCAAAGTGCCTCTAGTTTGATTCCCAGTCAGGGCACATGCCTGGGTTGTGGGCCAGGTCCCCTGTTGGCGGTGTGCAAGAAGCAACCACACATTGATGTTTCTCTCCCTTTCTTTCTCCCTCCCTTCCCCTCTCTCTAAAAATAAATAAAATATTGAACAAAAAAGAAAAATAGGAAGGAAGGAACAGGAGGGCAAACTAGTAAGATTTGGTGATGGGTTGAATGAGAGAAGGTCAAGAGATGAGAGTGGGGTGACTCCGAAGTTTGGGCCTGAGCAATTGGTTAAATAAATGGTAGTACCACCTCCTAAGCTGCAGACGCTGGGGAGCCGAATGACTTTATGCTGATGTTGGTACTAAAAGGACTGTGCCATTCATGTATAGGACAGAGGACAATTTCTGGAGAAGCCCTAACTGGGCTGCCCTCAGATGTGCTCCTTGCCCTCCCCTGCTCTGTGCTGTCTCACAGAGGGAACCTACTTTTGCAGTGTTTCCAGCCTCTGGAGCCAGATGGCTTGTGGCTGAGTTTAGCCCGCAGGAGTCTGGCCGTTGATTGGAAAGTGGGGAGAAGGGAAAGCTGGGCATTTCTACCCTTCTCTTTCTAGCTTTGGTAACAACTGCAGTCTCTGGTGATGGACACATCTCTCGTGCCTGTTGTGGCTTCAGCTTCCAGCAGGTGACCTCAACCCCTGGGTTCTGGTCACATCATCTCTTTCCTTGACCTTCCAGCCAAGAAGTGTCAGGTCAAGGAGTGTCAGCAATTTCCTACTGTATCTGACCTCTGGGTTCCATCACCTGTCCAATTAAATCCCTCCATTAAATCCCCTTGGTGTAAATATGCAAAATCATCTCTGTTTTTCTGAGCTGACCCTCACCATGGGACTGCAGGCTGAGGACTTTCATGAAAGCACGCAGGCTCAGGTGAGCAGCAAACGCCTTGCACAACCCCACCTTGCGCAGACTCCCAGGCTCCAGGTTGTTTACCAGCCTTCACCTTGGGATTTGCTCATTGCTGACCTCTGAGCTTTTGTACCAGACATTCCTTCCATCCGTATGTAATACTTGGTTTACGTGCATCCATAGCAAACCCTCCTCAAATCCCAGCTCAGAAACCCTGGCCTCCTCTAAGCCTTCCAGCAATGACTCATCTGTCCAGCCTGTGGCCTTTGCCCAATGTGCTCTTGCTCAAACATCGCCCAGTAGTTGCATTCTGTCTCCCATCTCTGTGCTTCGGCAGGCTGTCTCTCTCTACCATTGCTCACAACTCCCTTTTACTGGAAAACTTCTATTCAGCCTTCAAAACCTCCTTCAAGTGTCCCATCTGGGAAGTAAGTCATTTCTTTTTTTTTTTTAAGATGTTATTATTTTTTTATTTTTAGAAAGAGGGGAAGAAAGAGAGGCAGAGAGACATCAATGTATGGTTGCTTTTCACCTGCCTCCAGGCACAGACCTGACTGGAGACCTGTTTTGCAACCCTGTTATGTGCCCTGGCTGGGGAATCGAACCTGCGACCTTTGGGTTCGCAGGCCGGCGTCTTATCCATTGTGCTACCAGCCAGGGCCAGCAAGTCATTTCTGGTAGGCTCCTTCCCCAGACTCAAACACACACACACACACACACACACACACACACACACACACACACACACGGTAGGTAATGCTGCCATGTTTCCTGTCAAACGACACTGCAGTAAATTTACACATGTCTGTCTTCTTATAAAATGGCCAGCTCCTTGGAGTCAGGGGTGAAGTCACAAACTAGTCTGGGCCCCAGTGGTCCTCAGTGAAAAAGAAACATAGATTAGTTGTCCTGACCTGGGACAGAACCTGCAACTCAGGCATGTGCCCTGACTGGGGATCGAACCTCGACCTTTCAGTTTATGGGATGATGCTCCAACCAACCGAGCCACACCAGCCCCGGCATCTGTCTGTCATCAGTGGCTCTTTGTTCAACGCTGGCTGTTGGATGCATGAATGACAGTGGGTGTTCAAAGATTGCAAGCAAGTGCCTTAGGTCTACCCAGCCAGGGCATAAACCTGCCATAGAGGGATTCCTTTCTCTTGTAGCGTCTTGGCACCTTTCTCAGGCCATTTATCTGGGAGGAGGAGACCAGTAAGTGTAGTCATTGGATGTGAACATTTTGTTTATTTCCCTATGTCCCACCTCTTTTCTTATTATTTTTAAAAAATCTTTTATCGCTTCTAAAGTTTATTTAGTTTTACCTATTTTTTGCTTCATATTTTGAAATAGTTTTTAGTGTAGACGAAAGTTACAATCCTAAAAAGAACTCCCATATTTCTTTCACCCAGGTTTTCCTAAATGTTAACATTTTCCCCATTTGTATTATTACTCCTTCTCTCCCTCCCATGTTTATGTATATGGTACATGTATATACTCTGTATATATTACATATGTATGTATATATGTGTGTTGTGTTTTTCTGAACTGTTTGGGAGGGGTAGCAATGCCACTCTATTCCTAATCACTTCCTTGGGCATTTCCTAAGAATACAAACATTATCTTATATAACCAAAGCACAATTATCTAAATCAGGAAATTTACCGTTGATACCACACTATTATCTAATCCCCAGACTATATTCACATTTCACCAGTTGTCCCAGTAAATGGCCTTTCTGGGCATATTTGTCCTTCCCAGGACCCAGGCCAGGGTGACATGCAGCCTTCAGGGGTCATGTCTCTGCAGTTCCCTGTAACCCCGGACTGTCCCCCCACCCCCCGCCCCGCTTTGTTTCTCAGGATGCTGACATTTTGAAGCCTCCAAGCCAGTTGTTTTGTTTCCTCTGGGTTTCAAAATGTCCCTAAGATTGTACCTCTCACCACAGCTGTTAGCAAACTCTCTTCTGGTCCAGACTCAGGGGAGGGATTCTTTGCAGGGCCTTGTAAAACCTTAAATAAACTACATGAACAAATTCCACTTTGACCACTATCTTGTTAAAATTCCTTAAAAAAGTTAATTCGTTGGGCTCAAAGTACCTTAACAAAAGCCAGCCTATACTTCTTCTAGTAGTCACCGTTCCTCAAAGGGTTTTACGTGCTGTTTAATGATTTTTCACAAATAGTTCTTCTTGCCCTTAAAGTTGGATTAATTGAATTTTAATTCAGTAGGCTCACCCTCTAAAAAAAGGAACACTGGCTATACAGGCGAGCAAAGCAGGGCCCTTAGACTCTACTAAGGCCTTTTTCAAGCAGGGTGGGATTTCGAAGGGTGGGAAATCTAGCCAGACAGCCTCCTAAATGTATCTCTATTTTGGATCATAATGAAAAAGCCCCCTTTTCATTCTTAGCAGAGGATGGTCTGGGAAAGGGAATGAACCACTAGCTTTCTCAGGTTTGATCTACTCACCCTCTCAAATTTGATTTTTGTTCTTTAGGTTTGGTGGGTGGGCCAAAGACTAATTCCCCTGTGGCCTGAGTCTCCCTCCTATTAGCCCCATTTTCTTCCATTTGTCCTGCCCTGTTCAGAACTTCACCCTCATTAGAACAGAAACAAAACACATTTTAAAAATTCCACTTTTTTGTTTTTGATTTTAACAAAATTTTAAACAGATAAGCATCATTGAGGTTTCCAAAACACAATATATTTTTTAAATTTTTTAAAAAAGATTTTATTTCATTATTTTTAGAAAGAGGGGAAGGGAGAGAGGCAGAGAGGGAGAGAGACATCAATGTATGGTTGTCTTTCACCTGCCTCCAGCTACGGACCTGACTGGAGACCTGGTTTGCAACCTTATTATGTGCCCTTGCTGGGGAATCAAACCTGCGACCTTTGGGTTTGCAGGCCGGCACCTTACCCACTGTGCTACCAGCCAGAGCTCCAAAATACAATATTGTACCAAGAAAAATCTAGACTTTCTCTCTTAAGTCCTGGCCTCAGGCAGGTTTCCAGAAACCTTGAATCCTTCTGTTGTATGAATTTTACTAAAAAGTGCACGATGAACTGAAAGCTTGTCATTTCCTCCCAGAATCCTGCCCTCTTATTTTCGTGATCAACCTAGACCATTTCAGTTGAAGATGACAGATAGATAGATAAGCCAACCCCTATTAAGAATTCTATAAAACATTCTGACTTTGAAAGGACAGAAATATTGGGTTAGCCAATAGCCACTCTACTTTTGTGACCTCTGAGGGGCTGGCAGAGGCCAAATGAGGCTGCTAGTGAGGTCATTTTCCTGATCCATGAAGCCACTGTTGGATGTTTTTACACTGTTCTTCTGAAAGGCCAGAAGGGAGCCCTGGCTGGTGTGGCTCAGTGGATTGAGCGCTGGCCAGTGAACCAAAGGGTTACCAGTTCGATTCTCAGTCAGGGCCCATCATGCCTAGGTTGTGGGCCAGGTCTTCTGTTTGTTGGTTTGTGAGAGAGGCAACCATTAAATATATCTCTCAGGTGTCAATGTTTCTCTCCCTCTCTTTCTCCCTCCCTTCCCAGCTCTCTAAAAATAAAGTATTTTTAAAAGGAAAAGAAAAGAGCAAAAAGAAAGAAAAAGCCTATTTCCTTTTCTGGGAGAGAAGGCAAAGCTGGGCTTTGCCCATGACTTTCTGTGAACCTACCCTGCTTCCTTTCCCAGACTGTGGGAGAGGGCTGGATTCAGGATCTCTGCATGGCATTGCTAGGAGCCTTGGCATTTACTTATTTATTTAGCCCTCACAGATCTGGTACTCGCTAGTGCCAGGCACTGCTGCTAGATCTTTACAAATATTAGCTCATTGAAGCTTCATAACAGGCCTGTTAGGTTCATATTATTAAGATCACAAACAAAGCAACTGTAACACAGAGAGGTGCAGTAACTTGTCCAAGATCACACAGGAAGTAATGGAACGGGAACTTGGACGCAGGCAGTTGGGTTCGTCTTTCCCACCTTCCCTGAAGCCGGCTCCCCGCCGAGGAAAGGGTGTACGTGAGAGTATCTCACACGTGACAAAGAAAGCGGAGTGAAACGCTTCCCGAAATCTGCAGAAAGGAAGCCCATCTCTTGCCCTGTTTGAGACATGTGGTCTCCTTGAGAGTCAAGCCTGGGCAGTGTCTTCACTGGGCAATTTTTCAGCCCCGCCCTTCCTGAGGCGCCCTTTCCCATCAGGACAGCAGGAAACTTGTCCCAGCAGGCTCTTTGGCCTAGCTACTGAAAATGGCCTGGTGAGCCACGGGTCCAGCACCGGGGAAGGAGGCTTCTCTCTTTACACACCCCCAGATCCAATAAAGCCCCAGGCAAGCTAGTGGTCTCCAAAGATCTGCCCCCACAAGCAGATGGGTTAATCCGCAACTCAGGACTGCTATCCACGCTGTATTTCATTAGATGCGGGCTCACTGTGGCCAACATAATAGCTTCTCACCGCGTGGTACATCTCCCCATCCCAACCGGTTTCCTCCCATCTGAACTGTGGCCTGGGGCTGCAACCACTTCCCACATCTCCCAGATTACGCCCTTTCATGTTCAGCTAATCAAAACCACAATAACAAAAGGGGAATAGAAAGCTGAATGAGCTTCTCTGCTCGGAAAACACACAATTTATAGAAAGGGAAATTTGGATGTCTTGGTGCCTTCCGTATTGGGTTGTTTAGAGAGTGGTCTAAAGATAGAAGTTCTGGAATCTAAACAGAAAGGAAAGCAAGAGAAAACTTTTTAAGAAACCACAGTCCTGGCTTTGGAAGAGAGGTCCTTCAGCTTAGGGAAGAATGTCCAGTATAGAACCAATAAATAATCAGATAAATCTAGATGGAGGACACTTCAATAAAACTACTGGCTTGGAGCCCTCAACAATAGCAAAGTCATAAGCGACCCAAAAGCCTGGAGGAATGTTCTGAATTAAAAACTTGGGTCCACTGCATACAACGCAGGATCCTGAGGGTGGACCCCGAACCTAAAAGAAAATGGAAATACAGAACATTTGAAGGAACTGAGGAAATTTAAACGTAGACTGTGTATAATTGAATATAATTATTATATCACTGTTAAATTCTTCAGGAATTATAATTCTGTTCTGGTTACGTAGAAAATGACCCTATTCTTAGAGATACAGAGTGAAGCATTCAGTGGTAAAGAATCACTGCACCTTATTCTCAAAGGTTCTTAAATATACAGTATATATATTTACATATTATATATTTTATTATAAACTTATTTATAATATATTATATATAATAGATATAAATATTTATTGGGGAAATAATATATATTATAAACTTATTTATAATATATTATATATTATTTATTTATTGGGGGAAAATAAGGTAAAATTTCAGAAGTGCAATTCACAGTGTTCACTAGCAAATAGTGACTCATTCTCCCCTCCCCCCAAATAACCCAGGACACACATCATATTGTTCATAGTCTTTTAGGTGAGTCCCAAGTGCTAAGATCCCCCCCATGGAACCCATAGAACTATAGAGCCAGAGGACCAGGGCTTTCCTGACAAAGAGATCCCTTGCCTACCTCAAATTACAGCTCACCCTTCCTCCAGCACCCGACTCTGCAGTGTGACAGAGAACTCTTTCCTAGTTTAAAAAAAAAAGATTGTATTTATTTATTTATTTTTAGAGGGAGGGGAAGGGAGAAAGAGGGAGAGAAACATCAACATGTGGTTGCCTATAGCAGGCCCCCAGCTGGGAACTTGGCCAGCAACCCAGGCATGTGTTCTGACTGGGAACTGAACCAGCGTCCCTCTGTTTCCCAGGCCAGCATTCAACCCACTGACCCACAGCAGCCAGGCCACTTTCCTAGTTTTATGGATCTGGACCATGTTCCCTATGTCACCAGCAGTGTCCTGCTCCTCTCTGGTTTGGTTTGGAGCTCTTTCTGTTGGACTACGTGCTCTCACCTTGACTTCTTTCTGTCTCTCTTATACTTGGTGATGTGCCTTGTGCAGCACATGTTCTGAAAAATCAGAATTATCTAGATGTGCAATGAGTGTTCAGTTGTGTCAGCTGAAGAAATGTTTATTAATAACTTTCAGTCTATTAGCTGATATTATTTGTTTTCACTCAAAACTCAGAGGCGGAAAAACATATATGCCTCAGAATAAGATGAAAAAGTAGCTACCTTTCCTTCACCTACCCATAAAGATAAAATAAAACAAATGAAATAAGGTAAAAGAGCTTAAGTGAATAACATGAAATTGAAAATAGAAGTAGAGAACATAAAAACGAACGAAATGAGTGCAACAAAATTCGTGACATGAATGTGAAATGTCATAAACGAAGTAAAATTAAAAAGTGGGATAAACGAAAAAAAAGAAACACCGAAATCAAAGGAAATAACTAAAGAAAGTAAAATCAGTAAAACGAACTGAACACGTATGAGAACGTAAGTAAAATGAAAAGGAAATTAAATAAATACCACAATCATTGAAGGAAGCAGCAATTTATTAGGCAGGAGGCGCTTCGCCGCCTGCATCCCTGGGCCCCCGTCTGTCAGCGGAGGCAAAGCTCAGCTCTGGGAGATGCTGGGTCCCCAGCACGTCACCCTTTCGCCCTGGATGGGTTTCTTAGCGGCAAACGTGGCGCCCTGCTGGGAAGGAGGGGCGCCCCGGGCTGGTCAGTAACCCGGGGTCTCCCTGGGCTGGTTCACCGACCCGGCTGCCCGCGTCGCGGTAGGTGGCGCTGTGGGTCCCCAGGCCCAGGCGCAGCGCCCCGGGACCAAGCCGGCCCGGAGCTGCGGGGCGCCAGGACAGCCCTTGAAAGCCGCGCTTCTGCACCCTCGGCGTGCAGAACCTGCAAACCTCTGAGCCGAGGGTCTCCGTCCTCACCCCGCCACCTGCGGTCTCTCGGCTGCTCGCGAACCGCGTACTGGTTCGTTCGGAGCCCCTGCAAAGTGTCGCCTCAAACGCAGGGTTCTTGCCACAGAAATGGGAATGAAATTGGACAGACGGCGCTTTGCTCTTCCTTGATGGGACACGTGGCTTTATATAAAATAATTGAAATTGGAGTGAAAAACGATTCACCTGCCTGGTACCTCGGGGGAAAGCTATTCATTCGGAAGTTTCCCAAATAGCGACCTGTGGCGCTAACGGGGATTGATGGTGGCAGAGGACATTTGCAGACGGCCTTCCCATCAGGCCCAGAAGTCCCCTAGGAAAGCGGTGCTGGGGGAAGGGAGGGATGGGGGTGGGGACGGGGACAAGGAGCCGCTCACATGCAAATGCAGCTGTGACAGTCCGGCCGGGCGCCTCCGCGCCTCCGGGAGGCCGAGGCTGGGACAAAGCAGGCGCATTTTCTACATGTGAAAAGCCCGCATTCCTGGGCCGAGAGGCCGCGAGGGCGCCGCCCCCCTCTCCCCATTCACACCCCGGACCACACAGAGCGCTTCTGCGGCTAAGTGCTCGAAGGTTCGTTTCAGCTTTTCTCTGGACCCGGGCGCTGCATACGAAATGTAGATATTTCCCTAAACGCCGGCTTTGACATTTAATGCGATCCTAAGTAGTTTGAAATGTGGACCGGATTAGGACGAGGCTTGGGGCCCACAGGGACACTTGGCCAAAGCCTCCTAAATCCTCCCGGACAATTGTCTGTCACCGCACGGATCCCCGCGGCCCCAAATGAGGGGCTAATGAACTCCGCCGCCTCTTCCCGAGGAACCCCCACTCCTACCCCAGAACCTGGTTTCTGTCCGGCTCCTTCCAAGGGGAACAGGAAGCTGAATGTGTCCGCTGCTTGCTTTGCGTGTGTGTGTGTGTGTGTGTGTGTGTGTGTGTGTGCGCGTGCGTGCGCCTGGTTACTTTAAGCTGGCTAGCTGAGTCTGACCAGTAACCCACCTGTGCTGGGCCACTATTTAACTAACCCCTGATAAGGTTCAGAGGGTCAAGGATGCTGAGGCCCCAGTGAATTTGCGGATTATGTTAATGGGTCATCCCAATTTTGCAAGTCGTACCTATGACGTTGGCAGGCCTAGGAAGAGAATATCATCACAATTCCTGTTCAACAGATTTTATTGTTCGTGTAGAATAAGCCACACACCGTAGAACAATGAACAGCCCTGTCTTCAGAGTACTTGCAACCCAGGAAGGAGAAAAACACAAGTGACAACATAGGCTGCCTGGTCACCATGGGCCTCAACACATATGCTCACCAGCCCAGAACATGCTCTTGGGAAGCATGCGGGGGACGAATGAGGAGCTGGAATCTCGTTGCAGATCCCCGACAGGGAGAGGTGGTGTGAGGTGGTGTGGATGTGGACATGCTTAAACTGGAAGAAAGTTCTAGAAGAGGTGACTGAGGTATAGCCCTGGGGGTGGGAAATGGTGACTCCTTTGGGTAACGTGGGGTGTAAGGGAGGGATCAAGAGAAGCTAAGTAGGGGACTGGAGCAGTTACCAGGAAAAGGCCTTGTAGTGCTGAGCCCTGGGCAGGAGTCAGGGTGGGAGGCAAGTGTGGGAGAAGGGAGGGACCCGAGGCAGTGAGACTCCGGACCGCTTGCCATCCCCAGGATCAGTTCCACAGCAAGGTCAGAATGGGATGAAACAGAGGCCAGTATTGACTGAACCAGACCCTGGACATATCCAGAGTCATTTACCTCTGAGTCCTCCTGCTCCATGCCACCCACCACCCACCTGCAGTGTATGCCCCCCCAATGTCAGTGGTGTCAACTCTGCTTTGACATCCTTTGTATGCCACAGGGACAATGATGGAGTTTCTTTTTGAACTTTGGAGTTCCAGGCAGGTCCAGCAATACCAGCCATGGCCATGTCCTTCAACCAGCCCTACGAGGTAGGACTTTTAGGATCCCCATCTTACATATGAAGAAACTGAGGCACAAAGAAGCAAAACCACCTGTCCCAAATCAAACGTCTCAGTGAGAGAACCAACATTTGGAGTCAAAAGTCTGCCTCCAGCCCTGGCTGGTGGCTCAGTGGATTGAGCACCGGCCTGAGAACCAAAGGGTCCCTGGTTCGATTCCCAGTCAAGGCACATGCGTGGGTTGCAAGCCAGGTCTCCAGCCAGGTCCCCAGTTGGAGGCATGCGAAAGGCAACCATATATTGGTATTTCTTTCCCTCTCTTCTTCCCTCCCTTCCCCTTTAAAAAAAAAAAATCTTAAAGAAAAACATCAAAATGCTAAGTTATACATATAAAAAGTCTGGCTCCAGGGTCTGTGACATCATCCCTTCCCAGGGGACCGGCTGGGAGAGGCTGAGAGGAACACTGAGACAAGGTGCCGAGGGGCACCAGGCTGAGCAGGTCCTTCGGGAACAGGAGGGGCAAGTGAACTCATCTGTATGAGACGCTGTGCTCTGCATTCATCACCTCATTTTCATCCTCACACTGGGCCTTGAGGAAAGGTTCCCTCATTCTGCAAACCGATCGGAGAACTTGGAGGGAGATCCTAGGATGTGTTCAAAGTCACTTGAGTTGGGCAAGGGCAGAGCCCCTAGCAAACTAGTCACGTAAGGGCTATGACTGCTGCAATGACCAGTCAGGGCATGTTGTGATGACAGAGGTGGTGGAATTTGAACAGGGTCCTTGTGCGGGCAGGTGCAGGGGGACAAGGAAAGCCTGGAGGTGGCTGGGACTAGCTCCCAGCCAAGTAAGTGGCCACAGAAGAGCTCTCTCTGTGAAGGGCCCTCCTAGGGGACAAAATAGAACAGCACCCCAGCTCTTCTGAGGGACCATGCCTTGCAGTGTGGGCAACACTTGTAATCACGTTCTCATTGGGTCTGTGAAGGGCTCTGTGCAGTGACTTTTGCCCCTCTTTGCAGCTGAATGGGGTGGGGGTGGCTTTATTAGGGCTCTTCTCAGAGCTCACATCCCTATCAAATAAGGTTCAATAGCACCCACACCTGTTAAACTGTAGAAAACCATATACCAGGGAAAGTAGTTGGGTGGGTGGGTGGGTGTCAGAAATTGGGGACAGCTAGGAAAAATACCAGGAAGTGGCATTTAAAACTTTTAGTAGCCCTGGCTGGTGTGGCTCAGTGGATTGAGTGCCGGCCTGTGAGCCTAAGGGTCGCTGGTTTGATTTCCAGTCAGGGCACATGCCTGGGTTGCAGGCCAGGTCCCCACTTAGGGCATAAAAATAAAATCTTTTAAAAAATAAATGAAATAAAGCCTTTAGCAGACTTAGGATTAGTCGTTAGTAGGCGGTGTTAACAAACTGGGGCAGGGGCCCTGGCTGGGTAGCTCGGTTGGTTAGGAAATCATCCTGGTAACACCAAGATGATTGCAGGTTCAATCCCCAGTTAGGGCACATACATGAATCAACCAATGAATGCATATGTAAGTGGAGCAAATTGATTTTCACCCCCTCTCCTTCCCGTTCCTCCTCTATAAAATCAATATAAGTTTAAAAAAAAAAAAAAAAAAAAAAGGCAAATGGGGGCAGGAAAAATCGGCGGGAAGACGACATCCTGGTGCGGACAGTCGTGGAGGTGAAGAGCTTAGATTTACAGGCCTGGAGTCTGCCCAGGGTGGGCTGTGGAAGGCAAAGCTGGGCTCCTGGAATCTTAATTTGATACAAGGCATCAGATACCGTTCTCAGGCTTGGGAAACATTGAACTGGGAGGCTCCTGCCACTATGCAGACACTGGTAGTGACTTCATTTCTTCTTTTTTAAAAAAATTTTCTGCCCCATACCCTGCCCGCTGTGACTTCACTGCTTTCCCAGGCTTCCCTGCAGCTGAGGATGACCACATGACTTGATATGACAATGGTGATGTAAACTGAGGTCTGCTGAGGTTTTCCAGGAACGCTTTGTCCTGATAGTCTCCCAAGATAGGCTGTGTTGTCTTCTTGCCTTCTGTGTGGGTATAATGCTGGAACCTCTTGTGACTGGGGACAAAAGCTCACATGCTACGAGTGATGTGGAAAAATTGAGCCAAGTCCCTGATGGGATCGCCGACAAGTAAAGCCCAGGCCAGGAGACAGCTGCCTATGAATGCCCTTCTTAGGTGAGAGAAAAACATTCATCCTTTAAACCACAGATCCATTTTTTTTTTCCCTATGTGAAGCCAAATGTGGTCTTATGTAACACAGGCAACATGGGGCCTAAACTGCTTCCTCATAGTGATTCCCGCTTTCCTGTACACCATCCAGCAAGCAGGGAAAGTTCTGATTTCTTGAGATTTCTCCAAAGATGAATTATCCTTGAGTAAATGACAAATCTTTTTCCACTTCACACACCAAGCCCTGTGGGATCCTAACAACTCAAGGTGGGTGGGTTCACGCTCCAGAAAACACTCAGGCCACCGTCCCACTGCGGGAGTGGGTCCTGCTGAGCTTGTCAAAGCAGAGGCTGCAGACTTGGACCAACGTAAGAGGGCTCATCTCACCTGGAAAAGGCTTCGAGGGGCCCAAGGAAGCTGGAGCCTATATTCTGTTCCTACCTGGAATCTCTTCTGCGTATAACTGTAATGTAACAAAAGAGAAGCTGTATGCACATCCACCCCATGTGTAAGTGAAGGAAGACCCCCCTCCCGTGTCTGAGTAATTTGTAGGCAAGGTCTAGTACATGCCAGTTCTGGGATACAGCCCTATAAACTGTTTGATTTCAGCCAGAGTAATTCAGATACAGTTCTGGACAAATCTATGCAAACACTCCCCTCTCTAGCCGTGAAACCCAGCCATCACATTTGGCTAGTTGTGTATTACACTGTTACACTTGGTCTCAAATCTGGGAACTGAAAAGATGTAAACAGCAAGAGATACCACTACATGGCTAGCTTTGAAGACTCTACCAAACATGATCCTAACCGGAGGTCACCCCATTTTTCTGAAGCAAATCTGGATGACTCCCCACTTCCCCACTCCCTATCTACAGTCAGTATATTGACCCTATGCACAAATTCTGGCCATGTCAATCCTGCAAGATACCTACATCTTGGAAAGAAGCTTTTAACCTTTTGTTTGCATTTGCAAAGGGGTTAGCAATAAACCTTGAACAACTTGCTCACAGATTTCAGAATCAATGCTTCTGCCCAAGGGTATAGGAGCGTGACACTGAACCAGTACCCTGAACCTTGTTTGTCTTCATTTGTGACTTTTAAGCAAACTGATTCCTATCTGATCAGTAATCTCTTCTTTTGGTCAATGTTACTAGCCCTATGGGTTTTATTACACATTTTATGGTCCTTTTATTCATCACTAGGCATAAAATACATTAACTTCTCCTCCTCTCTGCCTCCGGGTCAGCTTCTGTAAGGGCTACTCATCTGCAACTGATGACTGATGTTGTTCTCTCAATTTTACAAACTTTAACATTAAATCTCAGATGCCAGAATACTCTAACAGTTGTAAGAGAGACAAAATATATTATATAAGACCGTTCTGATAAGACCATGATTTAATTGCCTATGATACAGACACATTACATAAAGATTCCAAAGATTAAAGAAAAACATGAAAATGAATCTGTGAATCCTTAATTTTAAGTAAGTTTCTGGCAAAAAATAAATCAGGGGTTAGAATAGTTTAAAATTGTATCTTCAAACTAGCACCCTTCACCATCTGTCTTTTATTCATTTTGCTGTGATACAACTAAAAAGGCCCATAAGTACTCCCCTGGGTCTCAGGTAACAGTTTTCTAAGAGCAAAATATCACTTTCTCTGTACAGTGAAAGCTGGCATTTGGATGGGTTGGATCGGGTGGACGGGCTGGAACACTGGCTTCTTTCTCATTTCAGAGAGCGTTTTCACTGTAGGGAGCAGCTGATTTCTTTTGATGATCTGTAAAGCCAGCTGGGTATTACCTATAAAAACACTTCCCATTAAAAAAAAAAAAGCAAGCACACACCACCACCACCACATACAAAGCAAATCATCACAATCCTGCAAGGGAGGAAAAACATGTCCTAGAAGAGCAGTGATCAGTCAGCACTTTTGCTATCCCCTGGAATCAATGCCTCCTTCCCATCCCCACAAATTCCTATTTAAGAGCTCTCGGGTGTGACCTGGGCAATGGGATTTTTTAAAGACCCCCTCTCCCTACCTCCCCCACCCCCCATGATGCGAAGGTCTAGGCCAGGTTGAACACCTGTCCACAGGGAGAATGCATGGGAGGGACCTAGGACCATGCTCTAATCCTAAGTGTACCCTTCAGGAGGCCAAGGCCTGCCAGGTGCCAGGCACGTAACGTCCCTTCTTCAGCTAGTAAAGAGGGCAGCCTTGTAAAGATTCCTTCCCAAAATCCACAAGAAGGTATGACTTTCAACTTTTACTATTCCTGTCTCTTCTAATTTCTCCCATCCCCATCCCTTTTTTACTTCATGCTCTCATATGTAAGACCCATAACCTTTTTTCCAGGGAGTTACATCCTGGAGGTTGTATATGCTCCAGAGGTATAACCTGGATTTAGGTTTGTATAAATAATTCTTAGCAAAAACTGGCTTATTGTAAAAGTCATTATCTGTGTTCAAACTACTCAGGTGTACAACTGAGAGCAACTGGTATCCTGACTCAAGATCTCAATTATGAGTTATTTGTTGCCTACAAGGTTAATCAGTAGGGATTAATTATAATTAAGTGTCAGAAGTTATGCTAGTCTACACTTTCACAGGTAAGAGGAAATATGCTTACCTTGCAAGAAGTAGGAATTTGTAAGATACCAAAAATTCCCTAGCTGTGTTTTCTGTTTAGAAGAACTTGATAGTATCTTTAAGGCAAAGCTTCAGTTTCAAAGAGAAAAAGCAGACCCCGAAAACCTTGGGCTGTTTGAAGAAGAGTGAAGAATCTCTTACCATTCTGCAGTTCGAGGTAGACTGCCAATAAGATGGCTTCAGGGGGCACCTCTTTAGGATGGATCATTGAAGCCGCCTGTGCTCAAAACAAAGACACCCGTGAAACCAGCAGTTTAAGGTACAAATTCCAAGTGACGCCTAAATTAATTAATAAAATGCCAACCTACCAATGACAAGTTGGCAAATGGTACTCAAGCTCATTCCCACATGACCCCCTAGGGACGACTACAGTTCTGCTCTGATGGCCTTTGTCTGGATCCCTACCAAGGAAACTAGACACGTCATTTTTAGTTAAGAGTTCTTTCCCCTGGCCTAATCCATAATGAGTTCTTCGTAGGAGAAAGCTTATCTTCCCTGCTTGGTTTTCACCCACCTGGGGCTCTTCTATCTTCTGCTATATTTGGTTTTGAGAGGGGTGATCAAACTCTCCTGATTCCACCCTCCACTCACCCACCCAGTGAGGTCTGCGGTGGCTTTCCACCAAGACACAGTGGCACCTGCTCCCGCTTCGTTCTCCTAAGTAACAGGTCAGTACTGCAACTGGCAAGTTCCCAATGTTAACAGCAGGAATTCAAGCTTAAAAGACTGCTGATGTAGAACAGTATGTACCACTAAGCATACCCAATGTCTTCTTTTTTTTTAAGATTTTTATTCATTATTTTCAGAAAGAAGGGCAGGGACGGTAGAAGGAAGAGAGAAAAGCATCAATGTGTGGTTGCCTTTCACCTGCCTCCAGCTACGGACCTGGCTGGAGACCTGGCTTGCAACCTGGTTGTGTCCTGACTGGGAATCGAACCAACACCCTTTGGGTTCGCAGGCCGGTACCTATCCAGAGCCACACCAACTAGGGCCAATGTCTTCATTCTTAAGAACTGCAACATCACGATTTGTTAAAAAAATAATTTTCTTAAGCAACATGCTGTCCTTTCCTAGACATGAGAGCCATGTCACCAGCCAGCAGCTTCTCATCTAGTCCTCTGACTGCTCCAATCAAAGGCTCTGAGGTTACAGGTTGATTTCCTCAGCCCAAGCCTCCTGGGGCTGCAAACTTTCTTCTTCTTAACTATGAATTGAACCAGAAAGTGGACTTTTACACATATGTATTGACCAGAGATAGGTGTGAGGGTAAGACACCACACAATAAACAAGTGCGCAGATAATTAACAATCATCATTTACCTAATACTGGGGAGAGAGGAAAGGGAACACACGGTGAATAGAAGGAGAGAGAAAAAAAGTTTATTTCGATGGAAAACTTTTGGGCAAGAGAAGCCCTTGCAGGGCCCGTGTCTGGGAATGGCGAGAAAAGGCACTGCGGGCCCAGGTGTGGCTGCGGGGCCAGGCACTGGTCCTGCCGCATTGGAAGAAATCTCAAGGCTAGTGAAGGGTCTTGTTCACTGGCTCCTCGGGGAGGAAGAGGGAGCTTTTTATTCCTCTCACTGCATCACTGAGGTATAAACACTCAGCTCAGAAAATGAGATTTTATACTTCCAGCCCAGCTTTACACAGGCAAGATCACCTTGACAGCATTTTGTGAATATTCTAATCTCCATTCTCCCTCCAAATGGCTATTGACACAGGTCACTTTATTGCTGCTGCTGTTCTTCGCATTCACCGCGGTCCACACTTTTTTCTATTGTGAGACTTAAGGGTATTTTGCCTACTGGCTGTTCAGAATGGTAAGTAGTGGGCAGGCAACCTCTGAAACGTCTACTCGAGAGCTCTTTCCAACCCTTCACATCATTGTTCCGCCCTCACAGGCAGGGTGGGCCTCCCAATTAACAAAGGTCCAGCCATTGGATTAACCTAAAAACCAAGGGGCCAAAACAAACCCCCCTTCAGACCTCGAACCAGGCCTGACCCCATCTGTCTCTCCCAGCATGGCAGCCGTCACGGCCACCTGCTGTACGAGAACCTGGGCTAGACCATACACGCTGTCACGTTAGATCAAAAGCCCTGTTTGCTTCAGTCACTGAGGTCCCCGGGCACTTTAGAAAGCTCCGAGAGCAGTGAAACATCTGAACTCTTACCCATTTAACTACTCAATTCCTAGATAATATCAAATATGTTTTCCCGAATAGTCCATCACTTAGCTGGTCTGATTTTGAATGGTAAATGCTGATCAGAAACCACTAAACTGACTAAACTTTACTCATGGTTATTTCCTTCATGCTAAGCTCCATCACTGCTAGACACAACAAAGTGGCCTTCATAGGAAGGAAATGTCCCCAAGCCATCATATCCTAAGAATGGGTTTAATTTCCATTTCAGTTACTCTGACAGCACATGGGGATGTGGGCACTCTCATGTACTGCTGAATATGTCATTTGGCATAAACTCTCCATAGTAAAAATCTTAAAATATGTATACCTGACCTTGCAATTTCTTTTTCACTAAGGCTCTCCCCCGGGGCAGGGTCGCATTATGCCCACTTAAATCCTTATTCCCGTGGCTGAGCATAGAAGTAAGCGCTCAGCAGACACCTGCTGAATTAACATCTTTTGGAGGAATTACTACTTTCTGATTCTGTGAAATCCCTCTGGGACCTGTTGCCCTACTACGGGTAAATGTCCATGCTCACGACTGGTCTGGGGATTGGCAGGTGACCTAAAGAGGTCCAATCAGAAACTGTCCTGAGACCTGCTGCTGATGCAACATTTCAGCGGCAGAATTCTATTTTAGTTATATGCTGCCAGTAGCTTTCTTTAGCATAAGTGAACTTCTTTGGTACCAGCTTTCTGAACCCTGTCTCTCTGAAGAGTATACAGTGGTACCTCAGTACTCATCATTAATTTGTTCTGGAACTTGTCACAAATGCCGAAACTGACAAGTACCGAATAATGAAGCATCTTCCCTTGCAGGGTAGCGTTGCGCCTTTCACAGGTTCTAGCAAGTGTGGCGTGTCCTGAGCAAGTGCTGAGTGCTGAAACATTTCTTCTCTTGTTAAAATGCTACAAGTACAGGGTTTGATGAGTTCTGAAGTGGGCAAGTACCAAGGTATGACTGTATTTGTAATTAAACTTTTTGAACAGATATAAATTCACATAATTCAAAGTTAGAAAGTACACGAGAATCCAGGGAAATGTCTCCCATTTTGGTGCTTAGCCACAAAGCACCTTGCCACTCCTGAAACATGGGTTAGCAGGTTCTGATGTGTCCTTTCAGAGATCCTGTATGCATATACAGAACTATACAGAAACTGTTTTACATTTCATTCTCAGTATGTCATAGATATCATCATTTTAGTACATAAAATGTATGTACAGCTATATAGTGCTCAACTACATGGATGCACCATTATTTCTTTAAGTGATCTCTTATTAGGATAGTTCCCACACTTTCGAAATATAAATTATTACAATCATCAGAAAAAATCTCCCCATTAAATGCCTAGGTTCATTTTCTTTTCTTCCCTACATCTGTCCTAAGTTCATTTTCAATTCTGATCTGTTGTTTATTTTGCAAGAATACTTTTAAGCTTGGAAAACAACATTCCAGTGTTTAACAACCTCTCAGCAGGAGCCTCAAACAAAGTAAAGAGAGAGAGAGAGAGCCCGTCCTTCTCCAGCCTCACCTGGTGCAGACACTTCCGGGCTTTGTCATACTCGCTCCTCAGGCAGTAGGCGCTACCCAGGTTAAAGAGCATCACAGTCCTGGCAGAGTTGACGGAACTGGGGTAGCACTGAGGGGCCCGCTTCCCAGCTGGGGAAAAAGAGCACAGACGTGGTGAAGAGGCCGGCTCGGGAGCAACCCAATCCACTGCCCCAGGGGCTGCTGGGAAGAAAGCACAGCTCTGCTCCTCTGGCTGGCAGATGAAGGGCACAGAAGGCTCGAGGCTAAATCTTTGGGGTGCAGGCCAGGCTACTTAAGTATTTACAAAACTTCTCACTTACAGGACTCCATTGCTTCATTTTCTCCTTTGTCTGATCCTACAAAGCCATGAAAATCAATGTGAGAAAGCAGGACGACAGAGTATATATTCTAAGAACCTGATTTTCTTTATGAAATAAAAATCTAGTGTCAAAGTAACTGTAATAGTATTTACTTTTTTCTGGAGTGGACATTCTACTAAGACATCAGAATGCTACTATCACCTACCACCCCATGCCTGAGAAATAATCTTAAATAAAGTGAATGCCAGTCTCAGTCCCTCAAAATATTTAGCCATGATTTAAAACCAACTTTTGAATGCAGCATTTTAGTCCCCTTTAGACTGTGGAATCCCTCCTGAGAGAAAATTACAGGATGAACCTCAAATTGAATAGTTCTAACATTATCAGCCTTTTAAAAGTTAATTTAGAATGTAAGGCAATCAACTCCTACGTTTACTTAAGCAACAATTACTACAAAGTCAGTACAGGGAAAAATATAGAGGCAGCTGCCCTAACACTCCCTTTCCTTCACAACTGTGCCCTTAACATTTCCACCCATCCTGAGATACAACAGGAAGTGGAAATGGTGACCACTTCTGATCAAATGTGTCCTCATTAACCTTGGTCCTGCTCATTGGAAGAAATCCCTAAGGAGACATCAGTGACATTCTCTGGGTTCAAGTGAGTAATGGCATCAGATATTCTATCCAGAGAGATGAGGGCTTCTGCAGCATATAAATGACCCAAGAACCTAAAAAAAATAAATAGAAAATTTCAAACTGAAAAATAGGTCATCACAAGATACCTAATGTGTAGTAAGATTTGGTATATGTTTTATAGATTTCAAGTCCTGAATTGAAATCTAAGTTTATAAATGGATTATTTAAGGGTTAAATTTTATCCCTTTGGATGAAGCCTCAATCAGTGCTCCAGTTTGTACTGCTGGAAAAGCCAGAACACATCAGAGACCAGGATGAGGTTGGACTGGAATTGCATCAGTGTTATGTCTATTCTAAAGGTAGCCTGCCTTCCTAACCATCTACTTTATGCCCATGATGCTAGAGCAGATAGATGCACATCCTCCTGACAGACAGGAACCTGCTTTTCCCAGTCTCTTATTTTGAGCCATTTCCCTATGATCACCTGACTGGCTTTTCAAAATGAAAACAGGCTTTAGACATATTACACCCTTGCTCAAAATCTTAATGACTTTTTTGACATGAGAACAAACACTAAATTAAACTTGTAAAGATTTAAAGCTCCCTGGAGTTCAATCCCCCTTTCCTACATCCGGTCAATATCCTTATTCCCCCAAAGATTCCTCTGTTCCTACCAAATAGTGTCCTGGGCGCAGCACACCTCCGCTCTCAGGGGTCTTGCCTTCTTGGGCTCAAAGCAAAACCCACAGGCCATTACCTCAGTCCTCCTTTCAAAGGGCCAGCTCAGGTCTCACCTCCTCTAGCTTGCCTGCCCCAAATGAGTTTGTCCTCATGGACCTTGAGTCCTCACATCTGGGGCTCTTTTCAATTGGACCATATTCTGAGATTTATGTACATTAATTATTACAGAGCTCTTTACTTCTTCTTTTTTCTTTAAGATTGTATTTATTATTTCCAGAGAGAGAGGAAGGGAGAGAAGCAGAGAGGGAGAGAAACATCAATGTATGGTTGCTTTTCACCTGCCTCCAGCCACAGACCTGGCTGGAGACCTGGCTTGCAACCTAGTTCTGTGCCCTGGCTGGGAATTGAACCAGTGACCTTATCCACTGTGCCACCATCCAGGGCTCTTTATTTCTTTATTGAGTAATTTTTTCTAACTAGCAGGGCCACAATGAACTTTTATTTTGCTTCCCTACCAAACAGCTTAACATAAATGACAATTCAGCCCTGGCTGGTGTGGCTCAGTGTATTAAGCACTGGCCTGCTAACCAAAAGGTGATTCATTTCCTGGTCGGTCCCATATGCCTGGGTTGAGGGCCAGGTCCCCATTTGGGGGCAACCAATAGATGTTCTCTCCCTCTCTTTCTCCTTCCCTTCCCCTCTCTCTGAAAATAAGTAAATACTATCTTTAAAGCAGTATCCATAGCCAATAATCGTCACAAAAGACAACACATAAATTCAAATACCACTTCAAATTGTTCTCTGTGAATTAACCTAAAAATTTTTTTTTAAACCAAAATTGAAATGCTTTCATGATACCCAAAGGCAGAAATCCTTGTTCGGTACACATGACCAGACATGGCCCAGCCAATCCCTTGGAAGTTAGCTAAAGAATCACATACCCTAGAAATTTTGTTTTTTTGACATTTAAAGGGAAGAAATTGATAAATGAGGTTAAAAACTGTCGGGCAGCTCTGGCTGCTGTGGCTCAGTGGGTTAGGTACCATCCTATAAACCGAAAGGTCAGCAGTTCAATTCCTGGACAAGGCACATGTCTGGGCTGGAGGCCGGGCTCATGACTAGGGGCCTGTGAGAGGCAACCGATCAGTATTTCTCTTCCTTTCTTCCTCCCTTCCTTTCTCTATCTCTAAAAATAAATGAAACCTTTTAAAAATTTTTACTGTATTAAAGATTGTATTTATTTATTTTTTAAGAGAAAGGGGAAGGGAGGGAGAAAGAGACAGGGAAAGATGTACGTATCAATGTATGGTTGCCTCCTGCACACCCCTCATTGGGGACTTGGCCCACAACCCAGGCACCTGCCCTGACTGGGAATGGAACCAGCAGCCCTTTGTTTCCCAGGTTGGTGCTCAATTCACTGAGCCATACCAGCCAGGGCTTATTTTTTTAATAGTTTATTTTTTCATTGTTTTCTTCCATTAACATTTATCACCCTTATACCCTCTTGCACTTCTACCCTCCCACTACCCACTGCAATCACTACAGAGGGTACTGAGGGGATAGAAGTGGAATAGGGTATAAGGATGATAAATGGTAGTTGTCTGTGTCCATGAGTTCTTTTTTTTTTGCTTGATCCTGCCACCCCCACTCCCAATCCTTCAGCCTGCTCTCTTATCCATGAGTCTGCCTCTACAGGATTCTTCTTATTTTGAGGCTAATATATGATACTATGCTCTTGAGATATGTTCTGGTCAAACCTAGCAGTGGACACTTAAGAGTCCAAAGTCTGCATAATTCTTGAGGCAGCAAGTACCAGTTCTGTTAATCATTGAGGTCAAAAAGTGAAAACATTTCACTACCAACCACAAAATTATCAGCTGCTTTCCCCAGAAAATACATACTCCACTATGAGAGTAAAAAGCAATGTGCACCACAAGCGAACTGAAAACCTCCAAGTAAAACAAACCAGGGACACACAGGGCAAGTCACACTTACTTAAGAGATCCTGACAGCTTGGGTTGCTGAAGAAGTTTATCCGCGTGATTCAAAGCCATGAGGTTATCACCCAAAGCCAGAGCCACGTAAGCGCTACAGGCCAGGATGGAGCATCTGCAACATAAAAGGGATGGGCCGAAAGCCTGAGTTACAAAACCTACGACAACGGTTACATTTGTTGATAGGAAAGAACAACCGAATTATGGCTGTGAAAATCTGGACACTGGAGAAGCCACAATACTAATGGTAAATAATTAAAATGACATATAAAACTACAGTCTGAAGCACAGTATAGCTATTTACCTAAATCATCTTTAGCTTCCATCCAACTGACCCTTGTCCCCAACAAATGAACCAAGTAGGGTTACAATATATAGTTAGCCTGTAAAAAAATAAAGGTAATGGCCTACTGAGAACTTATCTCCATAGTACAGTTCTTTTAACAACCTATAAAATAAAGCTATAGAAACAGATGTTTCTATACATGTTTGTGACTTTGTTAAGAAACACAATGAACTACTAAAAATCCATTAACTTAGCTACTGTGAAGTGCTCTTCTCTGAGCCTATTAAGTGTGGCTCAGGGGATTGAGTGCCGGCCTGCAAACCAAAGGGTCACTGGTTCAATTCCCAGTCAGGGCACACGCCTGGGCTGGGACAGGTCCCCGGTTGAGGGTGCACAAGAGGCAACCACACATTGATGTTTCTCTCCCTTCATTTCTCCCTCCCTTCCCCCTCTAAAAAAACTAAACACAAATCTTTAAATTAAAAAAAAAAATTACCCAAAAAGAAGAGTAACTAAAATCATTTCAGTCACACAGGCACTGTTATCCTAAATAAATATTCAAGAAAAAAACCAAGCTGAATAGACACATGTGAAAATAAAAAATTTAAGTTACACTGATTTTGCTAGGTTGGGCTGGAAACCTAAGTTTCCATTTGATTTTCTACTTTACATGCAGCTCATTTAAAACAGGTCTAGCTAAAGACTTGACACTAATAGATCACTTGAATGTTAAACAACCGTTCCACAAAGCAATCTTAAAATAAACCCTTGTCAAATAGAAATGAAGTCTGAATGGCCGGCCACAAATGACCTGACTTAGATACAGGGTTTTGAGGTATGTTTACAAATTACAATACATATGTATATCATTAAGTGCATTTAGGTTGTAATTTCAGCCTAAGGAAGAATGTAACCACATCACCGTAGTCTTCTAACACTCTGAAATCCTCTGACTACAAACGGCCCTTCTAGGAAAAGCACAGCTGGGCCAGTTCAGGGGTACTCTGCTGTTTCCCCTTATTGGCTCACCCCTGGTTGCTGGAACCTTAGAAAATTATCCACTAGTGGAGAAGTAGCCCCTCAACTTCTGACAACACAGAAAATAGACTGGTCCCAGAGAAGGCAAAAGGAAACGGACATTTATGGTCTCAGACTACAGTGGTAGGGCTGAGAGACTGCCTAACGTGGTTCCTTGTTTTACCAATGGAGAAACTGAGATTCAAAGTAATTACATACACTGTAGTCTAGCTAAGAGCTATGATCAGAGTCAGGCTAACATTGAGCACTGTGGCCTCCCATCCTATCACACTGCGTATCAGGTCACAAGATTGCCCTAAACATAAAGTAGAAAGGTAAGATTATGTTATAGTTTTTCTATGCACATACACAGGTATGCACATATAGGTACCTGCTGTCATTTTAAAAAGGAAAACAATTGATTCCAAGTATTCCAAGTTGAAATTTTGTTACTGAGCACATAACTGAAAGTCTGAACCCTGTTCACAGAGAAGAGTAATTTAAGAGCAGGCAAATGAGGTCATTTCCAAAGGGATTTTCCCAACAAGCCTGCCGTCAGTACCCTGAATCCCCAGCAGCTGTCCTCACCAGCTCGACTACCCTGTGGCTCCGGCCCCTGTGGGGAGGGGCATCTATTCCCCAAGAGCTGCAGGGGCCCAAAGGAGGGAGGCACTGGATGGGTGTTGCCCACTGTGACAAGCACTTCCGTGGGCAGCTCCCAATGCAGTCAGACGGAGGTCATTTAATTCCCTCTTTTGGCTTACTTCTAGTTTTTATCTTTAACATTTATTTATGAGTCTGGTACATAGTGCTTATGAAGAAAAAGAAAGACTTAAAAATTGTAAAACCCTGGGTCAGGTTTTCCAGAGGCCTAAGAAGACCATCAACTCAGGGCCTATATATGAATGACAGTCCCTAAGTTTAATATCCATTTTCATTTGTGACTTTGCTAAACAAAGATGGGGCAAAACAAGCTTCTTCAAAGGAGAAGCCCACACCTTCTGTCCCCTACACAAAGGCTAGAGCAAGTCCTCACCACCTGCAGGTGTTTGATAGTTACTTACTGAAGACCACAGTTTTCAATATTTTACATTCTTCCTTTTTAAAAAAGCAATTATTAATTCATTTTTAGAGGGGAGGGAAGGAGGGAAAAGGAAAGAAACATCAATCCATGGCCTTTTGCACCCCCTTAACTGGGAACCTGGCCCACAACCCAGGCATGTGCCCTGACTGGGGATGCAACCAGCGACCCTTTGGTTTACAGGCCAAATCCACTGGGGTGGCTCAGTTTACTCCTTTAGGCACCCAGAGCCACACCTGTCCGCTTGGGGCTGGCCACCCTGCCAACCAAGCTGACCCCTTCCTGGCTCCCACAGACAGGGGCGCCACCCTCAGTGTCGGGGTCCTGGGCAGGCTTGCTGGGAAGCCTGTCCTCATTGCCCCTGAAGGTAGGAGGCGGTTACTGTTTCAGCCCACTGTCAAGCCCACTTTGGGTCCAGAAATCAGTCACGTTAATATTTGTAGCGAGGATTCTGTTTCTCAGGAAGTCCAAACTATAATTATGTACAAAGTAAAAAAAAATTTTTGTTTTTTCTGCCCTCAACTTTTGCCCCTTTTCCCAAAAGATACCGTATCAACTCACAACAGGGTAAAAAAGTCTAATAATAAAACAATCTTTCCATAGAAAATATTTAAGTCTGTGAATGCCAAACTTGAAGGCTGGCTTTCTGATCAAGACACATTAGGATTAAGCAAGTTCCACTCAAATCTAAGTACAATGACCCCAACTCACCTCTCATCGCCCTCTCACCCACCCTCCCTTTCCTCTTAGGAAGCAATCCTGTATCTTACGTAGAATTCCCACGCTGAAACATGCACAGCGCTATCTATGAAGCCTCAGGAGAAACCACGCTACTTTTGATAGCTGCTCCTTAAAATATTGACCCCCATCCGCCCCACTACTTCGAGTCACTGTCGGATCCGCTTTACCAAGCCCTCAGTGGATCTGACAGTTCAGCGGACTGGAAGAACTAGACCTCGAGGGAGGAGCCACACTCGCTCCGGCTCCCTGCGGAGGGGCTGCCGAAGCCCCACACGCTCTCCTCCCCACGCTGGTGGAGCTGGCTCTGGGGCTAGGACAGCCAACCCTTGGAAAAGAAAAGGATGAAGGAGAAAAGGGGAAAACCCCTTTCCTCAAAGCACCAAACTATAGCAACAAGCTATACAAGACTGGGTATTAAAATTTGTCAGGCCATGTGTTCTGTAAGTTAAATGAATCTAAAACAAGTGCCTAAAGTAGTTTTTCACCCTTATTAAAGAGAGGTCTGAATGGGGGTAAATCCAGCAAGTCACATTTGTCAAAGGAAAAGAAAATCCACATAACAAATGTTGTTTGACAACTTGACTGCAAAAATCCAGCAAGAGAATTTCTTCCAAAAAACTGAATATGGTACTGAATTTTTATGCTTTGCTTTTTTTCTTTTTTAAAATTTATTTATTATTTTTAGAGAGAGGGGAAGGGAGAGAGACAGAGAGGAAGAGAAGCATCAATGTATGGTTGCCTTCCACCTGCCTCCAGCTACGGACCTGGCTGGAAAACTGGCTTGCAACCTGGTTATGTGTCCTGGCTGGGGAATCGAACCAGTGACCTTTGGGTTCGCAGGCTGGTGCCTTATTCACTGTGCCACCAGCCAGGGCTGAATTTAAGATTTTAAGCAAGTAATTTATGCAACTTACCTTTTTTTTTTAAAGATTTTATTTATTATTTCCAGAGGGAGGGGAAGGGAGAGAGGAAGAGAGGGAGACAGGATTCAATGTATGGTTGCCTTTCACCTGCCTGCAGCTATGGACGTGGCTGGAAACCTGGCTTGCAACCTGGTTATGTACCCTGGCTGGGGAATCGAACCAGCGACCTTTAGTTTCCCAAGTCCTGAATTTTTAAATTAAGAAAAAAAAAAAAAACAAAAAATTCAAGCTGTTTCCAGTAATCTACAACCATCTTGAAAATGTTAAACCTGTCAACTTTCAACTCTAAAGAAAAATTTTAAATTAGGTAAAATTTTCACTTCATGACTTCTGTAAACGTTTTCCTTTCTAGTAACAGTTCTGTGCAAAAAGAATCTTACTGACAAACAAATCCAAAGCAAAGATCCCAGAACAAAGAAGCTGCGAGGTTTTTCTTTTTAACCAAATCTAGCATCTCAGAGAACCCAGTCCACCCTGAGCAGCAATAAAATGCATAAAGCCACAGACGTAGCATTTTGTACATGGATAGGACCTCAAGATCACTTCATCCAATTTACTCATTTGACAGAAGAGAAAAGTAAAGCCCAGAGGGATTAAATGATTTGTCCAATGTCAGCAGTGGCCTTGTGGGGTTTCCACAGAGTGGCAGACCACTGAAGAATTATTCTAACCCTGGCCTGTAATCAATCTGATCACGTTTATCTAAATGAAATCCTGGGGCGCAGGTGTGAATCTCGCCCATGTGAACACAAACTGCTGATGATAAGAAGGAAGCGTCAGACAGACAGGTTCCTTCCTTGGTAGAGTGTATGAGATGGACAAGTTTTAGTAGGACCAAACTCAAGTTATAAGATGGAAATGAGGCTGGTTCTCTAGCAAGGGCAATAGGAGAATCAAAAGACTGTTAGGCATATTCCTGTTTTAGGTATGTCTCACAAGATACAACAGAACAACTAAGTAAATACCAAAGCGGTATGATTCCTTTAAGTCCATTAAAACTGTGTGTAATCTTTATGTTACTAACCATTTGTTTGGTTCATTTTCTCTTAGAAACATGAGGCCATGGAAGGCCCTTTTTAACTGGATGGGAAATAATTCACCAAGTTAAGTATTAGTTCAGAGGCTACATGAACTAATAAAGGTTCTACAATTTTTATTTGTGAAATAACAACTGGGCTTCGTTAAATTTGGCCTGAACATTTCCTTTTATCCATTTTTGCGCCACTTATTAAAAAAAAAAAAAGGACAAACTGAAATTTCATTTTTATGTTGTATGCTTTGATTTTAATTTTTCGTATCAACAGTTTTCATATTAGGCTCAACATTATTTCCTTCCCTTTTCCAGTTGTTACACTCTTATTTTCCAGGACCTGGAGTGGCCTCCATTCTAGCTTTAGAAATTAAAATTCCAGTTAATATCACAATCTTAGAATAAATGACAAAGATGTCCTATAATAAGTCACATGGAAGACTTAGTACGTACCCATGACAGTTATTAAATCACTATGGAAACATGAAATGTTACTAGTGACTAATCCTATGAACTTATTTCTTTATTGTTAATAAGATACCAATATGCAAAAGAATTAAGTTGAGCCCTTATCTCAGACTATATCCAAAACTTACCTCAAAATGGATCAAAGACCTAACTGTAAGCAATTAAAACATATAAAACTCTTAGAAGAAAGCTAGTGGTAAACACTCATGACCTTGGATTTGGTAAACGATTCTTGGATAGGACATGAAAAGCACAAATAAAGAAGAGGAAGAAAAAAGATAAACTGAACTTCATCAAAATGAAAAGCTTATGTGATTCAAAGGACACCTTCAAAAGACTAACCCTGGCCAGCGTGGCTCAGTGGATGGAGCGCTGGCCTGCGACCCAAGAGCTCAAGGTTCAATTCCCAATCAAGGCACACCCCTGGGTTGCAGGCCAGAGGCAACCACACATTGATATTTCTCACCCTTTCTCCCTCCCCTCTCTTCTCTCTAAAAAAAAAGAATAAATCAAATCTTAAAAAACAAAGTCTAAAGATAACCTAGAGAATGAGTGAAGATATTTGCAAATCATATACCTGAGAAGGCTCTTGTATCTGGAATATATAAAGAACTCTTACAATTCAATAACAAAGACGAATAATCCAATTTAAAAATCGGGGCCCTGGCTGGTGCCTCAGGTTTGATTCCCCAGCCAGGGCACATAACAAGGCTGCAAACCAGGTCTCCAGTCAGGTCTGTGGCTGGAGGCAGGTGAAAAGCAACCATGCATTGATGTCTCTCCCTCTCTGCCTCTCTCCCTTCCCCTCTTTCTAAAAAATAATGAAATAAAATATTAAAAAAAAAATTTTTTTAAAAATCGGCAAAGGATCCAAATAAAAATTTCTCTCAGGAAGATAATTCAAATGCCTATTATGGAAGCCAAACAATGCTACACATCACTAGTCTTCAAGGAAATGGAAACCTCTGGGTTACGGGCCCAGCAAGCTTCCCCTGTACTACTCTGCAAGGAAATACAAATCAAAGCAACAAGGAGATACTACTTCACATACACTACAATGTATAATAGAAAAATAAATAAATAAATAAAAGGCCAATTACAAGAATTGGTGAGGATGTAAAGAAACTGAAACACTCCTATATGACTGGAGGGACTGTGAAATGGTGCAGTCACTTAAAAAAAGTATGGCACCTCCTCAAATGATTAAACAGAATTACTATATGACATAGCAATTCTACTAGATATACATCCAAGAAAAACAAAAACATGCTCACACATAAACTTTGTACACATGTTTATAGCAGCATTGTTCATAATAGCCTAAAGATGGAAACAATCCAAACGTCCATCAATGACTGAAATGATAAATAAAATGTGCTATGTCCATACAATCAACATATTTGGCAATAAAAAATAAAACATGACACATGCTACTTGGATGAACCTTCAAAAGATTATCTTAAGTGAAAAAAGTCAGTCATTAAAGTCCACATATTGTACGATTCCATTCATATGAAAGCCTAAACAGGAACTATAGAGAAAGTAGATTAATTAGGACTGAGGACTGGGTGTTTAGCTAAAAGGCACAAGGCTTATTTTTGAGGTGATGAAAATGTTTTAAAATTGTGGTGATAAATGCACGTATCTGTGAATACACTAAAAACCACTGACTGTACACTTCAAATAGATTAACCATATATATCTCAATAAAGCTATTCGTAAAATATAAGGTATCTCAGGGTTGCAAGCCCCATCTCCAGCCAGGTCTATAGCTGAAGGCAAGTGAAAGACAACCATACATTGATGCCTCTCTCCCTTCTCCTTTCTCTAAAAATAATAAAATCTTTAAAAAAAAATCAGGTATCGGTATACAGTCAATAAATGTTTGACTCTTAAAAAACTGAAAATCTTAAAAAGTACAGTTACGTAACCAATCACTGTAAAATTATTATCTCCAAATGCATGTGGCAACATTAATAATTAAATCAAAACATATGGCCATAATATCAATCCTGCACAAGCCTGTACATTCTAAGATTCATTTGGACATTAGGCCTTTTAAAGACAAAAGTTTTTCTAAAGAAATACTGTTAAAACTTGTGGCGAGAGAAAACTAGCATTGCAGCAGTATTACACACATGTAGAAACCATATATTAGCAAATACAACACTGTTGATAAAACCTTAAAGCAACACTGTCCAACAAAAATAAAACTGGAGCCATATGTGTGATTTTAAGTTTTTTAGTTGGCAAATTTAAAACAGTAGAAAGAAAACAGGCAAAATTATTTTTATATATTTTACTTAATCTAACATTTAAAACATTTCAACATGGAATCAATACAAAAATTATTGAGATATTTTACACTTTTGGGCTAGTAAGTTCTAAAATCTGAATTTTCCTCCGATACCTGGGCATCACACACTTAAATGGCACAGCTTTTATCAGCCACATTTCACGTGCTCAGTAGCCACATGATGAGCGGATCTGGCAGTGAACAGTGCAGCCCTGGAACCTATGAAATACATGTTAAGTACAAATAGAGGCATTGGTTTTTATTTTTAATTTTTTTTTGGTTAAGAAACCAAGCTTTCCATGTCATGTCACCTCATAAATGATATGTAGAGGAACTCGATCATTTATTTATGAATCATTACATTTCCCAGAAGCATATATTTAGAATTATACTGATTTTGTAAAATTTGAAAATACCTTTAAAAACTTTGTGAGTTTTTAAAATACACCATTTAAAATGGTGTATTTAAAATACACCATTTTAAGTGTACAATTTGGTAAGTTTGAATATATGTAACCACCAACCCCATTACGATACAGAACATTTCTGTCACCCCAGAATGATTCCTTCCAGTCAATTCCTCATCCACTGTTCTAATTTCTATTAATATATGTTAGTTTTGTATAGTTTTGCCTGTCATATAAATGGAATTATATATTATATATCTTACACTAAGTAAAAACAGAAATGTTTTGAGATTCAAATCATGTTAACTAGGACGTCAGTAATTTCTTCCTTAAAAAATTTTTTTAAAATAGATTTTATTAATTATTTTTAGAGAGAGGGGAAGGGAGGGAGGAAGAAAGGGAGAGAAACATCAATGTATAGTTGCCTTTCACCTGCCTCCAGCTGGGGACCTGGCTGGAGACCTGGCTTGCAAGCTGGTTATGTGCTCTGACTGGGAATCAAACCAGCAACCTTTGGTTCGCAGGCCTGTGCTCAATCCACTGAGCCACACCAGCCAGGGTTAGTTAATTTCTTCCTTTTTGTAGCTGAGTAGTATTCCAATATAGAGTATGAACTACAAATTAGTCATCCATTCTTCTATTAATGAATACCTGGGTTATTTTCTAGTTTTCGTCTATCAGGAGTAAAGCTGCTACAAAATTCTTGTGTGCACAAGTTATTATTTCTCTTATCTTAGTATCTAAACACAGAATCATCTTTTATTTTCAAAACTTAAAATCAGAGCATTTATTTAACTCAAGACGGCAGAATGTGTGTGTTTTTGTAACAAAATGAAATGGATGCTTTGCAGGGCTTTGAGTGGCTCAGAAACCCAAGCAATATTCTCACACTGTCATTATAGGCAGACCTTGCCTCATCCGATACATCAGTACCTCTAAGTTCATCTGAGCCTTATAATGAAACTATTTGGTTAATTTGAGACATTTCCCCTCATCTGGGGACAAATGTCTGTTTTTAATTGTGAGAACATGATTCTGAAACTTGCCTTGATTTTAATATAGAATCTCACAATTGCTTCAGGTGCCATATGCCTTCTGAAAACAATCTCATTAGAATTAAATATTTTTGGAGCCATCTTCATTTATGTACAGGTGGAAAAAAAAAAAAACAACAGAAAATACTCAAAAGGCTGTGAACCCCATGCCATTAAGAAGTGGCCATTAGAATAGTCTTGATAATTTACTGCATAATAGTTATGCTAGAAACAGGAAATTAGGTGTTGCATTGGTGTCTTGGGTATTATGGAGCATAAGGGGTCAACTATAATAGTCCATAAAAACTAAGCACTAGTCACACGCATTTCCAATTACATAAAAGAATTCGGGTCAGAAACAGATGAAATCTCTAAGAATTCACCAGCTTCACAGAACCAGTGGGCTCAGACTCCTTCCCTCTAGAGGACAGCTAGCTCCTGCCACAGAACTGCCCTTTATCACACCCAACTGCACTGTGAGCTTTTGCAGCTTTAAAAATTACGACACCAATCTTTTATGGCTTCTTTCCTGCACCATTTGTCTCTACATTACCATTACTCCTGTCTTGCATAGCAGTTCTTTTTATAAATCTACCCTAAGGCTCCTTCCATTTTGTTCCACTTCCTTTCTCCCATCTGCTCCATAAGAAGAAAAGGTGAATGTATACCAAACCCATCCTTGTCTCACTTTATGATGATGGAATTCCCCATGGAGATCCTTCAGACCCTTCACCCCTTTCTGCAGAAACAGGGAAGTAATTTTATTTTCCCTGAAAATCACCAATCCTCCTGCTAGGACATGTCAAAAAGCAAACAGTTATGCCATGGGCAATACAAAGCTCTTTGAGAAGTGTGCTACTTGCACATACTGTTTATAGCAAACATTTTTTTCAGAAAGAGTACACTAAAATGATGATAAAAGGTACAGCATAATAAATACATAAATCAGTAACCATAGTTTATTATCAAGTATTATGTACGGTACATAATTCTATGAGCTATACTTTAAAAAACATTTATTTATTTATTTGTAGAGAGAAGGGAAGGGAAGGAGAAAGAGGGAGAGAAACATTGATGTGTGAGAGAGATATCGATGAGTCACCTGGCCCACAACCCAGACATGTGCCGTCCTGATTGGGAATGGAATCAGGGACCTTTCGGTTTGCAAGCTGGTGCTCAACCCACTGAGCCACACCCGCCAAGGCATATGAGCTAAACTTTTATAAGACTAGCAGAGCAGCTGGTTTGTTTACATCAGCATCACTGCAGACATGTGAGTAAATGCACCGTGCTCCAACGTTACTCCGTGACAGAAATGTTTCAGTTTGATTACAGCCACATGGGACCACTGTCCTGTGTGACTTCTGTGGTTGAAGTGTGATTATCAGGCACATGACGGTACTTGGATTTTTATCATGTAAAATAACATTAATAACAGGTGAACCCTTAGATAAACGTGAAATGTGGGTGGCTCCATAAACAGAGACATCTCTAGAAAACATTAAGTACAGTGGGTTAAAATCATACATATTTTTGTAAGTTAAAGAGTTTTCCCTGGCTGGTATAGCTCAGTAGATTGAGCACTAGCCTGCAAACCAAAGGGTTGGTGGTTCGATTCCCAGTCAGGGCACATACCTGGATTTTGGCCCAGGTCCCCAGTTGGGGGAACATGAGAGGTAACCACACACTGATATTTCTCTCCCTCTCTGTCTCCCTTCCCCTATCTCTAAAAATACATCAATAAAGTCTTTAAAAAAGAAGGAAAAAAAAGTTTTTCCAAATAATGCCCTGACTGAACTTTCCATTCTACTTCTTCCCCACCAGTTTACCTTACACTGAATCTAGTTTAGCTTGACTTAATGTGCCTTGTTTTTACACATTCCCACCCAAGACAAAATCTAGGGTAGTGAGTTATTTCAGTTATATGGTTGAAATTTGATTGCTTTGTGAAAATTCAACTTTATTTCATTTAATAACAAATATTCTTCTGTATACTTTGCTTTTGCCATTGTTCCACTGGCAATTTGTCACAGTAATTTTATTTTCTTGCACCTTGTGATTCATGTAAGAAATAAGAATTCAAGAGATTTTACTGTACCTGAAGGTAATTGAAAAAAATAATCACCTTTGTCAAGTTTGAAAAACAAAGTACTACTTTCAAAACCTTAAATGACCAACTTCTCATTTCTAACTAAATTTGAGATTTAAGATTTTCTTCCACATAATCAGAGGATTCATTCTTCCTTCTAGACAATAGGACACTGTGGGGATAGGGGACATATACACACCCCCAGGATAGGGAGGGCATTACTGCAAAGTGGAAATTTATGGTATAATTTGGCAGAATAAAATAAAACAAAGAGATAAAAATTTACTGTTCTGCTGAGCAGGGTGCCTGGTACCGAGCTGGATGGCAGCAATGTTCTGCTATGAACACAGATCTGACCACATGTGATCAGAAAAGGGCACAAATGCTAGCCAGTTTTTCCTCCAAAGATACCAGGTATGTAAGGAGGGGTGTCTCACTAACATTAATAAAATATCTTCATTAAAAAAATTATTCTATGAAAGTGTAATTTAAACCTGTTTAGACATAAAAACTTAGCATTTGTTTCATGTTTTATTCTGTTCTATAGTACAGTTCTATGGGCTATACTATGAAAAAATTATAGAAAATAGGGATAGATTTCCTATTTGTTTATACAAAACAGATTTGAGATGAAACAAAAATTCAGATGGTTGGTTGTGACACAGTGAAATGCCAGTAGAAAACATTGATAAATTATTTTATTTTTTTAATTTAATTTAATTTTATTTTTTAAGATTTTTATTTATTATTTCCAGAGAGAGGGGAAGGGAAAGAGGCAGAGAGGGAGAGAAGAATCAATGTATGGTTACCTTTCACCTGCCTCCAGCCACAGACCTGGCTGGAAACCTGGCTGGAAACCTGATTATGTGCCCTGGCTGGGGAATCGAACCTGCGACCTTTGGGTTCTCAGGTCGGCACCTTATCCACTGTGCTACCAGCCAGGGTTTGATAAATTATTTTAAAAATCTTTAAGGCACAAAGGATTTTTTCCCTAAGCGTTGCATGAAATTAAAAAATGCAGAGGTACTTCCGGTCGATGGCAGGGTAGGGAAACATGCCTGCCTCCTTGCACAACCACAACTAAATTACAAATAAGCTACAGAGCAACCGTCCTTCAGAACTGTTAGAAATTAAGCTGAATGGAAGCTGTACAACCATGGAACTAAAGAAGAAACCAGCTATGTAACTAAATAAGAAACTACATAGAGGCTGGTGCGTGTGTGTAGGGAAGGGGGCCGGTGATGAGGAACAGGCTGGTCTCACACCCAAGTGTGGTAGATAAACAATGATACTGAGAAATATGGTTCTAAAAAATGAAATTCTACTCTATAACTGAGTATCATAAACAATGTCACAAGACAAATGATAAAGGCCAATTTCCTTAATATGTAAGAATTCTTACAAATGTGAAAATGATGAAAAGCATGATGCAAAAATGATAAATTGTATGACATATAAAAGTTCACAGAAAAAGAAATGCAGGAAACTATGGCATCAGATTGGGCACCATGGGCAAAATGGAAGAAATGCAAAATTTAAAGTGAGGTCACTTTCCATTTAAAAGATGATAAATCATCACAGGAAAGAAGACACCCCAAATCTCACCATATGATAACTAATCTACTTCCTAATATAATTTTCTGCTTTTGATAGCAGCTTCTTCTTATACCTCTGATTCACCTGTACCTGGCACAACACTAGCACTAATGTTTGCTGGAACACAATGTGAATAAATGAAATACTTTCCAAAAATAATGAGTCAATTTGCAATGCTACCAGCAATATACAATTAACATTTTAAACTGGATTCTTATCACTCTTTTGCAACTTCATAGACAAAAACTTAAGAAATATATACCTGAAACTAGGCCCTGGCTGGTGGCACAGTGGATAAGGTGCCAGACTGTGAAACCAAAGGTCACTGGTTCGATTCCCAGCCAGGGCACATAACCAGGTTGCAAGCCAGGTCTCCAGCCAGATCCTCAGTTGGAGGAAGGTGAAAGGCAACCATACATTGATGTTTCTCTTCCCCTCTCCCTTCCCCTCTCTTAAAAATAATAAATAAAATCTTAAAAAAAAAACAAACGAAAAACAACACTCTCACATAAAAAAAAGAAATATATATCTGAAACTAATACAAATAATACTGAATGTAAACTGGGATTGTAAAAATTAAAGAAAAAGAAAAAAAATAATGGCTCACCCTTTCCATTTTAATCCTATTGAAATTATCCTTAAAGTAATACTGTACCATTAAGCCTAATTTAAAAAATTATATGAAGAAATAAAAAAAAAATTGTATGAAGAAATAATAGTTAAAAATATCCTGAGTTTGTTAATATATTTATAGACTTAAAAAGTTAGCTAGGCCCTGGCTGGTGGCACAGTGGGTAAGGTGCTGGCCTGTGAACCCAAAGGTCGCTGGTTTGACTCCCAGCCAGGGCACATAACCAGGTTGCAAGCCAGGTCTCCAGCCAGGTCCGTAGCTGGAGGCAGGTGAAAGGTAACCATACATTGATGTTTCTTTCCCTCTGTGCCTCCCTCCCTTCCCCTCTCTCTGAAAATAATAAACAAAATCTTAAAAAATAATTAAAAAAAAAAAAGTCAGCTAACCCCAAGCAAGATTAAAAACAAACAAAATCAGACTTAAATTCATCATATCCTAATTGCTGGAAAACAGAAAGACACAATCTATCTTGACCGAGGGGAAAATATCACCTACATACAATGACTGTGAACTTCTAATCAGAAATAGTGGGGCCAGAAGATAACGCAGTGACATTTTGAAAGAGCAGACTGATGAGGCTGGAAGGGAGAAAACACCCTACTAACCAACCTGAATTCTGTGGTCAGTGAAAATATCCTTCAAGAATAAAGATGAACTAAAGACAATTCTAGACTTAAAAAATAAAGTCTAGCAGAACAAGACCTGTACAAGACCTGCTGAACAGACATCTTTAGACTGAAGGGAAATGATACCGTATAGAAACGAAAATAATCCAGAAAGGGTATTTATGTAGCTAAACATAAAAGACTACTGTGTTCCTTTTCATTTCTTTAACATATACACGACTGTTCAAAACAGTAAAAAGGGACTTACCATGTACACCGATAAAAATATAACCTACCCAAACTGACACAGATGAAATAGGAAATGCGAATATCACTCATCTATCTGTTAAAGAATTTGAATTCATTATCAAATATTTCCTACAGAGAAAACCCTAGGCCAGACGGTATCACTGGTGAATTTTATTAAACATTTAAGCAAGAAATAATATTTATCTCATGTAAACTCTTTAAGAAAACAGAGGAGGAAGAAGCACTTCCCAACTCATTTATATGTTCATTATAACCCTGAAACCAAAACCTGACCAAAGACATTACAAGGAAAGTATAAACCAACCTTCCTCATGAACATACTGTAGAAGCAAGTATTCCTAACAAAACATTCACAAACTGAATCCAACAATTTATAAAAAAGATAATACATTCTGATTAGTAGTGTTTGTTACCAGATTGAAAGGTTGGCTTAACATCTGGCATTCAATGTAATTCATAATACAAAGAGAATAAGAGAGATTTAAAAACAACGTGCTATTTCAAGAAATGCAATACTGATTTTGTTTAAATACTCACTTTAAGTTTTCTAATTCCTGTTTTCTTAATGGAGAAGAAGGTGGAGCTGGAATGAATTTATCACCATCATGGCTTTTACTGCTAAAATAAAGACAACTCTTAATTATGAAGAGCAACAAATAAAACAATTGAATGTAAAATTTTGTTTCCCTATCCTCACTCCCATGCAAAAGTGTAAAAGAACCAAACAATGAAATAGGCTTATAATTTGGTATCACTGATGTGTTAAAACTATACTGTATATTAAGTTTCTTTCCCCCAGTACAAAATCCTGCTTTTTAAAACCTCAAAATAAAAACAGCATCTCCACCATACAAGGAAAACCAATCCAAGATTTTCACACATTCCTCATTCTTATGATAGCCTTTTATCAACTATGGTAAAACGTAAACCCTTTAGGGAGGAAAAAAGACCTACAATTTTGTTTCAGATTTTCCATATTATACACATATTTCTATTATAATTAAGAAAAAGTAGCCCTGGCTGGTAGTACAGTGGATGGGGCGCCGGCCTGAGAACCCAAGGGTCGCAGGTTCGATTCCCCAGCCAGAGCACATAATCAGGTTGCAAACCACGTCTCCAGTCAGGTCTGTGGATGGGGCTGGAGGCAGGTGAAAGGCAACCATACATTGATGTCTCTCTCCCTTCCCCTCTTTCTAAAAAAAAAAAAGAAAGAAAGAAAGAAAGAAAGAAAAAGTACTGGGGTGGAAGACCTAAGTTTAAAGGTGCTCTGTATAAAAGAACACTCTACATATATAAGTGTTTATATATTACTAAATAAGCTTTTCCAATTTTTATAGATTGGTATAGTTTAGGATTAAAGTATTTATTTAAAAAAAGAAATACTATTTCTTGTGCAAAAGGATTTCTTCTAACTATTCCTCCTGTTAATAAAAAGCAGTTATTTTCCACTTTTCTCTTTTAAGCTTCTCTTCTTATTTAGCTTTCACCTATTTTTCTCTTCCAGAAATACTTAAAACATTCATACTTTCCTTTCTTATTAGTCAATACAGAGAATTTTGGAAATTCAGGCTGAAGATTTTAGGAATTCACCTGAAGGACAGAGATCAGAGGGATTAGAATACCTGCACGTTTCACTGCTTTCGCTGCTTTCAGTGTTTCCACCTAACTGGTTACTGTTTTTAGACCCATTTTCCTGCTTTGGATCTTGTTGTTCTTCAGGTAACAGCAACAAGGCATTTCTGAGACAAATGGCTGCAAACTCCATACTGGCTACAGGAATGGCTGAAGACTGCCCATCACTTAAAAGAACAAAACCAAAAGAGCTAAGTATATAAAGTAAAAAGAAATAATACTCTTCAATGATTAGAAATAAAACCAATATAATTTTATAAATGAAAACTTTGCCCTGTGTGTGATAGGCAGAAATTTTCATGTAAGCAGTTATAAGAGAATGCAATGCCACAAACCAAATTCTAAACAGTATAAAAAGTATAAATTGCAAGTATGCATATTATACATATTGCTGTTCATTAGAGTAGTTACAAACAAGGAGATGATAAGAATTTGGCATGAATAATAAGAATTGGAATCAAGTGGGTGGATGGGGAAGGGGAAAGAGGGGAGGGGAAATGGGATGAATGGAATACAACGATGAAACTAAAATTAAAAAAAAAAAAAGGACATTATAGTTTAAAAAAAGAATTGGAATCAAGGGAAGAAAGATTTTCACATTTAAGCATTATTTACTTTTGAAAATGACTTTTTAAGTTTTGAAAAAGCAGCATTATCTCTTGCCTTATAATTTTGTTGAGATTTATATGACTTTCTTTGCTTTGATATTTCAAACCAAATCAGCTTTACTATGAAAATATATAAACATAAAAATTAGTAACAATTTTGAAATTGTAGGAAAGCAATGTATGTCTGCATTATAGCTGAAATAAATTAACACCAAAATATTGTGTGTCAGATACTATTTAAAAACTTTGAAAAAACTTTTGTTTTTTGGGAATAAAAAAGCAGTGAATTTTTCACAAAGCCTACTACTTTAGAAATACTAACACCACCAAATTAGATTCTTTATATAAGACAAAGATGTTCATATTTAAAAATTGTTAACTAAAGGTTCTGACGTGTAACAAACTTATAGTGCTTTGGATATTTTATGTATTAGTACTTCTTTCTCCTAATACAGAAAATTAGCTTTATTGACTATAAGAAAATACCCAAAGACTTTTAACAATGATAAACTAAAAAGAAAACCTTATGATGCCCTCTTCTGGACACTCTGCATAATGACACTGACTAGACCAGGGTTTCTTAGACCAAAGATAATTTTAGCACCTTGTACATAATAAAGCAAAATCACATGTCAGGTAGCATTCACTATGGACCTCTTTTGAAATAGCCATAAAACCTAGCTACAAGGTAGTTTCTCCTATGAGATAAGAAGTCTAGATACACAGTTTCTCTGCCAAATACTTACTTATACACAGTATTCTGTATGGACTGGGAGGCCAGAACTATTTTACGATGATAGCCTTGACCGACAATAGACTGTACAATTCCTTTTTTACTGGGAAGACCTTTAGTTTCTTGTTCAGAAGTCTACAAAATACAAATAATTTCCAATTAAAATAACGGAATTGTGAAAAAGGGTATGAAAAAGAATTAATACCTTAGCAGTTACTCTAAGAAAGTTCTTAAGATACATCAAGGTGGAGTTTTTGATGATAAAGAAAATATACTCATTATTAAAGAAAAGAGTATGTGGGGCTCAAAGTCTTTAACATATGCTATATTTTAACTAATAGGAGGTTTGAGGTAATTCCAAGGGAAAAAGGCAATTTAAGAATGACTCAAACATGTATTTAGAATGATTTATGTAGAACATTCAACCCCTCAGCTGTAAAGAAAAAGGGACTCACAAAAACACAGTCAAAAAGAAAAGGGAGGGAGGGGGACAGAGGGGAGCAAAAAAGGGGATGGATGTAATACAACAACAATGAAATTAAAAAAAAAAGGGAGGCAAGGCAGTTACAATTCTTAAATCACCGATTTCCTCCTTCTTAATTGAAATAACGTATTAATTAAATTGTCAACAACATACACACTTTAATAAGCTACATATGTCACAATTCCTGCCTTCTAGTAAGTTAAAATCCTAAGACTCAAAAAAAAAAAAAAAAAAAAAAAAAATCCTAAAACTCTGTAAGTATTAAACTAAAGATGGTAAAAGCTACTTACATGTACGTATGCATACATATAAAATATATATTAAAATATCCTAAGCCCTGGCTGGACAGCTCAGCTATTTAAGAGTGTGGCCTCAACATGCCAAGGTTGCAGGTTTAATCCCCAGTCAGGGCACGTATAAAAATCAACCAATGAATGCATAAGTGGAACAACAAACTGATGTTTCTTTCTCCTCAAATCGATAAATTTTTTTTTAAAGGTGATGTCAAAATTCATCACTTTAAAAAAATCCCCGAAAAAAAATATGTTATTTCAATGATAGATATTTCATTACAGAAGTTTGGGCACAATTTCATTTATTTTCCTCCCTCACTCTGCCTGACTTACCAGCAGGTGAAATTCCAACTAGTTATTTTATGAACTCATCCAGATTCTCATCTACAGGAACAAAATGTAGCCATCCCATTAGAACTTGTAGAGTTCAACTTTGCCCTGCGAAAAATCCTTTTCTAGTCCTGGCTAGTGGCACAGTGGATAAGGCGTTGGCCTCCGAACCCAAAGGTCGCTGGTTCAATTCCCCAGCCAGGGCACATACCAGGTTGCAAACCAGGTCTCCAGCCAGGTCCATAGCTGGAGGCAGGTGAAAGGCAACCATACATTGAAGTCTCTCTCCCTGTCTCCCTTCCCCTCTCTCTAAAAAGTAATAAATAAAATCTTAAAAAAAGAAAATAGTATAAACTTTGCCTAGAATCATCCGTCAGTTAATTTAACAATCATCCAATAAGAAAGCTGTTCTGTAAAAGGGAAAATACAATGGAAAAAGCATTGTAGCCTTTCAAAGACAGCATTGCTTCCTTCCCCCAGTGGGGTACTCAAAGGCCCAGTAAACATACTTCTTTAAACCCTTCAGTTCTGGCGGGTTTCTCAGGAAGCACTGCTTAGCAGGAGGACAGCCTAAACATCCTCTATCACTTATGTCAGGCATGCCAGGCATCATTTCATGCCATACTTCTCTAATCTCCATTGACCCTAAGAGCACAGCAAGGGTGGGGGGTGGCTAGGAAATGGGGTGATACAGACATCTGTCCGTTTTGATACAACCTGTCTTCCCCCACCTCCCACTGACCACTCCTCACTTGAGATACAAAGGCTTCCACCCACTGCCACTTGGAGATAATCTAGGCACGGACGCCGATGTAAAATGGCTTGTTTTTCATTGCTGCTGTGGACATACGTGTGTAGGGAGACACACCCCAGTAATCCATGAACTCGAAACCATTGACTGCATCAGCCCCTGGCTTTACTGAAGGAAATGGAGTGTAATGCAGTTCTCACACGCTCGGGGTTATCACCAATCCTTCTCTTAACCACCGGTGCATGTGCCATTCTCACACGCAGGAGGTGCGGCCTGCCACTGTTCCAACAGGGATGACCTTCTATTGGCTTCAACTCCTTAATGCAACCGCTGCCGCCAGCTGCCACACTTACTAAGAACCAGAATGCTAACAACCAACTTTATGAACTTAAATTTTCTTTGTCCAGCTCTTTAAGAACAGAAGACTATTTTTATAAACGAGGGGGATGAGGCCTTGCAGGTTTCCAAGCACTTTTTGCTTTCCATGTAACAGTGTCTGTGTTGGGGGAGGGGTGGGTTCAAAGAGACGGAGCAGCACTCACCCCCTTATTGGCAGCAATGCAGCATTCGGCCAGCCGAAGCCAGAGGCGGGGGTTTGCATGATAAACCTGCACGGCTTCAATCAGACACTCGAAGGCAGCAAGAGGCCTTCCAATGTGAAGAAGCTGAATTCCACAGTTATACAGCAACTCATACCTCTTGTTGGTTAGTAATGTGCACATGGGTCTTCCTGAAAACTTTTTGCCTAATGGGTAAAATTAGATGAGAATACATCATTAGATTGAAAATAAGTTACACTGAAAACATTTATTCCACGAAGTACTTAAACACCACCTTGTTTAATACCAGTGACCCCAATTTGAAATGTGGTAACTCTCAACAATGATGATTCCCAGCCCCAACCTCCTAAATATTCTCCAGAGTCACCTCAGTTGTCTGTGTTGCCAAAAAAAGAATGAGAAACTTCTCAGACAACAATGACCCAGGAAAGCGAAGAGAAGAGATAGGATCTGTTTGCTACACATTTTTAAAGTCTGTAAGGAGATTCCACTCTTTACGTTTAGTTTGGTTAATCAATTTATTTATTGTCATGTGCTTTTTATTAACCAGAAGTGTTCACTAATGTTAGGGTGTTAGAGGATATTACTATGGAGATAAAAATTAATGTGCTATACCTATGATGAATATCATTTACTCACTTATTCAAAGCTTCACAATCCATAATAAAGTAAGATTACTGATAATTTTGGAAACATCTGTCATCAGTTAAATAATTTTAAAAGTATTTTGCAAAGCTTAACAAATGCTTGACTTTAAACACTTCAAATCAAGGATCTATATACTAGGAATACTGAAGAAATACATTTCAGGATTGCTTAAAGCGCCAGGTCCTGACAATGGCACCCCTTGTGCAGCCCTGAGAAGTTTTTTAACTTGTTTTTTAAAATCACCATATGGGATTACTCATTTCAAATCCAGGAAGAACTGACTTTAAATGTCTTTGATAATAACACTTAACCCCTTGCTATTCAAGGTACCAGCAACTACTAAAAATCCCCCAACTTGCTGGACAGGCTCAGTATTAATGGAAATGCACATGGCAGGCACTGTAAGCAGATGCTTCCTCTTTAAAATTACACTGCTCTCAAGTAGGAAAACCACCCCTAACCACGGCAAAGGGCATACCTGGGTCTGTGCTGCCTGCACTGAGCTGTGCGCAGATATTGTCATTCTCCTGGAGAGCTTTTTTAAAGTAGAAAATTCCCAAATTGTGCTTGCTCATGGCAAAATGGATGCAACCAAGATTATTCCAGAACATACATCGCAAGCATTCACCTAAAAAAAAAAACACGTAATATGTTTGCAGACAAATTCTACGGTTGATATACATCATACAAGAATTGGGCTTATCTCACATTGAGTTAACTTTATATGCAATTCCACACAGTTCCTACAGACCAGTTTATAAGGCATCTGAAATTTAGAAACTATCTGAAAATTTTGCAAACTCCCTTTCCTTTTAAAATCTTTTATTAAAGGTGACAAACCAATCTTGCATAATGATTTAGTTTGTTTAGTTTTTTTCCTAATTTTAATAACTGTAGGCAACATGTACAAAAAATGCAAAAAAAAAAACCCAAAAAAATTTACTGGTCAACCGATACACATGTATTGCATCCACGTAACAAAATACTATGTAGAACCTGGAAAAAATGAAGCAAGTATATACAGAAAGTCAAAATATGTTAAATGAATACATAAAGCAGGATATATAAAGTCCTGCTTTTGCTTGTTTAACTGTAAATTCCCACTATTCTTTCAGTTTACACTTCAAATATTGCTATGGCTGAGCATCTATCTTTTCATGTTATTTTTTGTTTGGAACACATCCTTCTCCTGTTTTTTACCCATTTTTAAAATTAGGTTACAGATGTCTTTCTATTGGTTACCTGTTATAGAAAACTTCTGTCACATCTGTTTCAAGTATTTCCCGCACTGCCAGTTTATCATCTGTCTTGTGACTTGGTCCAGTGTATGTATGTTTATGTTTTTAATCATAAAAAGTTTTATATTTTTATGTGATCAAATTTAATAATCTTTCCTAACTGCTATGGTTCTTGGACTTTGGATAATGTTTAATCAAGTCTCTCCTACCACAAAATTAATTTACACATTTAAGTTTCCTTTGATTGCTTCTATGATTTTATTTTCACATTTTAATCCTTCATCTCTCTCTGGATTTTATTTTCGTGTAACTAATGCAAGGATCCAAGCTTCGGTTTCCTTTTTCTAAATGGCTTCCCAAACATTCTAAAGCTATTTACTAACAGCCCATCTCTCCTCAATGATGTAAAATGCCTGACTAGATTGACAAAATTAATAATCAGGATAGCCAATGCTTAATACTAAAAACTAAAGGTTGGCATTTGAAATAGTGTAAAAATTAAGCTTCCCCCCCCCCCCCCCCATCAATGTATGGTTGCCTTTCACATGCCTCCAGCTACAAACCTGGCTGGAGACCTGGCTTGCAGCCTCATTATGTGCCCTGGCTGGGAATCGAACCAGTGACCTTTGGGTTCTCAGGCTGGCGCCTTATCCACCGTGCCACCAACCAGGGCCTAAAATTAAGCAATATTTAAAAAAAGAGGAAACCCTGCTTAGGAAAAAAAAGATAACAGGACACACACTGAAATGTTTAAAGGAGACTACATCTGGATAGTGATACTTTCAAAAACTTTTTAAAAATTCCATTCCCAAATCTTCTCTAATAAGCATATTTTATCAGCAACAAAAACTAAGGTTTAACCCTGGCTGGCGTGGCTCAGTGGATTGAGTGCCAGCCTTTGAACCTAAAGGCTGCTGGTTCAATTCCCAGTCAGAGCAACTGCCTAGGTTCCAGAACAGGTCTCCAGTTGAGGGCATGTGAGAGGCAACCATACACTGAAGTTTATCTTCCTCTCTTTCTCTCTCCCTTCTCCTCACTCTAAAAATAAATAAATAAAATCTACAAAAGAAGCCAAAAAATTACACTAAAGTTTATATATGGAAAGTAAATTAAAAATTTTCAAATTAATAATTATTAAAAAAATCAATACATAAACATACAACTAGTATGTTAAAATCTTTCCTATTAAATTATGGTAACTGTTGCCTTGGTTGGCGTAGTTCAGTAGTTTGAGCACTGTCTTGAGAACTGAAGGGTTGCTAGTTTGATTCCTGGTCCAGCACACTTCTGGGTTGTGAGCCAGGTCCCAGGTTGGGGGCATGTGGTAGGCAACCAATCAATCTATCTCTCCCTCTCTTCCTCCCTTTCCCCATCTCAATAAACAAATAAATAATTGATTAAAAAAAAAAAAATCATGGTAATTGTTGACTATAACAACAAGCCCTGCTCCCGACTTCATTTTAGATTACCAGTATCTATTCTGAAATTTGTGTCAAGACAACCCTAAGCAAAAATTTCCAAAGCATATTATCTAGTTAGTTTGAGAGATCATTTCATTGACTGACTTAATGGGCTCCTGGGGGGAAGCCATGAAGATTAAAACATCAAAAATTAAAATGTAGTAGAATTAGAAGTCGTACTCAGAACAAATGAATATCCAAGAGGATTACAATGGGACAGGCTGCCTTTTCCCGTCATTGACAACTCCACTGAACTGGAGGAATAAAGGGGAGAAGGTTTAAGTATTTAGTTTGTATGTACGTTTTGTGAATGTGTATGGCATAGAATTAAGTCAAAAGATATTCAACCTTTGTATTTTTAAGTTGGCACAAAACATTTTCAATAGTTTAACCTCATTCTTTTAAAAAATATTCTACTTCTATGTTGGAGAAAGGGGGAAAAAGGGAGAAAAGGAGGGAGAGAAACACTGATGTGAGAGAAATGCTCACCTGCTGCCTCCTGCTTACACCCCAACCAGGGACCAAACCAGAGCGCACGTGCCCTGATTGGGAATTAAACTGACAGCCTTCCACTCTGTGGATGATGGCCAGCTAACTGTGCCACACTGGTCAGGGCTAACCTCATTCTTGAATAAACGATTTTCCTCTTTCTTCCCCATAAAACAGGAATGATATGAAATTGGTAGCAACAAATTTTACCTTTCATTTTACCATTAATATCAAGCAATCTGTTAAAGCTTTCTAAATAGAGACAAGAATAGATCAAAGTAATTACCTTAACTTTTTTTTAAGGTTTTATTTATTCGCTTTTAGAGAGGGTGGAAGGGTGGGAGGAGAGGTAGAGAAACATCGATACACAAGAGAAACATTGATGAGCTGTCTCTCACACACCCCCACTGGAGGCCCAGGCCACAACCCAGGCATGTGCTCCAACCAGGAATTGAACTAGCGAACCTCTTGGTTAGCAGGGCAGCACTCAGTCCACTGAGCCACACCAGCCAGGGCTGTTTTTAACTTAGCAGAAATATTTGTTAGTTATGATCCTAAAGAAATCATATTTTCCCCTGCTTTTATGGGAGAAATAGAAAAAGTAAAAACATTATAATCTCATTTCCTGAAAAGGTCTCACTTCAAAGAGCAAAGGACCGAGGCCTTAGAATAATTTCTAAGCTGGTTTTAAGACACAAATGAAAGGAAGAACAGATAGGGTGAAAGAAAACTGAAAGCAGTGAGGTGTCTTCTAAGATGGAAACCAGCAGTAAAATTCCAAGAATTTTCTGCAGCAGAAATAGTAAAACATTTTTGTTTAAAAACTAGCAAAAATCGTTCTGAACAGCAGTTTTGGTGGGGCAGTGGGGGAGGAAGGGAAGCAACAAAGGTAGAAGAACCAGGAAGAAAACACAAAAATTTCACAATTTTCTTTTACCTGTTTTCATGAATCCTGGGTGCTCAGCAATGTTTGAACTATTTAATAGTTTCACAGCTTTCCGATAGTTGCCTCTTAAGTATTCAAAATTGCTTTTAAGAAACAGAGAAGGTGCAGACTGTAAAGAAAATATAAGTTACTTACAGTTTGTTTTTAGTAAGATCATAATCACATAGTTGTGCTATCATGTGTTCAAGGGCATAAATCAATCAGTTAAGTCACAGTCACAAAACCAGTCTCCTGAAATGCTCCCTGATTTAGGTATAACTATTCCTTTGCATTATGATGATTTATTTAACTGTTTGTTTCCTCCCTATAACTTTGGCATCCTTTAAGGCGGGGTTTTTTTTTCTAAATCTCAAAAAAGGTTTTTTAATGCCTAGATGGCTACTGAAGCCTTAATTCCCCTCTTAAGTCTAAACTATAATTGTTCTCAAAAACCACTTGGGAGCCCTGGCTGGTGGCATAGTAGATAAGGCACTGGCCTGCAAACCCAAGGGTCACTGGTTCAATTCCCAACCAGGGCACAAGACCAGGTTGTAAGCCAGGTCTCCAGCCAGGTCCGTAGATGGAGGCAGGTGAAAGGCAACCATGCATTGATGCCTCTCTTCCTTACCCTCTCTCTAAAAATAATAAATAAAAATATTAATTAATTAATTAATTAAAAAATAACTTGGAATTTGACTCAGTGGATAATCTGAATCCTGCTTGAGGTTTTTCTAAGGTCAATTTCCCTGAACTATTCATTGACTACAAACCATATCTCCTAATGATTTCATTCTTTTTTAAAAAAAAGGTCACCTGAGGATACGTTATTGATTACAGAGAAAGAGAGGCAGAAAGAAACATCATTTGGTTGCCTCCCGTATGCACCCCAACAGGGCACTGAACCCTCAACCTTGGTAAGTGCCCTGACTGGGACTTGAACCTGCAACATTTTGGTGTATAGGACAATGCTCCAACCAGTTGTGCCACCTGGCCAGGGCATGATTTCAGACTTTTAATTAACCATTTTCCTAAAAGCATAAAGATTGTTTATAATTCTGTCCCTTTCCTAAAAATTATTTTTCAATGGGAGCTTGGGGTGAAGGGGATGGAAGGAAGAAGTAATTATTATATCTGAAATATACTAGCACTAGTCAAATTAGTCTCTTATCAAGTCAAAAATCATTTGGAAGGGGCAGGTATAGGCTACAACTTGGCTGCTAATCTTTAATAAAAATTTCAATATAACTTAAAAAATCCTAGTGTCTAACAGCAATGAATGTTTAACTGAACTGTGATAAACCACTCACAGAATACCAGGTAGTTACTTAAAAATGGTTGTGAAGGCTATATGCCAAGGGGAAATGCTTGTTAACTTTTAAGGAAGAAACATTACTACATTGTAGCAGACTCAGTCTGATCACTCCTTCACAATCTCTATCAAGGTTTATACCAGGTAGTATAATGTACTGTAATAGACTAAGATAAATTATTTAAAGCTGACAAATAAAACTGTCCAAATAGGAAAACTTTAGGACATAAAGGCCACCAGTTGCAATAAAAAGTCAAGAAGAAACTTACATTTCCAGCTGTGTTCATGACTGACTTGATCTCCCTTTTGCACGCTTTCAGAGACTTCATTTGGATGTAAGCTCTTACTTTATACTGCCAGAGAAAAAGGCTGGTCTGTAAGAACTGTGATAGACTTACACGGACTGAAGCTGCTCTACTTGCTCCTTAAGGAAATTAAACCCAATTTGTTTACAGCATAGTTATACCAGTTACTTGCAAAAGGAAGTTTAAATTTATCTTAACCTATTTTTTGCTGTACTTTAGGAATGCACTCTAAAAAACTAAAAACATGGTAGAATAAAATTATACACGAGTTCCAAGCAAAAATCATATTGATTCTTATTTGTATATGGCTAATGAACAGTGAATTTTTAAATTCTACAAACTAATTTTATCATCTAATACATTCCCAGACCATTGTCAATTTTCTATAAATAAAAGAAATGATATTGCATTATTATCTTAAGCAGTCTATTTAGAAGGGTTACATGTGTTCCTAAACTATAATACTTCAAAGCCAAATAAACATACATGCTTTAAATGATTTACTGCCTTCCATGATCTCTCACATTCTTCATCATTCATAAATACAAGTAAACACCTGTGATATACAACCTTTCTTAAAATTTATGTTACCTGATGTATCTTTGATTTTGCAGCTTCTATTAGAGCTCCACTTTCAGCTTTATGATTGGATCCATCTTTGTTGGTGTTATTACCCATCTGTAGTGTGGTGAAACAAGTTAGGAGTAGGTAGGAATAATTCTTTTGATTTTTATCAAATTTTAAAAAAAATTCAGGTATAACTGACATAAAACATTGTATTAGTTTCAGATGTACAACATAATAATTTGATATTTGTGTATATTGCAAAATGAATAAATCTAGTTAACATACATCACCAAACTGTTACACATTTTTTATTTTTGTGATGAGGACTTTTAAAATCTACTCTCTAAGCAACTTTTAAATACTCAACACAGTAGCATTAATTAATTATAGTCTCTATGCCATACAATGAAGTATATTTCAATAAACTGCTATTAAAATATTTAAGAACTGCATACATTTTAATTTAAATTTTAGTCTGATTACCTCAGAATACTCACCTCATTCTTTCCATTTTTGTTATTGTTACCCTGTGAAATCATTTTTTCTAGGACAGCAAGAAGATGCAAAGCTTTCTCAGCTTGGTAAGTTAATATATATAGATCTACAAGTAAAAAACACACCGCTTGGGCAAATTTTTCCTCTGGGGGAACATAAACAGGAAAAGAAAAGTTACAATCCAAAGTGAAGCAAACATCTCAGAACAGTCCTCCCTCCCCCCTCCAGACAAAACCTAAGTCTTTCCCTAAATGAATGTTTATCACCCACAGCCATGAAGGGAAATAATTAGGAATGCCAACAATGCCATTCTCAAGGCCTTTCATTTCAGGGACTCTAGTGACTGAACCTGCTTTGGCAAAATATCTAACAAGCACCACCAGCATGTGCTTGTTATAAATGGGGAGTAAATGGGGAGTATAACTGATACTTCATGCAGGAGGATATCTCACACCAATGCCTGCTTGGCCACTTAACTAGATGTGTGGCTTTTACACATCATTGAACTAATTTTGAGACCCTCAACGTGCTGATCTGTAAAATGGGGAGAACACTTTATCTGCCTTAAGGCTGTGGATTGGGCCATGTGATCTGAGGTTCCTTCTAACTCTAAAAAGGTCTATGACTCAAGGAAATACATTTTCTTTCAAGGTACATAGAAAGGAAAAAGAAATAATTTGGCTGCAGGCACACAAAAAGCAAGGTGTGGATTGGAGTGCATCAGAAAATCACAACAGCCAAGAGGAAAATATAAAGACAAGGATCTCAAAGGAAGAAGAACCCAGGGAAGAGATGAAGGGTAACCTGGTATGATGTAACACTATTTCCTTTCCTTGCAGATAGAAAGGGAAAAAATAAATAAATAAAAAGAAGGCTGCTATAATCAAAATTACAAAATTTCAAAAGCCCTTAAGAGCCTCCTAACAAGCCTTTCAGATTCCATTCTTGCTCTTACACAGTAGCCAGGAAGGAATCCATTTAAAGCAGAAATCAGTGTAGTTAATATGCAAAGGTCACACCTCCAAGGGCCTCCTCCCACAGACTTCAACATAAGTCCCTATGGAGATTATAATAGTTACCTGTTCTGCCTATGGTTACTTCTGAGTTAATTTCCTGCCACTCTCCTCATCCAGCCCAGTAACAGCGGCTCCAGCTGTTCCTCTCTCACCAACCTCAAGCCTCCTCTGCTATGACCTCTGGCTGGAACTTTGCCTCTACAGAGGCTCACCTCATCTCTGCATTCAGTCCCTTTGCAGATACTGTCTTCCCTCAGGCCTTCCTTGATTATCTTATCCAAACAATAACCCCAGTCAATTTCTATCCTCCTTCCCAATTTGCACGTTTCTTTCCAGCATTCAGCTACCTTGCAATGTATTTATGTCACGTGCCCTCTCCTGTTAGAATGTAAGCTTAATATGGTGAAGGCTTTTTCTATTTCATTCACTGCGTTATCTTCAGGTGCCAGAAGTGTTTGGCTCATAGCATATGCTCAATAAAGACATGTTAAATGAGGAATCCAAGTAGTGAAGTTAAAAACACAACAATAATTTTCCAAGAAACAAAAGTGCGTTTGAATACTGGTTGCTTGCTAGATTCCACTCGACCACAGCCAATTAACAGGATTTCACGAACTGTGGAAAATTTAAAAACCAGTTTTACAGAAAACCACATCTGTGGCACCCTAGATGTATAATTCTGACTTTCAGCTTTTCAGCTCTGCCTTGCCCCCTGGGCAGTCTGTCCTGCACCACGCCCTCGGAACTGGGGAAAAAGAGAAGCGCAGTGATAATGCTTCCCAGGAGGCAAAGTGAGCAGCTGTCCAACCAGCTGTCAGCAAAAGGGGACCCTGTAACTTGTCCCACCGCCTCACGGAGGAGCCATCAACTCCTCCACATTTCCCCTGCTGCCCATATCAGCCCAGGGCAGGGCGGGGGATGGGGGGGGCAGGGGGCAGTTTAGGCATCTGGAATTTGCACTGGGGTTTTGAATTTAAAACAAGGTAACTATGGAGAAAAAAGACAAAAATATGCATCACAATGAAATCTGACTGCTTGTGGGAGGAAACCAACAGCCCCCTCTCACATCCATTTCCTGGGTCCAGCCCAGCTGCTTTGTTTGCTCCCTGTTCTTCCCTTTGCTCCTCTTGAGGCTGGGAATTGTAAGCTAGTTAAGATAACAAGAAAGCTAACACAGTTCTGTACTATCTACTCTGTTCAGTGAGGCAAAGACAAAATAAATCACTACACTGTCCCCTAACATTCCAAAACACTCCTTCCTTAATATACAACTTAAAGGATCGGTACATAGCAAAACCCACAAAATCAGCAAGTTTCTCATATTACAAACAGCAATCCTAACAATTATCTACAAAAACTGGGGGGGAGGGTACTAAAAGAAAACCTGGATTCATCTAAAAATGATATAATTTTATCTTTTCTAACCATTAAGAAACCTGAGGCAGCTTTTTCTTTCTTACTGACACACAATAACCTGATTTAGGTTATCTAGGTACAAACACCAGAGGCCTTTGCAAGTCTAAGAAGGTAGAGAAATTACTGACTTGAAAGATAACATACCAAAAGGTTCTATAAATTGATAAAGTTTTTCACCAACTGATATGGCTTCCGTATACTGCCGCAAATGATAAAGAATGACTGCTTGATTGTAATACAACATGCTGTTTTCAACATCATCTAATCCGTCCATTTCTTCAACAGCTGAGTGGACCTATAAAACAGTCAACAGGGATTATGCTCTTACTACAGTCAGAAAATAAAGAGCAAAAGTGAAAGAAATCTGTATAAAGAAACAGGAACACCAGCCAATGTTTCTTACCCTGAATTTTTCCACCTTTTCAACAGGACCTCTAGATTTTCATTACTCTCACACATGAAAAATTCTTTTACTCATAATCAAATTCTGTTTAGAACACTCTGACGAGACCTGATAAAGTACCTAGCACAAGGCAAGGTGGTTCTCTTTCTCTGACAGTACCTTTAGTGTTGAACTGCCAACATGGATTCTGATCCGGTTTCCCACTTACTTGGCTGACGGGCGAGTGGGTACAGGCTACGCAGAGAGTGGGCCCAAGGCAACATAGCCTTTCCCAAGAGGACGTTACACAGTGTGTACACATGAGCTTGATTCAACTTTGTTAATATTTAAATTTTACTTTAGTTTTTACAAACAATAGCTAACTACCTGCTTCTGTGATATGCCTGCTACCTTAAGCCATTTTACAGAGAACACCTCATTTAATCCTCACCATACCTCAAGAGAAGAGATAATATTACCATTTCTATTTTATAAGTATGGAAACCAGCACAAAAGCCTAATTATCTTGCCCAAGGCCAGATGGCTAGGAAGTATATTTTCTGATTTTTCTATTTTTTTCAGGTTTGTTCCCTTACTAAAAAAAATTCTTTTTGAAGTAATGAATAAAATACACTGTCACATGTGGTGGTGAAAATAAGCTTTTTTTAAACATTTTTTTTCTGAAGATTTTACTTATTATTTTTTTAAAGATTTTATTTATTATTCTCAGAGAGAGGGGAAGGGAGAGAGGCAGAGAGGGAGAGAGACATCAATGCATGGTTGCCCTTCACCTGCCTCCAGCCATGGACACGGCTGGAGACCTGGCCCGCAACCCGGTCATACGCCCCGGCTGGGAATCGAACCAGCAACCCCTGGGTGTGCAGGCCGGCACCCTTCCACTGAGCCAGCAGCCAGGGCTTAGTTATTATTTTTAAAGAGAGGGGAAGGGAGAGAGGCAGAGAGGGAAAGGAAACATCGATGTATGGTTGCCTTTCACCTGCCTCCAGCTACGGACCTGGCTGGAGACCTGGTAGGCAACCTGGTTATGTGCCCTGGCTGGGAATTGAAACCAGCAATCTTTGGATTCACAGGCTGGCACCTATCCACTGAGCCACACCAGCCAAGGCAAAAATAGGCTTCTGGTGCCTTTATTATAAAACCCTAACATCAACATCTAATACCAAAAGAAAAAAATGTCCCAACACTTTGCATTTGAAAGCTAGATTATCTGTATACCCTCTTCAGTCAGGGGTAGCAATAGGCTTTTAAATTTTAATCAAATTTTGCAACCATTTTGTAATTCCATGTAACATGTGAAACTGGAATTCTACCTAAATTAAAACTAATCTTTATTTGCCATTATAAAGACTGTGATATATTATTATGCAATGTTAAGTAATTAATTCTAAGACCGAGATTTCCCTAAATTAAGGAAAAATTTCATACATATGCATTTAACCTTGCTAAGGCCAGGGAACCGGAAGGTTTTTGATACATAGTGATTTGTAATCAGACTTTATCACCCACATGGAAAGCTTGATATTGACAGTAAGGGTTCAAATGTTAATAACTGGTTCTAGCTGACCAACAGCACATGCATTTCAGTGAGTCTGGGGTTTTTATAACCTTCACTTATTGAGCCACTGTCTATGCACAAGTGGTTAACAATAGTCTCTTGAAATAGAGAAAACGCAATTTCCAAAGAAAGACATTTCTTAGTAGATATATAATGGAGAGAGAAAGAGTAAACTAAAGAAGGGTTTTGGGTAAATTAAGAAGTTTTGGATTCAGCAATGGTTGACCTTACAACATGAATCACTTTGCCACATTTTCTCAGTCACCAAAATAATAATTACTCCAGCCAGTACAAAAACCATTAAAAGAGATAAAATGTTTGAGGGGAGGGAGGAGGCAGAGGCAAGAAAGGGGAGCAGCTTAGACAAGAACCTAGCACAAAGGAACCATGGACATGGACAACAGGTGGGAGTGACTTTGGGGAGAATGGGTGGGTGGGGAGGGGGACAGAGGGGAGCAAAAAGGGGATGGATGTAATACAACAACAATAAAATTAAAAAAAAAAAGAGATAAAATGTTAATGGAAGTGCAAAAGTTTCAAAAGGTATGTCACCATGCCCAGGACATGGGGCTCTGAACATAAGTATGATTTAGATAAAGAAAGCAGGCAACAAAAGTAAAGTCAACTCAGTGAAATTCGAGAGTTGGAAGGCACTGCACTCTAGGGAGATTATTAAACCAACCTTATTAAGAAAAGCCTGATGAAAGCATTTCAAAAAGCAGTTTTCTTGGCTTGAGTTTGCAGGTGCCTTATTCAAAAAAAGGTTTTAAGGATAAATTTGTACTCAAACACCAAATAAATGTTCCTTGAAAGAATCTGTCTATGGGGTCATAAGGCACATGTACTAGATAACAACAAACACCATTTTTCCTTTAATTCTGAAGCTTCAACTAAAGTCAAAGTTAATAGTATTAGCGTAATGATGATATATGATGACATGAATTTATAAAGACCGAAGTAGTTATAAGAACAGACTTAAGGCCCTGGCTGGTAGCACAGTGGGTAAGGTGCCGGCCTGCGAACCCAAAGGTTGCAGGTTCGATTCCCCAGCCAGGGCACATAACCAGGTGGCAAGCCAGGTCTCCAGTCAGATCTGTGGCTGGAGGCAGGTGAAAAGCAACCATACATTGATGTCTCTCTCCCTTCCCCTCTTTCTAAAAATAATGAAATAAAATCTTAAAAAAAAAAAAAAAAAAGAACAGACTTAAGATTCAGAAGGTCTGGCTTAAGTCCTGTTCTTCCACTAAGTCCTAGTTTCAAAACTGAGAAAACATGTACTTCCCTTAATAATTGTAAGGATTACATGAGATAAGGTATGAAAAGCATTTACTATGGAAGTTGGAATCAAGACAGCATTTAATAAATATCAGCTATTCTCATTTTCATTGAAAATTTTCGTAAGGTTGAAAATGACTTTAGTCCTATAAGGAATTATTAAGAGCCTAAAAGGGTCACTTATTTTTAACTATATGACATTTTAGGGTGATACCCTATAGATTAGCAGGACCCATGAATATAGGGAAGGGGCTCAAAAAGGTTTCAAGACCTTCTACAGCATGAAGCAAGATTTAATAGTGCAAGCCCTGTAATCAAACAGAATTGGATTCATGCAGCTCTTATTAATTAAAAGCTTTCTGTCTTTGGACAATTTACACAATCTATCTGTACTTCAGCTTTCCCATCTGTAAAATGAGAAAAATTATAGTAGCTATTTCCTAGGGCTTCTGGGAAGAATATGTGAGATGGTGCATATACAAGGTTCTTAGCAGGGCCCTGTCACGTAGTAAACTCAAATTGTCTGCTAGCTGATCCTATCATCATCATATCATCATTATCATGGTTATTAGCCCTCCTGAATATCAATGGTCTAACCTTGTGATTTGAGAAATGTTGCTACTATGACCAGGCCAATGAAAAAAATAAGACCTAAACCACGTATGAATCAGAATTTCTTATATTTAATCAATTAGTCATCTTATTCAAAATGCTAAAACAATTCAACATTATTAATAATCAGACCCTTAAGGGCTTAGCCAAAGAACATATATACATAACTCATAAAGGAGGATAACTGTAACAGTGTCAATAATGAAAATAAGTTTAAAAAGAAAAAAGACAGAGGGGAGAAAAAAAGGGATGGATGTAATACAACAATAATAAAATTAAAAGAAAAAAAAAAAAAGAAAAAAGAAAGAAAAACAGGGAAAGGCGTATGGTTTTGTTGATTATTTCCTTGTTAGAACTTGAGTTTCAGTGTGTTCATTAGGGGAATCCTTTGTTACTAAGTAATAATCCCCGTAATGATTTAACTAAATGTTCAGCAAGTTTAAAAATAATAATCAGACCCTGGCAGTTATATATTATAGCTTGAGAGCTAAGCTTCTTCATATATTTCTACTTTAATTCTCTTTCAAAACTCCAAAGCTCATTCAAATTTGGTATGCTAGTCTATGTTGTTCAATTAAAAAACCCAATAGAAAATAAAATCATGAACTTACCTTTCATTTCCCAGAATATTAGTTTTACACAAATAGTAATATTTCAGAAATATTAAAAATTGTGCTATAAATATCGGACAAAAAGTCACATTAACTGTCTTTAACTATTTTTATCTCATAATTTAGAGCGCATATTTTTATAGCCAAATTCATTTTGTATTACCTGATTCTTCAGCTGATTAAGTGTTTGTCTCAAACTATCTGTTGTTGTTTGGTTACTTTTAAAAAACTCAGCTATTGCTGTATTTAAAATTATTTTATAATCATCTTTGTTTATATCTTGTAGGCAGGCAAGATGTTGAAGACAGGCATCATAATTTCCACCCTAAAATAAACATGAAAACACACATTCACAAAATTACATATCAACTTTTACATATCAGCTTTAAGACCTATGTAATAATTTCCAAATAGATTTCATTTATCTTTATTTCAAAATTCTTTAAAAAGGCAGATAGAATTCCCCCAAATATATGAATTAAAGTCACTAGATGAAGCAATATTGATGTCAATCAAGAAAATGAGACATTAATCATATCTCAATAAACTAAAATAAATAAATAAAAAGTGCGCTGTTTCCTAAGAATCAAACTCTGATACATGTGTACTATACGTATATATATTACACTATATATGCTATAGCCATATATAATACATATATTAGTATACATTGGTACCTATTGCTAGCAGGGTATACTAGCCAAGGCTAGCCAAGAAAGGTAATGTGATTACTCTAAATTTTAATTTCTAGTTAATATACTTTGAATACTCTAGTACTTTTGCTTATATGTATATAACTTGATAATCAGTTTTTTCATATCCTTTAATGTCAGAAAAGTTAACATTTTGCCAAACTTTTAAGGTTTCATTTCAAAGCACATTCAAGAGAAATTTTGAAGAGTAGTGAAATAAAAAGACTGACCTGCATACTTAAAATCTAAATTTGAAAGACTTAAACAACACGGTGACCATTAAAACACTTATGAAAACACAGAAAATTGAGAACGGCCCTGGCTGGTGTGGCTTAGTTGATTGAATGCCAGCATGCAAACCGAAAGGTTGCTGGTTCAATTCCTGGTCAGGGCACATGCCTGGGTTGTGGGCCAGGTCCCCATTTGGGGGCCTCTCGGAGGCAACCAACCAATCAATGTTTCTCTTCCTCTTTTTTTCTCTCCTTACTCCTCCTTCTAAAAAGTATATAAATAAAATCTTTAAAAAAATAAAACAAAACTTGGGAATGGCTCAAATTACTCCTATTCCTTTCACTAATAGTTAAACTCTAAAATGTGTTTTGTTTTGTTTTTTTAAGATTTTATTCATTATTTTTAGAGAGAAGGGCAGGGAGGGAGGAAGAAAGAGAGAGAAACATCAATGTATGTGGTTGCCTTTCACCTGACTCCAGCTGGGGACCTGGCTTGCAACCTGGCTTGCAACCTGGGTACGTGCCCTGACTGGGAATCCAACCAATGACCCTTGGGTTTGCAGGCCAGTGATCAATCCACTGAGCTACACCAACCAGGGCTAAAATGTTTTTATTTTAAAATTAAACCTAGCTTCTAAACTTAAATCTTGAATCAATACAAAACAAAAATTCTAAATTAAAAAATTTACTGTGAAACAGTTCAGACTTGACAGACATATCCTTAAAATGGAGCAGACTAAGAGAAACATTTCTTACCGTAAAAGCTTGGAAAGCACTGGTGGACAGCTCCTTCTCCTGGTCACTGATCCCAGAGGACTGACCTGCCCCTTCATGTTTCTCTGCTCCCTGATCTGCAAATATACAAGTTTTATAGTTTTTTAGAAATAGAAGCTGTGCAGTGATGTGGCCCTAGTTTTCTTCTTAGTTGTCTTCTTCCTAATGAAGTTGCCAGTCAGAGCTCTCAACTACAATGGCTAATGTGACAAGTAAGAAGCCACTCCTTCAAAAACTTTTCGAAGGAAAAGGAATGTTTCCTTAGCCAAGTTCGCTGAAGACCCACCATTACTTTTGTTAAGGATTACAGTTCTGCCAACCTGGCATTAGTGTTGATACTGTTGCGTGTCTTTTTTTTTTCTTTAAACTTTGTTTTGAGAGAGAGGAAGGGAGGGAGAGAGGGAGAGAAACATAAGCGTGTGACAGAAACATCTACCAGCTGCTTCTTGCACACCCTCAAATGTAACTGGCTGGCAACCCACGCGTGTGCCATGACTGGGAATTGAGTCCGCAACCCCTCAGTTTGCAGACCAGCACTCCAGCCACCAGGCCACACCAAGGTCAGGTTTCTCTCTCTCTCTTAAAGATTTTATTTATTTTTAGAGGGGAAGGAAGGGAGAAGGAGGGAGAGAAACCGGTGAAACTGGTTGCCTCTCACATAACCCAGGCATGTGCCCTGACTGGGAATCGAACCAGAAACCATTTGGTTCTCAGGTCAGTGTTCAATCCACTCAGCCACACCAGTCAGGGCCATGTTTCTCTTACTGTTTAAATTTTCACAATAAGCTTATTACTATGAAAGTTTTCATTTACAATGCCTACCTAAAATTAATATAAAGTTTTAGAAGTCAGATAAGGAATCCAGTAACTGCAAGATGCATAAGTGGTGGGCAGTGGGGGAGTTTCTAGGTGTGTGGGAATCCATTAAATTGTATGTACACTTATGATGTGGGCATTTTAATAACAACTCACCAAGGCGTCGAGGAATTTAAGCTTCTATCTACTTTCCACCAAAGGCAGATTGGCTCAGGTGGCCACTGCTATCATTATCCTCTAGGAACTATAAAAGTCTCCTAAAATCTTTCAGGAAAGGAGAGAAGCCAACTTTAAGATAAATAAATAAATATGCAAGACTCTAAGGCTAACAGACTTGAAATTCTCATTTCTACTGACATTTCAAAGAGCTGAGCTCAATGACAGCCTTTTACATGTTAACCAACCATCATTTACCTATATTCTTTTACATCAAGATAAAACTTAAAAAAAAAAAAAAAAATAGCAGTATTACTATTTTTATTTTTCTTATTAGTTCTCCTCTTTCAGGCTTTCTGCAAAGAATGGGTATTATTTGTAGCATCAGTTTTTCAAATGTTAAAACATTCATTTTTTTGGTCACTGCTGACTTCTTACCAGAAAGAGTCTGCACATAATTCCACAACGTGTCTTTATTTGTCCAAAAGGAGTCTCCGTTGCCAATCGAAAGGGTATAGGACCGTTCATACACAGGCTTGACTTTCCTTCTACTGTGGCCCAATGAACATGGCTGACCTTCCAGGCGTGCAGAGCTCTTTGGTGCATTGACCTTGGCACTCTTTAAGCCAAAAGGTTTCATTTTGAACCAAACAATTGCGCTTAGGTTTGAACTAAGTAGAAAAGAAACATACTGCTTCTCCAAACCTGAAAAAAGTCAGTTAACTGAAACCATAGACACATTCCATTAAAAGAATGTTAATTCAAGTCTGATTGGAAGATCTTCCACATGAGCTATACTTTTCTAAGTATAACTCAATTAAATGTTCGAGAAAGAAAATTTTGTTCCAAAGAAAAAGGTTATTAAGGCCTAAGGAAATCTGCTATACTCTCAAAATAATATTGATGCCTTTGTGAAGAAAATTTGAAATAAGGACGCCATTTCAAAGAAAAAGAATTCAGGTTTACCAGTTACAGTGTAGCTAAGTAAGGCTCACACACCTCTCATGTGGTTTCCTATCACTTGAACAAGTACACCTGTCTTAACAAAACCCTTAATATAATGGCTGATTTTTCCACAACTCAGAAAAATAACACGTGACCAGCAATGCTAGACTTGAGCACCCTGTTCAGCACTGCAGAAGTCGGAAAACAGAACCTCAGGAATCAAGAATATATCAGTATGCTTTGGGGAAGACAGGCAAAAAAGAGAAGACTATCACTGCCAATGAGTATTTTTTATTTTCACGTCTGAGAGTAGTTTATGCACAAAGATTTACTCCAGTTTTCAAATATTAATACTTAATTTATTGTTAAAATTCAAAAAGCCTAGATTTTCCTCAAACTTTTAAACTCAACTTAGACATTATATTCTACTTGTAGTTTTAATTTTAGATGTGTGATGTTTTAGAAAAGAAAAGAAACACCAACCTCTACTACTGAATGTTTACTGCATTTTTCAAGAAAAGATAATGCATATAAAGGTGTGCGATTCTATCAGGGTTGTTAAGAAATAAAATGAACCCTAACAAAAAAAAAAAATGCAGATTCCTTACTGGACACTGAAAAAAGCGAAAGGTAGGATAGCACTGCATAGTTTATTTCTTCATCTGCATATGTATGTTTATGTATTTTGCATTTACAATTTGATTGCAGTTAATACATTAAGCTGACAAGGTGTGTGTGGATAATTTAAGTCAATGTAAGCTTGGGCAGGCATAAAAAAGTCTGGAAGAACACACAAACTCAGTACTGGTTACCTGGAGACTGAGGAGATGGAGGACTTCATATTTTATACACTTAGTAATAATAAATAAGTTTTGGACACTTTAAATAAAATTAAAAAACAGCCTTAGCTTAAAGTTTTTCCATTTGTTTGTTTTTTCTATCATTTTTACAGTCAATCTGGCTCAAAATGTCAAGGTCCCCTTGAAAATCAGTACTCATCCCCCTGATTACGTATTATTCATCCAGTCTTTCCCTTATTCATATCATCAACCTTTCCTTATTAAGTCTACTACTGCCATTCTTGTAGTCCAAAAGTTTCGGATAAATTCAAATCTAGAAAGTTTCAGATAAATTCAAGTCCAGAATTCTGTTTTCTAACTCTGGCCACTTTTTCCTTTCAAGTGACTATCAAAAGTAAAGTAAAAAAAAAAAAAAAAGAGAGAGAGAGAGAGAGAGAGAGAGAGAGTTTATTTATTTATTTTTAGCGAGAGGGAAAAGGAGGGAGAACGAAAGGGAATGAAACCTCCATGTGTAACCTAGGCATGTGCCCTGACCAGGAACAGAACCTACCATCTCTCAGATCGCAGGCTGGTGTGCTCAATCCCCTAAACCACACCAGCCAGGGCAGTTTATACCACTTTAATGTTATGTAGGGACAAAAACCTTGTGAACCTTCCACTGCCCCTTCAATCTTTAACTTTGGTTGATGTCCTACTTACCCTTGGACACTCTTCTCTTTAAGATTTGGGTGACAGGCCCTGGCTGGTGGCACAGTGGATAAGGTGCTGGCCTGCAAACCCAAAGGTCACTGGTTCAATTCCCCAGCCAGAGCACATAACCAGGTTGCAAGCCAGGTCTCTAACCAGCTCCGTAGCTGGAGGCAGGTGAAAGGCAATTATGCATTGATGTCTTTCTCCCTCTCTCCTTTCCCCTCTCTCTGAAAAATAATAAAATCTTAAAAAAAAAATCTATTTAAAAACATATGATTTGGAAAATATACATATAAGATTTGGTTGATATATAACTCAGGGTGTGAGAATTGCTAGCTGGTCAGTCACTGAGAAGCCATGGAATCTAGAAACACAGGTAAACTTGTTTCTGGGAAGTGAGTATTGACCAGCTGGAAACAAAAAATGGGAGGATGTTAAGACAGATAAATCATTCCTTCGTTTTCTCTCAAATGGACTAGTCTTCTGTGTAGTTTCTTCTGAAAATGTTTCAGAAAAACCCCATATTCAAATGACCTGCTGTTTCTTCCCAGATCAAGGTCAGACAGTGCCCAGGATGGAATGTATTGCATCTCCCTCTGCCTTACTTCCTTCTCCCCATCCTTTTCATTACCCTGGACTTGTACCTTCCAAATAAAAAGTTAGCACCTTACTCAGGCTCTGCTTCCCAGAGGATGTGCACTACATTACACACCTTACCCTAGTTGGTCCTCAAAAGCTACAACCCTGTGAGGTAAATAAATTAGAAAGCTATTAGGAATAATTTAGGAAACTATTAGGACTCCTATTTTACCAATGAAGAAACTGAGGCTTAACCTTTCCCATAAAGCAAGGCTTTCTGCTAACCTACCATACCCAATCAATCACAAATTCTGCCAATTTTACTCCCTAAATATTTCTCGTATCTACCTCTCCTCTCCATCCTACCACTACCCTAAAATACTTTAATACTAGTCAGCCTTTTTAAAAACCAGGGTTTGAGATGATCTCATTTAACCCATTCTCAACTCTGTGGGGTAGCTATTATCATTTTTACTCTACACACAGGAAAGCGGAGACATCAAAAAGGTTTCTGAAAGTTTGGTACTGCTAGAATGAACCTAGGCTGTCTGATTTCAAACCCTAGGCTGGCTCCTCTTTATGAAGTGCTACCTTGCTGAAATCTCCAGTGGCTTCCCACTAGAATGAATTCAATTTTTTTCCATGGCCTACAAGCCATCCTCTGCCACACCTCGTTACTTGCCTTTGCTTACCATGGTATAATATGTATCAAGTGCTTCCTATATGCCAGCCATTGTTCTAGGTGGAGAGAGCATAGCTAACACAGGTAAGTCTCCTTCCTCAAGGGGTCTTCTTGCTGTCCTTTGAACCTTTCCCATTTGTTGCTCTTCCTACATGGTCATTCACACCCCATAAAGCTGGCTCTTTATCCTTAGGGTCTCCGTTCAAATGTCTCCTCTAACCAATACATTCCAAGTAGAAACTTGATCTCAGTTATCCTCCATCCTGTTACTCCTTTTTCTTTCTTCACAATATTTATCACAACAGTGAAGTCATAATTATTTAGTTTAAATGTATCTCTGTCTTTCATACTACATCATAAGCTCCATGAGAACAAAGACTTCGCAGTGCCTTTACAGAGCAGGCCTTGGCTAGTCTCTTGCAGGTGGAGGGGTGGAGGTCCAGCCTTGTTTCACTTGAATCCATCCTCTACCACAGTGAGATCAGGTCACTTGCCTTTGTGAATCTTTCTAAATCCTGTGAGTTTCTTTTCTTACCTGACGAAGAACAAGCGCTCAAGACGCTCCATGAAAAGGGCCTGGGCTCAGGAGCTCAGAGATGGAGTATATAAACTAGCTTTTGAATGAAGAGTGTGTGCACCAGACAGAGAAGAGAAAGCAGGGCACTGCCACACAGAAGCAAGGCTTGATGAGCTGATACGAACAAATCAGCTGAAATCGTTTGTGAAGAGCCTCACAAATACATCCCTGGTGAGGTTGTGATGCACACAAAAGATGGTACAGTCTTAGAAAGTTTATGGGTAGGGGAATAATATGATCCAATTAATGTTTTAGCAATAAAGTGAAGAGGCAGCTCTAAGAAGAATGTACTGAACAGGAAGAGACAAACACCAGTCAAGAGGTTGTTAAATGTGAAACAGATCACATTAAGAGATAAAGGCCAGAATCACAGCAGTTGAAATGGGGGTGGAGAAGAGGAATAGAAAACTTCAAGGGCCCCACACTAAACACTCAGTTACTTAATATAGATCCAACCTTCTTATAAAGGTAGGAAGTTTCCTAGATCATGGCCTGTAAACTTAAACCAAAGAGCCTTCTAATAATTTAGGAATGAATTCTTCTATTATGCCCATTACATAACTCTTCACAAGTGGAAGTGCCACTATAATAAGTCTGTCTCTAGCAGACTGAATAATAAGTTCTCAAACACAGGGAGTATGTCATATCCATTTCTTCGACATCCAAGGAAGCACCTGGCACTCAATCTTTGTGAAGAAATTAAAGGAAACATGGCAGAATGCTTTGTGACTGTGACAGGACTTGAAAACCAGATGAACTTTAGGCCTAAAAGGATCATTCCAGAAAGTACAATGGTATGGGTTAGCAGATATGGTAAAACTGGGAAATAGAGACACTGTCCTAAATTCAAATGTTGGTCCTGTTGGACCAGTCTTGGAGAGGTCATGCTTATTCCCTGCCTGAAATATTCTCCCCATCTATACACCTCTATTTTGCTCACTCCTTCAATTCATTCAGCTATCTGCTCAAATATCAGCTCCCTGGAGGCTTTCCCCAACCAGCCTACCTACAATTCTACAGCACACTCTATTATCCTCACTTTCTAAACCTTTTCTCTAACAATTTTATGTACCTGTGTCTGTACCCGTATTAGGATGGGCTCACTTTATTTCAAACCAAGTTTATCTATCTGTTGGCTATTAAGATCAGGACCTACTAAAAACCCCACAGAACGTTAAGATTTTCTTTTCCTTTCTTTTAAAAATTAATGTCACTGTAAAATCTAAGTGCTGATCACCTCTAACTTCTCTCACTTAAGTTTCTTCCAACAAAACCTCGATGCCACAGAGATCATTCATTGCTTACTGGAAACACTTGCCACCACACCTTCCCAGGGGTAGGCGGGAAAGAATTTTATTCCCCAGTGGAAAAGATTCTAGGGCGTGAGCAGCAATTCATAAACAAAATCGAGATTAAATTAATCACAAGGCAAGGAACTAGGGGTTAAAAAAGATTCTAACTGCAAGATGTTAGACAGCACAGGCCAGAATGGCACACTATAATTTCAAGTCTATTTAGATGGTGGTTGAAACACAGTTTTAATCAATCTGACGAGAGGCAGACTGATTTGACCAAAACAGCACGGTGAGTGTTAGCCTGAGCCAGGGGTCACTTGAGACAGCTGTGTGCTCCAGGGCGAATTTTCCTTGCTCTGCTCTCCCCATGGGGATGTCGAAAAGTCTATGAACCGACTAAATAAAATTAGGCGTTTTATAGCCAGAGATATTCTGCACGGGAGTCAGGGGATAGGGAGGGTGGGGGAGGGCAAAGGCGATCAGTTCGCGACTTCAAGCTGCACTTGGGTAAAACCTCGTAGATCTGGGCCCAAAGACTCACAGTAGCGGCAGCAGAGGGCGGGGAAGGGGGAGAGAAATGCACACCAAAATTCAAGTCCCCTCCGCGCGCAGGGTCTGCCCACCCCCGCGTGTCCTGCCGTCCCGGCGCGCACGGCGCGGGCGCCTCACCCGCGGGCTTGTCTGCAGCCATCTTCCCGCCTCGGCCGGGGTTCCTCCCTGCAGGTGGTGCGGCCTCCACTCCAGCTGCCCGGCGGGCCGCACTCCTGGAACTCTGAGGACCGCTCTGCGCTCACCCAGGCTCCGGGCCCCGGAGTTCCGGCCTGGGTAGTGGGCAGATCACGGGCTGAGGAAGTGACGACAGCTAGTTCGCGTCGTCTAGCAACCGCCGCGGCATCTCCGCCCCAGAGAGCACACTGCATCCTGCCATCGACTGCCTCCGCCCTGCGGAGCCCGGGACACGCGACTTCCGGGGGCGTTGGCCGGCGTGGGAACCGCGGCTGGCCCCGCCCCACGCTGGCGTCCTCCCTCCCGCGGCGTCCGGGCGCGCCCGCCGCTCTCAGAGCTGGGCGGCGGGGCGGGGTCTGCGCGCAGCTGACGCTTCCTTATGCTGGTTAATTCACTTGAGTGTCGGAGCGCTAATCCATCGCTTTATATAAAATCACCGTAGTCACACCTAACGTGTCTGTGCTAAGCATGGAGCCTTGCACCCCGTCTTACTTGCTCGTTGATGTCCCACGACTCTTGTAAGAAAGCTGCTGCGGTCCATCTTTAGAATAGTTTTACACTTACGGAAAAGTTGCAAAGGTGATACGTAGAATTCCTGTAGGTTCCTCACCTAGTTTGCCCTGTTGTGAACATCTTCATTATTGCTACTTAGGTACGTCCGTCACATCCAAGAAACCACCTTAATTGGTACATAACTATGAACTAAACTCAACACTTTTGGGGGGCGGGAGGTGGCGGGGTAAGGGATTTCGCTCTTTTGCGACCAAGTTGCTTTTCTACTCCGGAAATGTGTTATCACATTACATTTATTCCCCATGTATTCTTAGGCTAGCCCTTCTTTTTTCTTTAAATTTGTCAATTAAAAAAAAATGAGATGTAATCGACATACAACATAGTTTCAGGTGTAGACATCATTTGATATTTGTATTTATTGCAAAATGAAAATGATCACCACAATAAGTCTAGTTATCCATTACCATACATATTGTAGTTACAAATAATTTTTTTTAAAGATTATATTTATTATTTTTCAAAGAGAGGGGAAGGGAGAGAGGAAGAGAGGGAGAGAAACATCAGTGTATGGTTGCCCTTCACCTGCCTCCAGGTACAGACCTGGCTGGAGACCTGGCTTGCAACCTGGTTATGTGCCCTGGCTGGGAATTGAACCAGCGACCTTTGGGTTCGCAGGCCGGTACCTTATCCACTGTGCCACCAGCCAGGGCTTAAAAATAATTTTTTCTTAATATGAAAACTTGTAAGATTTTCTCGCTCAGCAACTTTCAAGTATGTGGTAGAGTATTATTAACTGTAGTCATCATGTTGTATGTTATATCCTTCTTGTTTGTAACTGGAAGTTTGTACCTTTTGACTCCCTTCACCTATTTTGCTCCCTCACCCCTCAGCCCCCACTCCACTTTTAGCAACCACTAACCTGTTGTTACCTATAAGCTTTCTTTAAAAAAATTTTTTTTTCACAGGTATGTGAGATCGTACAGTACTTGTCTTTATCTGACATAGTTCACTTAGCATAATTCTCTCAAAGTCTGTGCACGTTGTTGCAAAGGTATTATCTTTGTTCCCTCCACATCCCTCATTTTGGATTTGGCTATGGTCAGGCAAGGGCATGATGCTCAGAGCTGTGGCAGTTACCATGGCACCATGAGAGAAGACAAAAAGAATCCCAAAGATGTCAAACAGCACCCTGACATTGTTGAGTCAGAGACCCAACAATGTAATAACCTACCTGCAGATTTCTCATCAGCGAGATAATTGATGCCTATAGTATTTGAGACTTCAGGACCAACAGCATGTCCTCACTCGGTGTGTTACTGTTGTCACAAGAAGGCTATTTCTGCAGGTTTCAATTCTGGCACTTTCTAGACCTTACCAGATGTCACAGACTGTGGGTTTTCAGATCAAGTTCTCACACACACACGGGAATGACAAATACTGCAATACACCACAACGGCCATCTGCCAGTGATTGTGAATTTTATAGATTGTAAGAAGCCTGCCAATTTCAGAGGTAAGAAAATGATTGTGTGTTTATTTTATGTCTTTAAAAACAATGGTCACAAATAATGTCATATTTTAATGACATTATTTTAAACTTTTTAAAAAGGTTTTATTATTTTTAGAGATAAGGGCAAGGAGGGAGGGAGAAAGGGAGAGAAACACCAATGTTCAGTTGCCTTTCACCTGCCTCCAGCTGTAGACCTGGCTTGCAACCTGGTTATGTGCCCTGACTAGGCTGGTTCCTTACCCACTGTGCCACCAGCCAGTGCCTAAAAATTTTATCTTTTTATGTTTAGAGAGAGGGGGTAGGGAGAGAAAGAGAGGCAGAGAAACATCAATGTGTGAGAGAAACATCAATTGGCTGCCTCTCAAACACCTCCAAATGGGTACCCTTACGGAAAACCAGGCATGTGCCCTGACCAGGAATCAAACCAGCCACCTTTTAGCTCCCAGGCTAGCATCCAACCCACTGAGCCACACAGCCAAGGCAGAGTTGTGTTTTAGAATCAGTGAAATATAGTGAATCTTTCCTAAGGCTTCTCACCAAAATTTCCCCTTAGTTCTTCTTAGTGAAATTGCTGGCCTGCTCACCACTGGACAACTACTGGCAAAAGAAAGGGGATTTCAGCCCATGCCTTGGCTTCATCACAATGCATCCACAAGACATTTCTATCTGGGTTTCAGGATTTTATTGACCAGGAAGAACAGGGAATGGCTGCTGACTGGACAATCCCTTACTACATTGCCTCAGTTTATTTACCTCTTTTTTCCTCAACAGGTATTAAAGTCTTTTCCAATTTTAATTTTGCAAACATGGCTGCAGAGCTCACTCTTGAACAGGTGCACAGTTAAATGAGTTTCTCTAAAATAAGGGTCTACCCACATTTTGAGGGGGATTTTATTGTGAAACTTTCCAAACATACTCACAAGTAGAAAGTATAACAGACTCCATGTGTCCATCCTCTAGCTTCATTTTACTGTGTACTTGTTTCATCTACCCTTTCCTCTGTGTTATATTTTGTTGCTGGATTATTTTAAAGCAAATCCCAGGCAATGTATTATTTGCCTCTAAATACTTCAATATGCAACTCAGAAAGCAAAATCCAAATATTTTCTTGCATAACCACAGTGCCATGATCACATCTAGCAGAATTTTAAATGTTTAATATTCAATCACCAAGCCATACTCAAATTTCCTTTATTGTATAAATTTTTAATAATTTTTTTCTATTTGGAATCAGAATCAAACAAGATCATTTTGATTATGTCTCTTGTGTTTCTTATGTCTTATGTTTCTCTTAATCTAGAACAGCCCCCCTCCCATTTTATTATTCCTTTCATTTACTTGATGCAATTAGGGTCCAATATAAGATCTCTCCTTTGGGATCTGCTATATTGCTTTGTTGTGGACTTCATTCTTTGTGCTCAATATTCCTGTGGACTACAAGTCAGTTTTGAAGGCCTTATTACGATTTAATTTTTTTTCTCTGAGAATCCTTCTTTGGTGGTGCTTTCTCTCTACTTGTACTACCTGCATCCAACCAGAAGGTGCATAATATTAATTGCCTCACTTTTTGTGACATTAAGATTGATCCTTGGGTTCAGTTAGCGCCAGCCTGATTTTATATATTTCCTATCAGCCTTTCTCCTAGTGGTTTTAGAAGCATTAATGGCCAATGCTTGAATCAGTTATTTCATTAGTAATTTAAATAATTTTTAAAATTTGGGTACTTGTGCTGAGTGCCTTCTTTTGTACCTTATTTATAGCCCTAGACAGAATTCTTCTGTACTGACAAGTCTTTCCCTTATCCACAGGGGTATTCAGTTACTCTGAAATTCAGTTTACATCAGAAAGGCAGGATGAATGTTTAGTTCTTTCCCTGTAATTACCCATTTTCAGAGGAGTAAGTTTGATGTTCCAGCAATTTCCAAGACTATTTCCTTTTTAAAAAATCATTCTGGCCCTAGCTGGTGTGGTTTACTGGCTTGAGTACTGGCCTGGAACTCAAATGTCGCTGGTTCAATTTCCAGTCAGGGCACATAACCAGGCTGCAAGCCAGGTCCCCAGCCACGTCCCCAGCTGGAGGCAGGTGAAAAGCAACAATACATTGATGTTTTTCTCCCTTTCTTCTTCCCTCCCTTTCCCCTTCTCTAAAAATAATGAATAAAGTCTTACAAAAATTATTCTGAACTCATGACTTTTTATATAGTCAATATGCTTTAATCAACTGCAGTTCTTCATCTTTTCATCTTTTTGAAATTAAAATTATTCCATGTGCGTCTGAGGGAGCACGCAACCCCAGTGATTGTCCATTAGTATAATTCTTCCATGCTGTTAATCCCCTTATTTAGCTGTTGTGGTTGTGGGTGTATTTTAAATATAGTCTCACGTTCACCGACTTCTTTGCTCATTCTTGCTTCTTAAAAAAAATATAGCTATATTGAGACATAACTCATATACCATACAATTCACTCATTTACAGTATACAGTTTGATGAGTTTTAATATATTCACAAAGTTGTGCAACTATCATCACTAACTCTGGAACATTTTCATCACACCCAAAAAAAACCCTGTGCCCATTACTGGTCATTTCCCATTACTCCTAACCTCCAGCCCCTGGCAATCCCTAATCTGCTTTCTGTCTCAAATTGACCATTTGAGGACTTGCCTGTTCTGGATATCTCATATAAAGAGAATCCAGTACTCCTTGCGGCTGGGTTTTTTTCACTTAGCGTAATATTTTCAAGGTTCATCCGTATTGTAGTTTGTATCAGTAGATGTTATTTCAGATTGTTCATTGCAGGTATATAGTAATATAACTAATTTTTTAAAACTCAGCTTATATTTTGAAATTTCAATGAACTGGTTGGATATCGGTTCTCATACTTTTTCAGTTAGTGCCTTAGAATTTTCTATGTACGAGATTATATCATCTGTGAATTATAGATTTACTATCTCCTTTCCGATTTGGATGTCGTTTTTCTTCTCACCCGATTTCTCTGGCTATAACTTCCAGGACAATTTTGAATAGAAATAGCAGTGGTGGGCATTCTTGTCTTATCCCTGGTCTTAGGGGGAAAACATCCAGCCTTAAAAATATATATACTTTTAAATTTATTTAGCCCTGGTTGGTGTGGCTCAGTGGATTGAGCACCAGCTGGTGAACTGAAAGGTCACCAGTTCGATTTACCATCATGGCACATGCCTAGGTTGTGGGCCAGGTCCCTGGTGGGGGGCGGGGGAAAGAAACATCAATGTGGGAGAGCAACATCCATCAGTTGGCTCTCGCAGGCCTCCCAGTGTTCTGAGAGTGCATATTAGGGGGATGTGAGGTCAAGAGGTTAGGGAGAACCTGCAAAAGCTGAGATCTGAAGGATGGGTAAAAGTTAACAGGAAAATGGAAGAGCAGGTGCAAAGGCCCTGTGGCGAGAGGGATCATTGTGAATGTCAGGGATGAACATACATTCAGTGTGGCTTTGGCAGAGAGAATAAGAGAATAAGGTCAATGAGGCAGGGAGGATCCAGACTGTGCCTGGGTGTATAGGTCATATTGAAGAGTTCCATAAGGATTATTGTCCTCTACCACCTAATGTCTAATGTTTTGAAAACAATTATTTGTCATCTATTTTGTCCTTTTGTTGTTGTTTTCTCTACCTCTATGTTTTCCTTAATGATTACTTAGTATTCCATGGTAGGGATGTGCCTTGGTTTATATAGTCAGTCCTCCACAATGATCATTGAGATATTTTTCAATTTTTGCTATTTCAAATAGAGTTATAATCAACATCATTATACATGTAGTGTCTCTTCTGTTGTGTGACAACTATGCAGACATACACCAATAGGTGTTGATGGAAGAAAAGCCAAATGCAGACACTCTTTAGGTAAATTAAACAAGGTTTTCAATTTTATGGCCATTTTTCTTTCCAGAACCTGCTGTTTCTTATTCCAGTCGAGTATCCTTTGGGAACTCCAAGTTTGTTAGGCAGGTCTGCACCTGCAAATCCAATTGTGAATTGTTCGAGTTCTTTTTGTGTTTATGACTTCTGGACCATTGCAAATTAAGAGGTGTGATTAAGCAACTGTTTTAAATGTCCTTGCACTATCTGTAACAGCTAAGAGTGTCTCTGAACACAGAGCGGGGAGGCCCATCTGCCCGAGGAGCTGAACGTAGAAATTCTCTAAGGAGCCTTATTTCCCCACACAACACAGCTTGTTAGCTGTATTGATGAATGTCACAGTTGGCTCTATTTGAAGGAAAGCCAAGCCTAGTTACCCTCATTGAGTAAATCAAAACGATTTTACATACCAAGGGTAACCAGAAGGAAATGAGCAGTCAGAAAACAGCCCATTGATCAGCAGTATTCTTTTGGAGACAGTAAAATGTTAAGCTTCAGAACATAAAAAATTCTGCCTTGGATGGTGGCAAAGTAAATAAGGCACCAGCCTGCGAATCCAAAGGTCGGCTGTTTGACTCCCCAGCCAGGGCACATAACCAGGTTGCTAAACCAGGTCTCCAGCCAAATCCATGGCTGGAGGCAGGTGAAAGGCAACCATACATTGATGTCTCTCTCCCTCTCTGCCTCTCTCCCTTCCCCTCTCTCTAAAAATAATAAATAAAATCTTAAAAAAAAAACCTTAAAAATTCTCACCGTAGGTGTGTAGGTGCTGGTGGTGGGAGTGAGTTGCAGATGGAAACATCTAGAAAAAACTGGGTCACACCATGCTCAACAGCTCCTCCGAGGCCCAGCCTTCTGTGCATCTCTATCAGCCTGGACATGTGCTGTGCTAGTGACCATCAGCAAACCTTGATTAAACAATATACAATAGTACTATGGGGCACCATTCCAGAACCCTTGGTATGAACAGTCTTCATTCATCACCCTCCTCGACCTCAGGTAAATCCAGCCTTGTCCAGAACATTCTTGAACCCAGAGCTGGGGACCTAGAACAAGGCTCAATATCCCGGAGTCTCTGCATCATCCAACAGACCCTTATACCAGATGAACAGCTTAGCAGCAGGAATCTAGGGTCAAAACCCAGGATCATCTTTCACCATCCATACTCAGGAAATGCCTCTCACAGCCTCCGCCTCTTTCCACAGCCACTGCCACCACCTGTCTCAAGACCTCATCATATTAAGCCTCCCTGGTTCTACACACGTCTCGCATATGTGCCTCACACTACAAGGGTAGTGGACAGGCCAGTTTAGACCTTTGTGACTGCTTTTTATTATAACCCTAAATTGAAAACATACACTTACCATTGACCACTAGGTGGCACCCTATGCAAATGATACTATATTTAAGGTAGGCATGTTAGGACAGCTGTCTTTTTAAAAATTTTTTTGAAAAGATTTTGTTTATTATTTTCAGAAAGAGGAGAAGGGAGGGAGGCAGAGAGGGAGAGAAACATCAATGTATGGTTGTCTTTCACCTGCCTCCAGCTACGGACCTGGCTGGAGACCTGGCTTGCAACCTGGTTATGTGTCCTAGATGGGGAATCAAACCAGGGACCTTTGGGTTTGCGGGCCCCACCTTATCCACTGTGCCACCAGCCAGAGCAACGACAGCTTTCTTTGAGGATGTCTCATCTGACTAGGAAAATGCCAATGTCATGTGCCTCCTCCTTAATTCAACTGGTCTAGTCTCAGAATTTTGCCAACTGGGAGTATGCCTTCCACCCTTTCATTTATCAGTAAGATGGAAGGAAGAGCAATAGGACCACAAATCCTTTTCCTTCAACCCCTAGGCAGGTGGACCTTGCTCAACTGGAGCAAATGCTAGGAACACCAACCCAACTCTCCCTACATCTTGTCCCAGTGCACTTGCAAACTGACAAGGCTTGCTATCTGATTTCCTGTCATGGCATCTGGCCTTATTTCATGTCTGTGCCATTCTTGATTCAAAGCTTTTTTTTTTTCCAGTATGTGTCAAAGCCTCTATACCATACACTGGCCGCTCTGTGAAGGTTGTTGCCCCAGCAGAGTGGAGTATTGTAAGACACAGAGGATTTTTGAGTAGGGAAAGTGGAGGGAGGACTGACAGTCACATTAGTAAGTAAGACATAGCAGCCCTGTACTTAGGAAGTAAGTACTGAGACTCATGAATAGACAAATCTATATATACAGAAAGTAGGTCAGTTGTTTCCAGGGGCCAGGGGGAGGGGGAGCGGTGAGTGACTGATGGTGATAGGGGTTCCTTTTTGGGGAGAGGAGAATGTCCTGGAATTATATAGTGGTCAAAGGTTGCATAACTGCGAATATACTAAAAGCCACTCAATTATAATTCAATCTGAAAACAGTTCTTCAGTCTTTCTTTGACACCTTTGAAAAACACAGGTCAGTTATTTTATCAAGTGTCCCTCTATTTGAGTTATTGGAAGTTTCTTCATGATTAGATTCAGATTAAGCACTTTGGGGCAGAGATGATACATCAATCTCAATGCATCATTTTAGGAGGCACCTGATATCCCTTTCCCTGATGGCAGTTTGTTCCAACGTTGGTGATGTTAATTGGGATCAGTTGATAAAAGTTGGTGTCTGTAGGTCTTGTCACTGGCAAGTTACTTTTTTCCCCTTCACAATGAGTATGTAATGCGTGGGGACTGATACTCTGATATTATGTAAACAAGTTACTCCTTACCAAACTTTCACTCACCAGTTTTATCATTCTTACATGATTTTCTCAGTCCTCTATGGTTTAAAATGACTTGTTCCTACTTAAGACTAGAAGTTGTTTAAAGATATTATTGTCTGACTTCTAAGTTAATACCGATTCCTCTACAAAAAAATTTTTAAAAAGTCCTGAGCTCCAGTCAGGTGTCACAGTTAGTTACAGTGTCAACCTGAAACACCAATACTGTGGGTTCCATCTCTGGTCAGGGCACAAACAAAAATCAACCAATGAATGCATACCTAAGTGGAGCAAGAAATCAATGCATCTCTCTCTCTCTTTCTTTCTCCCTTCCTCCCTCTCTCTAACAAACAAACAAACATTTAAAAGTCCTGATCTGGCCCTGGCTGGTGGCACAGTGGATAAAGGCTCCAGTCTGCGAATCCACAGGTTGCTGGTTCGATTCCCCAGCCAGGGCACATAACCAGGTTACAAACCAGGTCTCCAGCCAGGTCCGTGGCTGGAGGCAGGTGAAAGGCAGCCATACATTGATGTTTCTCTCCCTCTGTGTCTCTTTCCTTACCCCTTTCTCTCTGAAAATAATAAATAAAACTTTAAATAAATAAAAGTCCTGATCCTCTGAATATACATCTGATCACAAGAAAGGCAATCTGGCTGAGAAAAAGTTTGACACGAAGAATTAAAAAACAGCAGGGTGCTTTCTCCTTTCCGTTCTCTTTTGTTTTCCAATGTAAGCTCTGTGTCTAGACAAAGAAGTAAACATACGATTGTTCAGGGTAATTACATCTTCACTGCTTATGGGGCTGAATCAGGCTGGCGGGGGAGGACACTATTTCTTCCTTCCCGCTCAGGCACAGATTGGAAAAAGGACAACTTTGGAAACATAAAGTAATGGTTTTGGTATCTTTATTAAGCCCATCACTTAATTTCCTCTTATTGTAGTCCTGGTGATAGGTGGGTGCGGATTAATAATGAAGCTGGTGGCTCAGGAGACATTCTGGTGGGATAATAAATGCTACCAGAGTAAGTGACGGGGCTCTCAGCATCACCGCTTCCTGGCTGTTTGTTCATCTTGCTAAGCCTGTTTCTTCATCTGAACAATGGGAATAGTGCTAGTAATAATAATATCCAACTAATTGTTGAGCAGATTAAATGACATCATGCATGTGAAGCACTCGATTTGGGGTTAGCGCCTAGGAAGAACTTTGCAATGTTTGCCATTATTGCCATTCTTGTTGAGCAGTCTGAACTGGGCTGAGGTATTTGCAATGGCAATGTGTTTATTTATTTTAATTAAAAAAATAATTTATTTTTCCAACTACAGTTGATGTACGATGATATTATATTAGTTTCAAATGTACAACCTAGTGATTAGACATTTATATGTTACTAAGTGATCAGCCTGATAAATCTAGTATCCATCTGACACCATATGATTAATACAATAGTATTGACTATATTCCCTATGCTGTACTTTACATCCCCATGACTATTCTGTAACTATCAATTTGTACTTCTAAATCCCTTCACCTTTTCACCCATCCCCCTTCCCATCTGGCAACCAGCAAAATATTTTCTGTACCTGTGAGTCTGTTTCTATTCTGCTTGTTGGTTTATTTTTTTATAGTCCACATATAAGTTAAGTCATATGACATTTGTCTTTCTTTGAATGATTTCACTCAGCACAATACCCTCTAAGTCCACTCAAGGTATTGCAGATGCCAAGATTTAATTTAATTAAAATTTTTTTTTTAGTGGCTGTCATATTTCATTGTATCTATGCACTACTTCTTTATTCATTCATCTATTGATGGACACTTAGGGTGCTTTCAAATCTTGACTATTGTAAATAATACTGTAATGAACATAGGGATACATATATCTTTTCAATGTCATGTTTTGGGTTTCTTTGGATAAATACTCAGCAGGAGAATCGCTCGGCCCTTCTTTGTCTTTTATTATGGCCTTAATTTTAAAGCCTTTTTTGGTTGCTATAAATATTGCTACACCAGCATTTTTTCTTTTCCATTTTCATAAAATATTTTCCTTTCATTTACTTTCAATCTGTGTGTGTCTTTCGATCTGAAGTGTTTCTAGTAGACGGCATATATAAGGGTCTTGGTCTGTTGTCCAGTCTAAAGGTAGGTGGTGTTGGTGGATAGATACAGCTTAGATCTGGGTTCATCTGGACCAACAAGGAAAAACCCTAAGTGGCCTTGATAATAATGGCCAATATTGTCTTTATAACCTTTACTCAGTGCCAAGCACTGTTTAAATATTTCACAGCATGAACTCAGGACTCTTCACAAAAAGCCTGTAATGAAGGTTGTTTTGCAGCTGAGATGTCACCACTAATAAAGGGCGGAGCTGATTCAAACTCAGGCAACTTCATGCTTTTCAGCAACAGGCTGCTTTTTAATATTCAGAAATACAAGCAGGGTGGGAACCCGTATCACTAAAGAGTTACTTCATTATAAATCGCCATCAGACACTTGGGCCCTGGTTTATAGAGACAGGAGCCCGCTGCAGGGGTGTGGCACCCTGGGAGCTCCCTCCTGCTTTGTGGAGCTTGTTTAAACTGGAGCTTCTGGGCAGAGAGAATGTATCACTGCTCTTCTTCTAGACACTGTACACGTGGTGGGGGTGGGCGGCTCCTGGTGCTTTTTCAAGCATAAAAGCTTTAAAAATCCACAGCTCTGAGTGTATTCTCACAGATGGAAACAGGCTCACCTCAATTTGCTAAATCTGGCAACCCTGCCCATTGGCTGCTCATCTCTTCCTCCCCATGCTTCCTCCTCTTGACCCATTTCTTTCTCCCCGGAGTTGCTGCAAAAACCTGCTGTGAGCAAGTCTAACCTGGTGATACCTATCCTGCTCAGATAGCCAGATTTTTAAAAAATCAAAATTCTGCAAAACTTGAACCACAAATCCTTTCTTCAACATTGGGACCGGTTCTGCATTCTGCTGAGGATTTAGGGAAGAGCCTAATTTCAATGTAGAGCAATCATTGTAAGAGCATACCTTCTTATTTTAAGGCTGGCTGCTTTGGAATCCCAGCTCCACCACTAATTAGCTGTGTTATTTTGTACAAGTTACATGATCTCCCTGGCTACAATTTCCCCATCTCTCAAAATCTGGCTAGTAATACTACTTAATTCATGGGATCATAGTGAGGATTAAATGTAATAATACTTTAAAACAGAGCAATGCCTGGAATGTGGTCAATAAGAAATGTTCTTTACTTTTCATAACCCTGTACTCCCGATTAGCTGTGAGTATATCATGTTTGGTGTATTTTTAAAAAAGATTTTACTTATTATTTTCAGAGAGAGGGGAGGGGAGAGAGACACAGAGGGAGAGAAACATCAATGTATGGTTGCCTTCCACCTGCCTCCAGCCATGGACCTGGCTGGAGACCTGGCTTGCAACCTGGTTATGTGCCCTGGCTGGGAATTGAACCAGCGACCTTTGGGTTCGCAGGCCGGCGCCTTATCCACTGTGCTACCAGCCAGGGCTTTTTTGGTGTATTTTAATTACACCTGGGAGGCCATTTAGTCAGATACACTTTTTTGCATGCCAATAAATGCCCTCTAAATCGACCTGTTTAATTTTAAGAAACAGCTCTTTTTCACAGCCCTTTCAAGGGAGGTGCAACAGTCCCCCTCACTAGATGGCATCAGAGTGGGCTCTGGGAGAGGGAAGCAAAGGGCCTCAAAGAGCATCAAAGAGTATCCCACCTAGAGTCACTCACCAGCTGCCAGGTAGCTTCCTTGCAGGACAAATGTGTGGTCAATTTGGCCTACAAGGAATTTACAAAATTTTAAAAAATCATTCAAAAATTAGATTTCATATAAAAACCTGCTATTCAGCATGTCAGTGAACTGGCAGATCTGTCAATGGTGCCTCCTATAGACCGGGCTGGAGCCCTCCAGGCCAGCAATGTCCCCCACTTCCCCAGACCCCCACGTCTCTCATGTATTCCTCCCTGATGAGTTTGTAACCCCTAACTCGTCCAATCCTTCCCTTTTCCGATGGGGATGCTGAGATCCTACAGAGAAGTTGGGGGCCGGACCTGGAATCTTAGCACTCAGGCCAGAGTGTTCTCTTATAACTAGTGTTGTTTCTTTTACATTTGGTTGTTTCCAGAGGAGGAACGAAGTAAAGAATCAAGAAGGAGACCCAGTAGGAGAACTGAAATTCTGGGGTTTGAGGGGGACCATTTAGGTGGCTAGAATGAGATGTGGGGAAAAGTAGAGGTCAGTAGGATTTTTTTTCCCCTTTTCTTTGTGGAAAGTAACTTCTTTGGGGGTGGGCAGGAGAAGAGATTCAGGTTCAATGCAAAAGATTCAAACACTATGGAAAAAAAGCAGGTAAAGGTTTCCCAGAATTCCACTTTCATTGACAACTTCTGGGAACGTTTTGGTTTCTATCTTTCCAGCCAGCCCTCTCTGTGTATTTACAGATACATCTCACGTAGGCACTGTTAGGGCCAAGGAATTCCTGAGCGTGTGGGCTTTGGGATGTCACATAATCCTCATCAGCTCCTCTGCGGCTAATTCGTTAATATGGCCAACTGAGAGTTTGTTCAATTATATTAAAGCACTTAGGCAAACACAATGGCAAGCCTTTTTGCCCACCCCCCTGCTTTCCAATCAGTTTGTTATTCAGCCCACCTCTGTAGAGATCCTGGAGCTGCCAGTGTGCATGTCTGAAATTCTCCTAATTGAGAACATACAAGCTGTCCTGTACACTGATTTTTCCAGTAATAGTATTCATGGAGTATTTGTCCCTAGTTTATAAGTACAGATTGGAAAAAAAAAAATCTCACCTTCATGAACATCCTTAGCATCCTCAAGACAAGCTACCAGGTCTCTTAAACAGACTTTTCTCCACATGACTAATGACTGGAAGGATGGGGACCAGCTCATTGGGACCCACAGCGCACATTCCAACGTCATGGTAGGCATCATAGGAACAATCAGCTTTTCAATGATTGTCTTGGCTTTTGCTGCAATAATGCTACATAGTAAATAGCCCCCCAATATCAGTGATTAACGACAACAAATCTCTACTTTTCTGTCACCGGTCTGTGCACTGCTTGTGGGTTGGCCGGCCTTGCCTTGGCCTTAGGCTCTGGTCTGCTGTGCTTGTTTCTCCTTCCAGGAGCCGGGCTAAACGGGAGTGGCTACCTGGGGCATTCCCCCCTCATCGCATGTGGCAGATATGTAGGTGGATAAGCCAAATTTCACAAATTCATCTAAAACCTGTGGTCAGTCAGAGCATGTGTTATACCCACCCACATCCTACAGATCAAGTCCAAAGTGAATGAGGTGGAGAAGTACGCTCTGTCCATAGCAAAACAGGTCCAGGGTGGGGAAGGAAGAATCATGCTTCGATAATAATGTCTACCACTGGGACCGACCAGGGTGGAGAATAAATGGAAACTTAGACTGAGACCTACTGTTGAGCCTTAGAAATGCAATTTAAACCCACACTGCTTAGAAGCCACAGCAGCTTCATCTAGTGGGCTCCTTAATTAAAGATTTTTGTCATCATATGTCTTTAATGAAGTTTCCTGACTGTACTCACTCTACTTTTATAGTTAATACACTTTTGCTCTTATATATATGCTTTCTATTTTCTTTAGGGTCATGGAGACCTCATTAGGGTCTTAAAAAAATGATTAAATTGGCTTGCCCATTTTTGAGTGTCAAGAGAACTATAGGCTCCTTTCCCGTTCCCTGCCAAACTCACACAATCAGCAAAAATAAATTTCCCTGGGAATAAAACAAAGAGTACGGCTGCCTAGCAACAAATAAGAGAGTGTTATTTTTATGTTTTTTGGCAGGTGCAGCATCTTGCTCCACTGTTTCCATGGAGAATCCAACTGTCAAGATTAATCAAATGCTGGAAAACTGAAGTTTATGCTAGAGACTAGCTTAGTAGGCAAGTATCCACACTAAGGTACTATGAGAGATATTTATTGCACCAGCTGGTGTGGCTCAGTGGATAGGCGCCAGCCTGTGAACCCAAAGGTCGCCGGTTCAATTCCCATCAGGGCACATAACCAGGTTGCAAGCCAGGTCTCCTCCAGCCAGGTCCTTAGCTGGAGGCAGGTGAAAGGCAACCATACTTTGCATCGATGTTTCTCTCCTTTTCTTTCTCCCTCCCTACCCTTCTCTCTAAAAATAATGAATAAAATCTTTAACTATATATATATATGAGAAATATTTAGATGATGCCTCTTTACCATGAATCAAGCATTATCCCTGACAGCAGTTAACACGTGCATGTGTGTCAATTGCTTTTTGAAAGTTATTGCAATAATATTTAATTAAAATCATAAATTTTGCGTATACTGCTTCCACTATAAATTGCCACTGGATGTTTAGAATGCACATGAACTACATCAAAATACTGTAAGCAATAGGTAAGGAACGGGTCTAAACAAAGTTGTCTCTATTTTGTTAGCATGATAATGTGTCAGTTTTTGAAGTTCTCCCTAATAAATTAGTAAGAGAGAATGTCCAAGAAAATTCAGAAAAAAAGTAAAGGAAATGAAGAGTAGCCCTATTAGAAATAATAAGAAAATGTGTGGCCCTGATGAAAGCATAGACAGCCAAGTGGCATACAATAGGTAGGCATGACAAAGAAGACATGAAAAATAATTGGGAGCCCTGGCTGGTAGCACAGTGGATAAGGCGCCGGACTGCGAACCCAAAAGTCGCAGTTTCGGTTCCCCAGCCAGGGCACATAACCAGGTTGCAAACAAAGTTTCCAGTCAAGTCTGTGCCTCTCTCCCTTCCCCTCTTTCTAAAAATAATGAAATGAAATCTTTAAAAAATAATAATAATAATTGGGTAAAAGAAGATATACAGATAACTAATAAGCATATGAAAGATGATAAACATCATTGGCCATCATGAAAATCAATACCATGACGAGCCCTGGCTGGTGTGGCTCAGTTGACTAAGTGCTGGCCTATGAACCAAAGAGTCACTGGTTTGATTTCCAGTCAGGGCACATGCCTGGGTTGCATGTGCCCTGACTGGAAATCAGGCCAGGCCCCAGTTGGGGGCACGAGAGAGGCAACCACAAATTGTTAGTTCTCTCCTTTTCTTTCTCACTCTTTTCCCCTCTCTAAAAACGAATAAACAAACAAACAAAAGCTAACTATGATGAGATACCACTTCATACCCACTAGGAGGTCTATAATAAAAAGGATAATAATGAAAGTTGGCAAGGATGTGGGGAAATCATAACACTGTTAGTGGGAATGTAGAATGAAGAGCCTCTTTAGAAAAGTCTGGCATGTTCAATATAGAGTTACTATTTGACCCAGCAATTCCACTCCTGGGTATATATTAAAACAAACAAATAAGCAAACAAACAACAAGAAAAACTGAAGAGCCCCCATGATGTCTGGCACTGGGCTCTGACTTTCCCTGAGGACACTGTGTCCCCTGGGATCTTGGACACCCAGGGGTCTGAGGGGCTCCGGGGAGAGAAGTATGGGGGACTGTGGTTGCCTGTCACCCCACTGACCTTCCCCTCCCTCACTCCTTCCTGTCTGCAGAAAAAAAAAAAAAGAAAGAAAAAAAACTGAAGACACATGTCCACATAAAAACTTATATACAAATGTTCAAAGCAACATTTTTCATAATAACCAGAAAGTGTGGAAACAACCCAAATATCTATCAACTATTTAATGGATAAATAAAATGTGATATGTGTATACAATGGAGTATTATTTGGCTATAAAAAGGAATAAAGTACTAATGCATGCTACAATATAGATAAACCCTAAAAACATTAGACTACATGAAAAAGGTAGTTACCAAAAAACACACATTGTGTGATTCTTATTATAGGAAATATTCAGCATAGGCCAATTGTAGAGACAGAAATATTAGTGGTTGCCTAAAGCTGTAGTGATTGGGGGAAAACTAGCAGGGGCCACAGCCAAAGGATACAGAGGTTTTTTGGAGGTAAGAAAACTATTCCAAAATTGCGGTAATAGTTGAACAACTCTGTGAATATACTAAAAATCACTTAATTGCATACTTTAAATGTGTGACTTGTATGGTATGTGAATTACATTTCAATAAATATATTATAAAATAATTGGGGGAAAGGAGGGATATGGTTTAGGAAAAGGGATTAGCAGGTTGAAAATAAAATCAGTTTAGTCCCTTAATCAATATTAAACTTTAAAATCATTTCCAAATAAGCCAGAGTTGAATATTAAAAAAAAAGCTTAAAAGATTGAAGAGAGCCCTGGCTGGTAGCACAGTGGGTAAGGTGCCGGCCTGCAAACCCAAAGATTGCTGGTTCGATTCCCCAGCCAGGGCACATAACCAGGTTGCAAGCCAGGTCTCCTGCCAGATCTATGGCTGGAGGCAGGTGAAAGGCAACCATACATTGATGTTTCTCTGTTTCTCTCCCTTCCTTTCTTTCTGGAAATAATAAATAAAATCTTAAAAAAAAAAAAAAAAAAGATTGAAGAGAAAAACTAGATAACTTCATATTTAAAAAATGAGGTTAGAGCCTTTCCTTATATCACATACAAAAATTAACTAACAATGAAAAAAAAATTAACTAAAAATGGATCAAAGGCCTAAATGTAAGAGCTAAAACTATAAAACTCTTAGAAGAAAACAGTGGAAAGGCTTTATGACAATGGATTTGGCAGTGATTTCTTGGATGTGAAACCAAAAGCATGGCAACAAAAGAAAAAAATAAGTAAACTGAACTTCATTAACATTGAACACTTGCATGCATCAAAAGACACTGCCAACAAAGTGAAAAGGCAACTAATAGAGAAAATGCTTGCAAATCATATCTGATAAGGGATTCATATCTAGAGAACCCCTACAACTCAACAATATAAAAACAAAGATTAAAATATGCTCAACTGATTCAAATGGACATTTCTGTAAAAAAGATACACAAATGGCCAACAAACACATAAAAAGATGCTCAATATCACTAATCATTAGGGAAAGACAAATCAAAATTATGTTGACACACTGCTTCACAGCCATTAATGTGGCAATCAAAAAATCAGAAAATATCTGCAGCCAGGTCCGTAGCTGGAGGCAGGTAAAAGGCAACCATACGTTGATATTTCTCTTCCTCTCTGCCTCCCTCCCTTCCCCTCTCTCTAAAAATAATAAATAAAATCGTTAAATAAATAAATAAACAAATATTTTTAAAAATCAGAAAATAAGAAGTGGTGAGGATGTAGAAAAATCAGAGCCCTTATGCATTGGTGGGACTGTAAAATGGTAAAGCTGTTGTGGAAAGTGGTATGGTGGTTCCTCCAAGAAATTAATTATAGAATTAGCACATGAAGCAGTAATTCCACTTCTGTTTATATCCAAAAGATTGAAAACAGGTATTTGAACAGATATTTCTGCACCCAGGCTCATACTCATAGCAGCATTATTCATAACAGCCAAAAGGTGAAACAACCCAAATGTCCGCCAATGGATGAACAGATAAACAAAATATGTTATGTGTACCATGAAATATTATTCAGCCTTAAAAAGGGCAAATGCTGACACAATAGCTACAGCATGGATGGACCTTGAAGACATTATACTAAGTGACATAAGCCAGACACAAAAGAGCCTGAATATAATGTTTAAAATCCTAACTGCTGCTGCTTTGTTTTCTTCTCCAAGGAAGGAAAAGCTTCCAACTCTTCGCTCTTTATTACAGTTAAGTGATGTTTGAAAGGTGAGGTCAGGTAATTATCTGAACTGTTTAAAATTGGAAAGAGTTCTGTTTATAGAAACACAATTTAATATGCCTACTAGACATTTGGAAACTGATTTAAAAAAAATAGAATCCAGCCCTGGCTGGTGGCACAGTGGATAAGGCACTGGCCTGCAAACCCAAAGGTCTCTGGTTCGATTCCCAGCCAGGGCACATAACCAGGTTGCAAGCCAGGTCTCCAGCCGGGTTCATAGCTGGGTGCAGGTGAAAGGCAACCATACATTGATGTTTCTTTCCCTCTCTGCCTTTCTCCCTTCCCCTCTCTTTGAAAATAATAAATAAAATCTTTTAAAAAAGAAAAAAGAATGGAATCCAAGAAGTATGTTCCTGGTCATTGTCCCTGAGAAATGGGAGAAATGGAAAGGAGCAGTGTTCTAACCAGCCCAGGCAGCTGGTTATGAACCATCGGTGCTTTTGGGAGGAAGTTGAAGGAATTGAATCTCCAACTGCAGGCAGCTCTCCTCACTGCTGGGGACCGCAAAAAAGAGGAAGCTACGTCTATGTCAGGGTCCTTATTGGACTCAGTGAGGGCCAATCACAAGCAGCAGGCAACATAAAACATGTTGCTCATTCAGCAAGAATGAACCTGTGTGCACAACACCTAGCACAACAGCCTGGAGCAGAAAATGAAAACTTGGATGCTCAGAGGGACCTGCTGATGAAGTGAAAGGAATGACTCAGCACTTGACTACAGTGGGACCAGAAGGAAGCAGCCATACATAGATCATTCTCTAAAACACTCCCTGCTACATGTGATGGACCAGATTCTGCTCTAAACAAACAAAGAAACCCGGAAAATTGAGACAGAGTTCAGGTTGTCTCAAAGCATATGCACTCTAGGTTCATTGGGGCAATTTTATAGAAGACCCAGAGGGACTCAAATTTCTTTCCTAGACAAACAGTAATTTTTCCACCTGCTGGCTACTTTTTGGGCTACCAAACACTCAGGGATAAGTTTGAATAGTGAGTGAGTTGTTGAGACCACTTTCTGAGAATCAGTTTAACCAACTTACTTTCCTGAAATCAAGCTGGGGTTCAGTGAGGACAAGAGTAGGCCAGGAAACGAAGAAAATGGAAAGTTCAGAGACCAAGATGTGAGAATAAGACCAGGAAGGAAGGGAGGAAGAAAAGGCAAACAGGGCTATGGAAATGGAGGGGCAAAGGGAAAAAGAAGTGTACCCACAAGATTTTTGTTTAGATAAATGTGCCTTACAACACTCACACAGCAAGAATAGCATTCAAACCTTGACTTTGTGTCCAATATGTTAGACTTACCATGTATCTACAGTTGTATCTCTGCTATAGAAAATGGCCTTCTGTCTCCTATTTAGACAAATATTTCAACCCACAAGTGTATTGTTTTTACTTATATGATACCCAAATAACTGAAACAAAAATTTCATTTGACTTAATTCTTCCCTTCATGAAATAAATGAGGTTTTACCAAGATGCAGATAAGTGTCTTCCTATTAAGAGGAATAACACCTTGTTTGGGGGTTTGGCATTATTCCAGGTAATGCTGTCATGGCTGGAGGCACTTATGATGGTCCAGAAACAGTAAAAAACTTGCAGGAAAGCAGAAATTGGCTTTGGAACAAAAGGGAAATATCTGTCCCAAACAGCTAAAGCAATTTTGAAAAAGAAGAACAAAGTTAGAGATTCAAACTTCCTGATTTCAAAACTTAATTGCAGTAATCAAAATAGTGTGATATTGGCCTGATGATAAAACAGTAGGTCAATGGAATAGAGAGTCCATAAATCCATAAATAAATTTAAATACTTATGGTCAAAGGTGTCAAGACCATTCAATAAGGCAAAGGATAGTCTCTTTAACAAATTGCTGGGACACTGGATATCCACATTAAAAAAATGATTCTGGACCCCTATCTCAGACCACATATGGAAATTCACTCAAAGTTAATCCACAACCTAAATACAGGAGCTAAAATAATAAATCCCTTAAAAGAACATATGGGGTAAATATTTATGACCTTGGATTTTATAATGGGCAAAAGAATAAATAACAATGAAATTAGATAAACTGGACTTAAAATAAAAATAATTTCTTTTTCTTTGTTTTGTTTGTTCAATTTGGGTAATAACAGTTGACAATACAGAAGAAAAAAGAAAAGAAGAGGAAAAAGAGAAGAGGAAAGAAAAAAAGAGAGAGAAGAGAAGAAAAAAGGCCAATACAGGCTCAGGCAAGGCTGCTCCTACCTAAATTAAAAATAACTTATGTTATCAAGAAAATGAAAAGACATCCTAGAGACTGACAGAAATCATTATGTGATAGTGAGCTAGTATCCAGAATATATTTTTAAAACCCTTAAAGTTAAATAATAAAAAGACAACCAAATTTTTTAATGGGCAAAGGACTTGGATAGACATTTTTCCAAAGATGTACAGATGACCAACAAGCACATGAAATGATGCTCAACATCATTAGTCACTGGGGAAATATAAATCAAAACCACAATGCAATACCTACCAACTAGGACAGCTATAATTAAAACACAATAGAATAAGAAAAATAACAAGTGTTGGCAAGGATATAAAATATTGGAGCCCTTATATATTGTAGTGGGAATGCAAATGGATCAGTCAGAGTGGAAAACTGTCAGGTCCTCTAAAAGTTAGACATAGAATTATCACATAACCCCACAATTTCACTCCCAGGTACATACCAAAAAGAACTGAAAACAGGTACTCAAACAAGAAGTACATATATACATTCACAGTAGCACTATTCATGATAGTGAAAAAGTGGAAACAGCCCAAATGTCCATCAACACATAAACATATAACAAATTGTGATGTAATATTTTTCAGCCATAAAAAGTAATGAAGTACTTATACATGTAATAACATGGATCATTTCCAACACATTATGTTAAGTGAAAAAAGCCAGATAGAAGAGGTCACATAGTGTTTGCTTCTATTTATATAAAATATTTATTGTAGAATAGATAAATTCATAGAGACAGAAATCAGAATGGTGGTTTTTAGGAGCTGGGAGAAGTGGGTTGAGAGCAGGGAGAAACTGCTTTATGGATAAAAGGTTTTATTTTAGTGTGAGGGGAACTTTTTGGAACTAGAAAGAGGTAGTGCTTGCACAACATTATGATTGTATTAAATGCCATTTAATTTTTCATGTTAAAAATAGTTTATTTTATATATGTAAATTTTGCTTCAAAAAGGGAAATGTCCATTAAAAACCATATTGTATATTTTATCCTCAAAGATTAGAACTGACATCTGATTAAAATCTATTGATCTTGTGTCCAAACTAAACTCTGATTTCAAAAACTTGATTGCTTTTTCTCTGTATGCCACATTTAGTTCTTCCTAGTTCTCTGTGAGATTAGAGTCATTGGGCAGGACTTCCAGTCACGATGGAAGCATAGGTGGACATGCTTTTGCCTTGTGGCTCAACCATACGAAGGATCACAATTAACTTCAAAACAAAAAGACAACCAGAATTGCCAGAAAATCAAACTGTACAGAAGCCCAACAACCTAGGATTTAAAGAAGAAATATCCATCCAGACAGCTAGGAGGGGCGGAGATGGGGAGTCAGGGCAGAGAGGACATGGTGTGGCATTGGGGAGGTGGTGGCAGCAAGGCAGCACCAGCAGCCAGCGGAATGGTCAGTCCCACATCACGTGTGTCAGATAAAAGCCAGGAGGGACACCTGGGGAGCATCTCAGCCCTAGGTCAGACTGTGCAGCCCAGGGTTTCAGTGTCAGGAAAATAAAGCCTCATTGCTTCCATCTATGAAAACCAACAGGGGTTGGGGCAGTGGCAGGAACTCCCTATCACTCAGGAGAGTCTATTTAGAGGTTCCTACAGACCTGGAACATACATAAACCTACCCACTCTGGGAACCCCCATCAGGTCAACAGCTACAGGGGCACCAGTCACATACAGGAAGTGTATATACATTTCCATCGTTTCATGCTTTGGAGGATTAAAAACTATCTCCCATCATTTGGTGATATGTCAGATGAATGCATTTCCAAAGCAACTGCGACACAATCACAACTAGTCAATCAAGCAAATTGAAAATTTCAGCCTCAAGACTTCGTTTCAATGGCTACGTTCAGGAGGCCAAGATGAATGAGAACTGAAGACTATAACAGATGGGAGATAGGGATGGATGGAGATTGGGGAGAGACATGCATTGATACCCATCAGCAAGGCAAGACCTGTGCTACCCCACCTCTTTTTTGGAGGGAGACAGCCTATGCAGATCCAGGGACTCCAATGTTATTTCAGTGTTCATATAATCTTCATAACAACTTCTTTTTGTCCTGTCTTCTCTGACTCCTACATAATTACCACCAGGTAAACCAGTTCTCCACCCAGAACCATTATGGAGGAGGCAGCTGGGAATAATCTTGAAAACGAAGTAAGCATATGACTCAGCTAGATGACTGCCACACTTGCCTCTGGGTAAAATATAAGAATATGTTTTAGGTGAGATTAGAAATAAAAGATCAGGGTAAGCATTTCTTTAATCTCTTATGAGAATAACAATGTTGAACACCTCTCTAGAACTTTCTAGCTTGGTAATAGAAAGGCCAAATATTCTATGTTCTCTTTTATTTTGTTTTCATCAGGTATACATATATAAATTTTAAAAAATAATATTAAAAAGTTCAAAATCACTCCTTGTCATTCGATCCTACTCCTGCAAGCAACTTCATTCATTTTTTTTTGTTTATTCTTTCATTGGTTGCATATTTCTAAGTAATATACTTACTATGTTAATACTTGTCAAATTAGACATAATTTATAGCTTTCTGAATCAGATTGTTTCAAGTCAGAGAAATAAGACCCTCATTAGATGACTTAGTAGAGAAAATGCAATACAGCTATAAAGGACTTGGAACTGTAGTTCTCAACTGGGGGTGATGTAGCTCCCCAGTGAACATTCGCCAATGTTCTGATAACATCTGGAGAAACCAGGGCAGAGGCTGCTGGTATCTAGTGGGTAGAGTCTGTCCATGAATATTGCTTATTATCTAATAATATACAGGGTATCTCCCCCCGACCCCACACACACAAAGAATCTAATGAACTAAACAAATGAGCAAAATAGAATCAGAGGCATGGAAACAAGGAACAGACTGACAGTGACCAGAGGGGAGTGGGGACAGGGAGAAGCAGGGAGGGAAGAGGAAGGGTCTAGTCAAGGAACCATGGACATGGACAACAGGGCAGGGATTGACTATGGAAGCCAGGGGCAGGGGGTTGGTTTGCAGTGGGAAGCAACAGGGGATAATTGGGACAACTGTACTAGAACAACAATAAAAATAAATACAGCAAAAAATAAAAATAAAAAGAATCATCCAGCCTGAAATGTCAGTAGTGTTGAGGCTGAGAAAATGGATTAGAAGACTTGGAAAGATAACCTGGGAAGGGGAGGCAACCCCAAGATTAGCAACTGCAGGAAGCCACTACCATCTCCAGAGCCAACGGGCCAGTGGGAAAAGGCAATGTTAACAGAGGTCATCAGAGGGAGCAACAAACCAGGTAGGATGGCTTGGCAGGGGCAGGGAGGAGAATGGTCAGAGGTGGTGGAAGCCATAGAGGAGAAACAGCCACCATCAAGGCAGGGAGAGTTGGAAGGAGGGATATCCTGGCTTCTACTTCACCTCCACCCTCAGATGTCCTGGCACTTCCACTGGCTGAACTCAGCCAAAGCCAGTCACCAAGGTCTGGGAAATTTACAGAGTAGCCATGTACAATAGAGTCCAAGAGAGGAAAGGCAGGGAATGAACTTGAAAGCAAATAAGCAAATACCAAGTGCACCTCCCATTATAAAAGATGAGGATGAAGCTCTATTTAATGGCCACTTTCCTGAATACCCTTCTCCATAAGTAGATAGATATAGATATCTCTTACAAATTTTATTTAGGTTTATGTTATATTTAGATTATTGAGAATGTACTGTTTACTCATATTATTAATGTTAATCATAATGTTATAATCATTTCCTGTAAATGTTCTTCATCATAGTTAGATTTCCTTTCTTGTACAACCGTTTGTTTTTCTTGGAGTTAACAACAGCCTCTTTTTTGTTTGCTTAGTTATGTATGCACAAATCACAAATTACACCCAAATTCCCCATTAGGTTCATAGGTCTTCCTTAATATTGTTTTTTAATCCATTTCTTCAAATACATTGTTTATTAGTTTCTTTATTTTTTAGTGACCTTCCTGTAATCCTCTCTCCTTTAGCTTCTGTCCTCTGCATAAATCCATGTTTCCATATCTTTTTCTTTTAAAGAAAGTTTTACCTCTTTTTAGTCTGTCTGCTGGTATCTTTTTGTTAATTACGTTATTTTCCCCAGTGTTATAGCCACACAATAAGTGATCAGTCTCTTCCAGAGGATCTATTTCAGAATTAACTTTGGTCCTAGTCCACAGATGGGAAGCCCTGGACTAAGTAAGTCAAATTCAAGTACCTTGCCTTCATTTTTGTGCATGTAATGGACACTGTTGGTGCCCTGCCCTGGTCCCTTCTGCTGTGTTGGTGTCCTCATCCATAGCTATTGTAAGTATTGCTGCTAATGGCTCAGACAATTCTTTGGAGGATTGTTCTTGGTCAGGGGGAGCTATCTTAACTGGGAAATGCTTCTGGGAACCTAACCTAGAACATATGGTCAACATTTTTTGGCTTCCTAGTGTTCATTGTCTCATCCTAAGAGCACCAGAATTTCTTGTTGGAAAATGACCTTCCTGCCACCCAAGTGTGGACAGTCTTGACACGACTGAAAATCTAGGTACCTGTCCTTCCATCATGGAAGCTGAAAGGAATTGTGGGGGCTCCTTCTAGTAGACCCTTCCTCTCGTTGCTTTGGTACAGCAGACCTAGGCATGTGACCTAAACTCTGCCAATTTGACACTCTCTCTAGGTATTATGAATATTGAGTAAGTAATGCAGAAATGAAGGGGCTCTTTGGAGTTCATTTAATTTATCACAGGCTACTGCTAACCTGTTTCTCCTCAATCTTTCCGTTGTTCTTGCCTCTTACTTTCAAATACCTTGGTTCCTGTCCATTTCAAAGCTATTTGGCTAGCCTTTGTCAATGTTTTGAATCCTTCCAGTAATTTCCCTCTTGGTAAGTTCTCTCACTCATAACTAAGAATCATTGTAGTACAGTTATCTCAGTTTCTTTTGTCTAAGTGTAGCGTGAAAAAATAATCTGGGAGGACAGACCACTATTTTACAAGAGGGTAAATTCTGGGCCTCTGAGCTTAATGAGAAAAAGCCTATCTGGACGGCTCTCCTTGCTTCAACAAAGAGGTAGGGGTTTACAAAGCATCTTTCAACTGGTCAATTATACTTTGATCCTATGTCAGATACTTAATTAGTTTCTCCTCTTAGAAAGCTGGTGTCTGGCTTCTAGCCTCAAAACTATACATCTCAATCTGAAACCTTGTCTTTGTTGCCATTTTTTCCCTTCCTTATATGTTGATGCATTTTTTCCCATATCTTTTCCTTTATGTTCCTGTAACAATCCTGAAAACAGAGCAATTCAACTGCATGAAGATAGCTGTAACTCCTAATAAAAATATCTTCTAAAGGAAAATGATCTTTTTTATGAGTGGAATTTTTACCCCAAATTGTTCAGTTCTTTGATCGTTGTGAAGGAAATGAGCTCAACAGAAAAACCAAAATAGACACACATGACACCAGATGATTCTAAACACAACCCTCTTGTCTGAGTTACCAGGCAACTATCTCTCCAAGGGTGCTATCATTTTAATTTTATAGAATAACTAGGCACGTGGTTTTCTGACTCAAGAGATTGTGGAATAATAATGAATTCATCTTTTAAGATTAAAAAAAAAATACATGAGCTGAAACCTTTCTCTGGCTTGGCACACACTTTTGCTGGGTTTCTTTTTTGTTTTTTCTTTTACAGTTTCTTTGTTGTGTGCCTTCAAAGCAAATAGGTGTTCCTCTGTTTGGGATGTTTTTTGTTGGATGCTGCTAAAAGTGGGGATGGATGAAAAATCACTCAAGGTGCTGATTTTTTTAGCTGCTTCAGATTCTGACCTTATGGTTATTAAGGTATTTCATGCACAAGGAGCTAAAGAAAAAATTGCATATAAACATTACCTAAAATAACAGTTATGATAAAGTCACCCTTCTGCCTAGAAGCAAGAATATATTGAATATAGAGCTGGACAAAGGAACAGGGCACACAAGAAGGGTGTTTTCATCAATATTCAAAACTGCAGTAACAATGGTCTGTTTGGGTGCTTGTGCATAAAATCACAGGAAAGACTTTTAGAAAAAAATAGCATGCTAATTCTCCTTCTTTTCTTCTGTACCATGATATGTTACTCTTTATTCACCTGCTCATTAACGAAAGCCTAACTTGTGCAAAGATCTGTGGTAGACATGAATGTAACCCAGTGGCAGAGTCCATAGTCCCAGCCTTCAAGGCATTTACTCTCTAGAGCTGAAAAGAGACGTGCCAGCAACTCTTGACCAACGATACCAGAATGAAAATAGTAGGATTTTCTGTCTGCACCATGGCAAGTGGCCCATTCCTTAAGGCTTTTTGAAGTTATTAAATATATTATTTATAGTGCAAGCTTGTTGTATTTTATCAGTCGGGATTCTTGGCTGTGAACAGTAGAAACAAACTAAACAAAAAGGGGATGTCAGCAGGAGGATGTCAGGGGAATCCAGTCTGCGTGGCCAGACTAAGGTGCACCCTCAGGGGCTCGTAGGGGCAGGGGGTCAGAAACCCCAGTGGCAGCCCCTCTGCAGGCAGCAGTGGCTTCTCTTGAATCCTCAGAGAAAGTTAGACAGCATGTGGATGTCAAACTAACTGTAGCTGTCAAAGTGGGCAGAAACCCAGAGGGAAAAAGTTGGGTAGTTCTAACTCCTGCTTATCAGCAGACAGTCTGTAATTATTTTGAAGTAATTTTAAAAGTTCAAACAAACAGAATAAGCCCTTTAAAGGATCTACAGGCATTGCAGCTTCGTTAGGAAGTCTGTGAAGCTGAAGGCTTAGGAATGGGCACGTGGATTCAAAGAAAATGTTTTTGTGTAGGGGAGAAATGGACTTGAACCCATAAGAACTGTGAAACGTTTTCATTTTCTGCCATTGAGTGAGAAAGGTCTCTGACAAAGGTGTCACATGAACCTAATGATAGAAAATACAACCCTGGCTGGTGGCACAGTGGATAAGGTGCCGGCCTGAGAACCCAAAGGTCGCTGGTTCGATTCCCCAGCCAGGGCACATAACCAGGTTGCAAGCCAGGTCTCCAGCCAGGTCCATAGCTGGAAGGCAGGTGAAAGGCAACCATACATTGGTGTTTCTCTCCCTCTCTGCCTCTCTCCCTTCCCCTCTCCGGAAATAAGAAATAAAATCTTAAAAATAAAAATCAGTATGAAAAATGCTCGTAAACGATAAATAGCTCTGTGGAGTATCAGTTGACTATCAATTTCTGAAGGCCCTGACCTTGCCTTTTCCTTATCTACCCTAAAGTTAAAAAAAAAAAAAAAGCCTTCAAAAGACACCTGAATATCTAAGGGCATGGCAGCTAATGAGAAAAGGGCCTCTGAGACTCCAAAGCAAGACCTCATTTTGCCCTGGGGTGGCACCAAAGTGGAGAAATCATCTGAATGGAGGAGACACCCACTAACCCTGCTGTTTATTTAGCTATAGACCTAGGAAATCAAAGCCACATCCTCCTTCTGACTATGGAGAAGCTGAAGACAGTAGGCTCTTGCATAGGTCTCTTGATTCTGCCCTTGCAATAGGGAGACATAGAACCTTTTATCAAGGTGTTTTATTTATTAAATGTGCCAGGCACTCGACTAAGCCGTCATTCACACACAGTCACAAAATCTGGACAATTCAGCGAGGCAGATATTATCCTCACCCTCTTTTTTATGATTGAGGAAATCGTCTCAGAGGGTTAAATGGCTTGCCCAAGAACATGCAGCTGGTGGAGAGCAAGGGTAGAACACACCTTCCCTGACCTCAAAGCTCAGGCTCTTTGCTGCAAAGAAATGCCTACAAAAAGGGAGGTGTTTGCTGCATTTCAGAGTGGTGGGAAGATGTCCACAGCCTGTCCCTCACCTCCCTTGCTACTTAGCATTTCCTTGCGTGGAGAACAGGACCGATAAAATGGCATTGGTCCGATCAAGGTAGCATGAACTATATAAAACAAAGTGGAGTCACTCATGTCAACTAAAAATCACTGTCCAGTCAGCCATGACACTTTGGTTCAAGTGGAAAACTGAGTCACTCTATACACATTTGGCAAGGAATACCCTTAAGATACCTGCACTTGTGACCAGAACAGCCTTGTCTGCACAGTGGGACCACCCACAGGCTCCTGGGGAAACTCCACTCTTGCCAGCAGGGGAGTCAAGCAGAACAGCCATGTACCACCCATAGGTTCCTGGACAAGTTCCACACTTGGCATCGGGGTGCCGAGACATTGATCAAAAAGACCCAGAAGGGTGGAGGACACCACTTTCCAGGTATAACTGAGGCAGGCTCCAGGCCACTGCTGTGACAGCTGAGCTCCACACACCAGAGCAGAGCACTGCGCCACGCCACGCTGGCCTCCCTTGGCATCAGCTGCTGGTAGCTCTGGCCTGCGGGACTGAAGACTTCACCTGTCCTGCCGCCCAGCTGGCTGCAGAGAGCCTTCCTTGCAAGACACTGACAACTCCCTTGCCCACTGTGCTGTCTCTGGGACCTGCAGACTGAGACTCTGGGACTCAGGTTCCTTATCCCCCCTTTATTGCTGAGTGTGTTGTGTTTGTGTGTGTGTGTGTGTTGTTATGATTCTCTTAGATTGTTAGAGTGTGAGTAGGATACTAATGTGTGTGTTGATGTTCCCGTTTGAATGAACCTGCATGCAATAAAAGCTGAGTGAATAACATAGTTATTGTGTGTGACTCTTGTCTATCCCTTGGTGCTGGGGTGCTCAGCAGGCAGCCAGGCGAGAAGCTGCCAGGCTGATTTATAGGAAAGACTGTAGCATGAACATATGCTTGCGAAGCCTGGCTAAGTGTGGCACCAAATCAGCAACATCAGCATCTCCTGGAAGCGTCTTAGGCATGCAGAAGCTCAGGTTCCACCCCAGACCTGCTGAGCCAGAACCTGCCCTCTGAAGCTAGAGAAGAACTGATCACCACCTCCCTCACTATTACAGGCCTTTTTAATTTTTTTTCCAAGACTTTTATTCATTAGTTTTACAGAGAGGGAAAGGAGGGAGGACGACAGGAAGAGAAACATCAAACGTATGGTGGTCTTTCACCTGCCTCCAGCTTACAACCTGGGTATGTGCAGTGACTGGGAATCGAACCAGCGACCCTTGAGTTAGCAGGCTGGTGCTCAATCCACTGAGTCACACCAGCCAGGGCTATTATAGGCTTTTAATGAAGGGCTAATTACTCTGTGGCAGAATGCAACTCTTGAGAAACCTTTTCTGTGCCTTTTGTCAGATCTGACTTTTAAAGGGTATTCCACCTGCTTAAAAAAGCTGTCACTTCTAACTGACCTTTTGCCAGAACAGAAATTTCCATCAAACCAGCAGGAAGAAGAAGCAAGGGAAGTATTCAGAAGTGTTTTGCTCGTTAGCCTAGCCAGCTGCATTTACTGGCACCTTGGTAGTAGAAGGTAATGCTAAATCTTAAAACCTAAGATTACCGGGAGATGGTAGAAGGAGTATCCTTGTTGGGATTTACTCTTCATTTCAAGGGAGCCTCAAATGGTCCTTGGGGAGAGGCCTCAGAGTGGACGTGACAGTATATACATCGTACCTGGAGTCCAAGTCTCCATTCAACAAACAAGGGAAGTCCTAACTGCCCTCACACTCCCCAGCACCAGAAGAACATAGCCCCCTTTCTGGCTGGGGAGCAAATTGCCTGATCATTCCATCTTCTGTGTCATGATGTAACTTAATTGCTAAAAACAGCTCAAGTCTGGAGTCAGATGGCCTGGCCAAGTCTGGCCTGCTGAGCTTTTCTCAGAGGCTTGTGGAGGACTTGCTTACATGTGCCAGAAGTGGTAAATACTTGCTCAAAATCACAAGTGACAACCTCTTTGAGATTCAGCTTCCTTATCTGAAAAACAACAAAGAGGGTTTTGGGAGATCATCTCCAGGGTACCCTGCAAGTTCAAGGACTCTGACCCTGTGAGTCAGCATGGCCAGGCACTCCAGGCATGTAACGCGCAGCCCACGAGAGTTACCTTTGTGTCACAGGTTTCCACCAGCGAGAGCCTGTGGTTGGCAGCCACTTAATTCTGTCCCCAGACTTTGGTCCTCATTCCCTTTTGATTCTGTAATCTTGAACTTGAGAGTCCATTTTGACAAAATGCCCAGAGGTCAAGTGGTCAACACAAACTCACAGAAGAATGGCCAAACGGTTATGGCACATCCAGATAATGGAATAGGACTGAGATAACAGAAACATTTTCAAGAATCGTCAATGACCTACAGAATATGTTTGAGCCCACTGTGATAGGATTGTGACCTAAAAGAGAACTGAGGATATGAAACGGAGAATCTCAGGCATGTGCCCTGCAAAGAATGAACTTAACTAAAAAACTGACTTCCCGTAAAATACCTGATTTACAGAAGACCCAGATTATCTCTTAGCCAATGAATAGTTGACAAAAACCCCTGCCCATTCTCAAGCCAATGGACTCACTGCATGGACTCCGGCTGGCCTTCCTCCTCTTTGCACTCCTTGCCCATGAATACAGCCCACGCGTACCCTCAACAGGCTCGCTGGGAGCTTCCTGCAGCATGTAGTTTCCTGAATTGCAATTCCTCTGCTGCCCCCACATCAAGCCAATTCTGGTCATTTGAGTTTGCCTCCATGCTGAGCGACATGAAAAACAGGATGCAAAACCATATCTGCAGAAAGATCCCAACTGGTCCCAACAGGGGATTAGATTATTTAAAATCTCAATTTTATTTATATAGTAATACCTGTGTCTACTTTGTTTATATATTTGTAAAAGATTGGAAATGGAATTACAGGTGATTTTCCTTTTTTTTTTTTTCTTTCTTTTTACCGTTTTCTATATTTTCTAAGTTTTCTACAATGACCAGAAGTAGGCATTATTTTTATAAACATAGAAACACTGAAAGCTTTCTTTCTTTTTGGGAGAATGAAAACAGTACGTACGTGGGCCTCCTCATCTGTCTGCAGGAGCTCTAATGTGGGCTCCGGGCACTACACTAGACATCGCATACTTACTGCAGTTCATTTTCATGGCCCTCACAGGTAATCAGCATTGTCCTGCATTGTCTAGGTACAGATGATGGAGTCTGAGCCTGTTCTTCCCTGTTCCTTGCAAATGCTGTCGTCTCAGTTTTCTGCTGATTGTCAGTGGTGTCATCTTCTGCCCAGACTTGTGCTGACTCTACAGGAGGAGGGTGACCTCATTTGCTCTGAGTACAGCTGGAGACAGGGATGAAAATTATAAATGGTCAAGGCTTCGGCTCTAATTTGCTTTTATTCCACAGCTAGCAGCTATAGCTGGATTTGCTGCTACCTCACTTGAAGGCAAACAGATCTTAAAGGGCAAAAATGGTCCTTAAAAAAAACCAGACTGTATTTTAGATGAGGAACACATGGCTTGTTTATGAATCTGCCTTCTACCCTTGTAACAGATGCTGTCAGTGCCCCACCCATATGTCCGTTGCCTACTTGGAAGACTTCCTATGCACATCCTCTCTGTTCCTTTCTGTTCGAGGATATTCTCTGACCTTGGAGATAGGGTTGTTCAATCCCCTCTGGGGAAGGCCAGAAGTGTCAGTTAATGTTTCAGGAGCAACCTTCAATCACTGGGGGGTGGGAGTTGGTGTCTAGATACCCTACATTATCCCTCAGTGGGACAGTTTTGGGGCATGTTCCAGCAGAGTCCTCAGCAAGCCCCACTTGCCCACAACAGAACCGTGCTGATTAACATCCGCTTTACTGGCTCTCCACCCTCCCCTTCTCCCTTACCCAGTCCCTCACTGGTCCCACATAAACTACTGGCACCAAAATCTTTGCCTCAGAGTCTGTTTTTGTGGAAAATTCAAACTAAGAAAACCTTACTCCTTGGGTACCTGACAATGTTCTTGGTCCATTTGGAACAAGGGACACCCCTTTTATCCTACCAAACCAAAGTGGTAATAGGTCTATTAAGTTCATCTACTGCATGGGCCATAAAGCATGAAGGTGCCCTAAATTCCAGTGGTTTGAAACTCTCTAAGTTGGATAGGTTTAGCACCAGCTAAAACCCCTGGTGCCAGTAAGCAGTGAATCGTTTCCTCCTACTACAAAGAAAGAACTTGTTCTGGACACTGGCTGCAAAAGAAAAGACAGAACCCCCTTCATTTCCCTAAAGCTACAAAGACATTTCCCCCCATGCAACCATAAGCTTTTAAATGATTGTGCCCTAAAAATAACATTCTCGCTCCTGAACGGGTTATAAAAACTGAAATGGCAGGTTACTTTCATCCACCTCCAGAGCAGCTGCTGGGGAACTCTGAATGTTGGAGGGATTATACAATGACTTGGTGCTGTCTTCAACTTGGCAAAGCAAGTCATTGTTCTGTGATGGGCTTTCAAGGTAATGTAATAGGACATTTAAGGATCTCTGCAGAGAGGGAAGAAAAGGGGTGAAGACTGGGAAAGATGAAGAGAAGACTAGGTATCTGGATTACATGCAGGGCCTGTCTACCTTCCTGTTCACCTTTGCAAGCCTCACGCGCTAACCCAACTTCCCACCCCCACTCCCCGTCTCATCTCGACACCATGCTCAGGAAGGCCCTGGTCCTCTCTGCCTTGTTTCCTTGTCTGATTTTCCCCATACTACCCCTGGAATTGATCACTGACCTAGAATTAACCACTGACCTACTAGTGTCAACCATTGACCTAGAGTTGACCACTGGCCAGGAGAGTTCACTGAATTAAAATCCACCACTAACAGGTATTTGGAGAACAGAGAGGCTTTTAAATTATCTACTGATGCGCAATCAAGCACCCTCAGCTTTGTAGAAGAAGATACTGAAGCCACAGTCCATTGCCATTCAATTCAAACAGTTTTTGAGTGAAAATTATTCAAATGACACTGCTGTTTATCATGACCACAGAACCAAACCAGCCCAGCATCTCCAGAGAAAGCCACAAGTTCTTCTCAATGCTTATTTCAAATAAAGCAAATTGTCCATTAGCTGTGATCATCACTCTTCAATCCACCACTTTCTGAGAAAATTCTGAGCTTCTGCACAGGCTTACCATTACAGTATAGAAGAGTGCATAATTATATAAAACTAGTGAGAACATGAAATGTACCCAGTTGAGGAGGAAACACAGAGTGAAGGCAATTGTATAGGCAGGCAAAAGGCATTTCTTAATCATCCCCCATTTAATATGAAATCAATAAATGTTCATTTGAATTGAAAAATAAAAATATCTGGATGGAACTAGGATTTTGTGAGACCTCAGAATCTTTTCCAAAACGGCGATGAATGGTAATTAATATTTATATTATGCTTTCTGCTTTACAAAGCCCTTCCACTTCATCAGTCTTAGTCAATCCTCGACAGCCCTGTAAGTATGTATTTAACTCATGCATTTACAGAAGAGGAAACTAAGACTCATAGAGGTTAAGTAGTATGTCCATCCCACGGGTAGGGGGATTGGCCATGTGACTTCTTTTGGCCAGTGGAAAGTGGGCAGAACTGAGAGTGTCTCTGTTCTACATTCAGGCCCTGGAAACTTCTGATTTTTACCAGAAGAGCATGGCCCAGGTAGCCAGTAGCCCTCAGCCTGGACTACGAATAAGCCCTGTGGAGCAGAGCCACATTCTGGAACCAAGTTCAGCTAAAGCGTAAACCCGTTGCAATAAATACCTGCATACTATTGTATGCCACTGAGTTCTGCAGTGCCTTTGTATACTGCATTATTGCAGCAAAGGATGAGCACCATGGAAGGCATATATGATGAAGAACTTTTCTAATTCCCCAAATGCCAGGGCCAGGCATCTAGATGTTGTTCTTCAAAACTTCAAAAGACAAACCATTCCTATTTGGCACCTCCTCTCTAAGGCCTGTGTTCTTACTTGAAATGTTCCATCCTTCTATTGCCCTTACTGTTCATTCATTCATACGCTGTGGGTAGATTTTTTCCATCTCATTCCCTCAAAATGAGCTATCCTTGGGGCATTCCTCCAGGGATTTGCCTTCTCTCTAATGAGGATTGTAGCTAATACTAAATAGCACTTTCAATGTGGCAGTCACTTTTCTACATGATTAATAAAGTTTACCTCAATCTTCACAGCCACACTATGAGCCCACACCATGGGGTAGGTACTGTTCATATCTCCATTATATAGATGAAGAAATTGAGACCCACGGAAACTAAGTAATGGTCCCAGATCACAGTTAGTAAATAAAGGAGTGAGGATTCAACTCAGGTAGTTTCACCCTAGACTCCAAGCTCTTCCCTGTGTCATCTCTCATCTCCTTGACAGTGGTGGGCTAAAGGGTAAGGTAATCTACACTAAAATTATCTAATTATCTAATATTAGTTTATTATTTCCTCAGATAACAAAGGCCATAATTCATTGTACGTGTAGAAGGCCCCGAGGAAATGAATCTAAGGATGGAATTTTGCCCTGACAACGAGCCAACAAAGAGATCATTTGAAGGTGGTGTTCTTTTCTCCCGCCCTTCAGGTCACAAATACTCTAGTTTCAAGGAAGGCCAAACACTTAGAGAGCTGAAAACTTCAAAAAGAAATTCTGGGGAAGAAAGTAAATGCTTCCTCTCCTGACAGCGTGTTTTCCACATGGGGAACCCACAATCAGGCGGCTCTCAGGGAAAACCCAACTATCACTTTGGAGCTTTCTTCCCCCTAAAGGTGAAAAAAACTTGGTTTAAATTCTCCTTCCTGAGGCAGGGCAGCTCCAGTACCTGTCCAGGGATTTCAGATTCCACTTTCTGGTGCTTGTTTGGATCCCGGTCCCAATGCTTACAGGCGGCTTCAGTTCTACCATCCCGGTTTCCTTCCTGGATACAAAACTCCACCTCCTCAGTGGTTCCTGCAGAAATATCAATGAGACCAAGCACGTGACTGTTTTCTGTTTCTGTTGTTTGTTTTTTTCACCAAAGACATTAAGACACAGGGGAGGCGATCACGTCACAGATTACTTACGCAGCCATCCTCCATCTCATTCCTCATGTCACACCTCTTTCAGAAACCCTTACATTCTCTGCACACAGAGGTTTTGGTGGGCGGTCTCCCAGCTCTGGTTGCTTCTCTCGAGAGGCACAATCCTAAAAAGCCATCTGTTTCTCTAGCTTTCAGTCACTATTCCCCTTAGAATTCTGATAAATTCACATTTTTCTACCCTGTTACAGTAAGAAGTATTAAGGAAAATGGTAGCTAAAAGAACCTGATTTCTATTCATTCCTTCACAAGACAATCTACAGATTTTCTATAGGTAAGCTATTGGAATAAGTAAAATAGTTCAGCAAAATTGGTGGATTATAGGATATACAAACATTAATAGTATGCCAATACAACAGCAACAGACAAATACATAACCTTTACTATTATTATATTAACAATAATAATAAGTGAATAAAAATATATTTACAAAGATTCCATTTAGCCTATTTGTAAAAACCATAAGGTACCTAGTGATTAGGTCTAACAGAAGATGTCCAGTAGAACAATCTAACTGACCCTCTGAGGGAGAGTGAATTAAATAAACTTGTTTATTTATACAGTAGAATTCTATACAGCAATTAAAATGAAAGATCCAAGATCCACCTGTATCTCTACATGGCTTGATCTTGAAAATAATTGAGTAAAAAGAGCAATTTGCAAAATGTACACATAATACATAATTCATAAACATTTAAAATATAACAAAACAATTGAATGTATGAACAGATATCTGCAAAGAATAAAATTCACCTATTAAAAAAGTATTTTATTTATTTGTTTTTAGGGAGAGGAGAGGGAGAAAGAGAAGGAGAAAAACATCGAGGTGTGAAACATGGATGGGTTGCCTCTCAGACATCCCTGACTGGGAACCTGGCCTACAACCCAGGCATGTGCTCCAACCAGGAACCCAACCTGCAACCAGGCCAGCGCTCAGTCCACTGAACCATACAAGCCAGGGCTAAAACTCACCTATTTTTAAGATAAGGACTACCTCTAAAGAAGAAAGCTTTGGAAAAGGATGAGAGTAGAGTGGGCTTTCTTTATACATTTCTAAAAGGGAAAGACTTTCAATGGTGATATTATATTACCTTAACATAGTATTTATATTATTAATATTTATTAATGTTATCAGTAGATGTATAATATATTTTGTGGACTTACATATTTACTTTATAATTAGAAACTGAAATGGAAATTTTATAAGGGTTTAAAAACAATTTCAGAGCCCTGACTGGTGGCACAATGGATAAGGCACTGCGCCGGTTCGATTCCCCAGACAGGGCATATAACCAGGTTGCAAGCCAGGTCTCCAGCCAGGTCTGTAGCTGGAGGCAGGTAAAAAGCAACCATACGTTGATGTTTTTCTCCCTCCCTGCCTCTCTCCCTTCCCCTCTTTCTAAAAAATAATAAACAAAATCTTAAAAAAAAAAAAGAATTTCAATGAGATAACATTGAAAAACCTTTCACATTTTAAAAAAGATTTTATTATGAAATTAATATTTCACTTAAGAAATCTTTTTAAAAGATTTTATTATGGATGGGTCGGGAGGGGGACAGAGGGGAGCAAAAAGGGGATGGATGTAATACAACAACAATAAAATTAAAAAAGAAAAAAAAGATTTTATTATGAAATTAAGATTTCACTTAAATCTTTTTAAAAATGTGAAAGGTTTTTCAATGTTATCTCATTGAAATCATTTTTTTAAAAGATTTTGTTTATTATTTTTCAGAGAGAAGGCAAAGGAGAGAGGCAGAGAGGGAGAGAAACATCAATGTATGGTTGCTTTTCACCTGCCTCCAGCCACAGACCTGGTTTGAGACCTACCTTGCAATCTGGTTACGTGTCCTGGCTGGGATTCGAACCAGTGACCCTTGGGTTCACAGGCTGCCACCTTATCCATTGTGCCACCAGCCACAACCCTTTCACATCCTTTAATAACTTTTTCTATGTAAACATGTGTATTTTGAAATGTGCAAGACAACAACAAAAAAAAAGTTCGGCTCTTAGCAGGTAGAGAATAACCAAAAGTAAAATAAGAGACAAAACTCCTTGGTTGAAATTTAATGATGATAGAAAGTTCAGATTAGATGTGTGAGCATTTTTAGGTAATCATGAGACACGGCAAGTCACTTAACACTGTTAGCCCTCAGTTTTCATATCTAGCAGCTCCTCTATGAAGTACCTTCTAGCTCTCATGTTTTATGAGATCCTAGAACTCTGAGCTCTTTGTGATACTTTAGAACTCTGATCAGCTTGCCGGGAGTGCCTTGCTCCTGGCAAAAGTTAAAAGAATCTCCTTCTGTCAGATAGGAAGAATTAAGCGGGGAATGCTCAGAATAAAGAGGACAATGTGGAAAGGAAACAGACACCTGGACTTGGCAGTTCAATTAGGAACCATCAGGAGCAGTGAGAGGAGAGATGCTGAGAACGTGAGTCCTTAAGATAAGATGAATTCTGCTCCCATGGATAACAGCAATGTTTAGTGAACAAGTATGTCTATTTTGCTTTTAAGTGTTGGGCTAATTTAAATTCTATGTTACACGTACATCTCATTACTGTAGTAAAAACTGATGGTAGTTTATATACCATAAATTAAATAGTTGCATATTTGAAATTACTAGTAAAATGGTATTATGGTTATATTTTTATTTTTTAAATTTATTTAACTTTAAAAAAAGATTTTATTTATTATTTCCAGAGAGAGGGGAAAGAAGAGAGGCAGAGAAGGAGAAAGACATCAATGTACGGTTGCCTTTCACCTGCCTCCAGCTACAGGCCTGGCTGAAGACCTCCTGGTCTGCAACCTGTTTATGTGCCCTGGCTGGGAATCGAACCAGCGACTTTTGGGTTTGCATGCTGGCGCCTTATCAATATGGTTATGTTTTTAAAAGAAGAGTTCTTACTTTTTATAGATATGTATTGAAATATTTATGGATGAAATGATACCATGTCTTGGAGTTGCTGAAGATAATTTAGAGACAGAGGGAGAAGGTGGGGCTCAAACTAAAGTAAGATCGGCTATGGGCTCTTAACTGAAGTTAAGTGATGGGTATGTGGGTTTGTTATATCATCCCTCTACTGTAAAAAAAAAAAAAAAAAGTCAAAAGTAATACTAGTAAACAAAATGCTTCTTTTCTCTGTTATCTATACTTGCAGAGATTCTATCCCCTTTGACTTAGGCCTCACCACTTGTTTGTCTACTCCTCACAACTCCAGTGGAATTGAAGACACACTAGAGTTGAAATAACTTCTAGGTCACAAGTTAGGAAAGTGGCAGAGCCTAGACTTGAACTCAATTGGTAGATTCTGGAGCCTGAAGCCATTACCTCAAGTACCTCACTCCAAACATTGAATGCAATCATTTTATTTCATCTAAGTGATGCAAATTAGCTGTCTACATCACTTGATTTACCATTAACATTGTTTAATCTTATACTTAGATTTGATAGTGTGGACAGAGTCTCAAATACCAGGCTCAATATAGTGCTGCTATTTAAAACAAATTTTCAAACCATGAGATCATATAGCCAACATGCTTATTAGATCAGAGCCAGTATATCCAAATGAAAATACATCAAGGTGAAAACTGAAGTAGGTTTCCTGGCTATTCCTAGCTTACCAAAGGTGAACTAAAATTTAACATGAGGTTGACTCCTCAAAACAATCTGGAATTTATTGAGGAAGGACCTGAAAGGATGTTCTGCTTCTCGATTTGACTTTCACATTATGAGACTAATGTTTCCTATTAGTAAAAAGTTTAAGATCATTAGAATCTACTTAAACACTTTCAAACAAACAACTCTTATTGTATATGGTGTAAAAGAATTGATTTGTTTTCTTTTTTGTTTTGTTTTAAGATTTTATTTCATTATTTTTTAGAAAGAGGGGAAGGGAGAGAGGCAGAGAGGGAGAGAGACATCAATGTATGGTTGCTTTTCACCTGCCTCCAGCTACAGACCTGGCTGGAGACCTGGTTTGCAACCTGGTTATGTGCCCTGGCTGGGGGATCGAACCTGCGACCTTTGGGTTTGCAGGCCGGTGCCTTAACCACTGTGCTACCAGCCAGGGCTGACTTGTTTTGCTTCTAAGAAATTTCCCCTCTTGGCCCTCTAGCCTTCCTACCCTCTCACCACACTGGGGGTGAGCTTGCCATCTCGGCCTTTGGCCACCCTTGCTTTTGCTCTTCCACTTACTAATAAGTGTTGCATGCATGCTAACAAAAAAAGAAAAGAAATTTCCCCCTGAGCAGCTCTTTTGTAGTCTTTCCTATTTGGGAAAATAAATATATATTTTTTCACATTTTCATTGGTGCAGCATGTAGTAGTTCATAATTATAGGCTTATTTTTAGTAAAAGCAATGAGAAACCACAATTCACTCTAGACTAAAAGTAGACTACATTATTTTATTATAAATATGAAATTACCTGCAGCTCCAAAAGACAGCACATTTCCAAAAATATACGGGAATTTCATGTTGTTTCCATTTTGCCTCACATAGGGCTGCCAAAGCAGGAAAACTGAATGACTTTTATAACCAAGTGTTGGCATATCTCAATTCATAAAATCAGTTATTAGGCATTTTTTCCTTTAGGAAGTAAGGAGGGCAGCAATCTAAAAATCTAAGAAGTAAGCTGCATTAAAATAATAATTCTTTTTTTTTCTCTGTTGCTGTTGTTTAAGATTTTATTTCATTATTTTTAGAAAGAGGGGAAGGGAGAGAGGCAGAGAGGGAGAGAGACATCAATGTATGGTAGCTTTTCACCTGCCTCCAGCCACAGACCTGACTGGAGACCTGGTTTGCAACCTGGTTATGTGCCCTGGCTGGGGAATCGAACCTGCGACCTTTGGGTTTTCAGGCTGGTGCCTTAACCACTGTGCTACCAGCCAGGGCAAAATAACAATTCTTTATAAAAAGGTAATGGGCTTGGACTTCAGAGTATTTGATTATAAGGAGATGAGAGCCTCCAAAAATATATGTAATAAATACCCAGCTAACAGTACATTAATCAGAGAACCTTTTCAGTGGTAAAAAAACAGATTAAAATAATGGTAACACTAAGCATTCTAAAAACCCTATCCTGTTTTTAAAAATGTGTAATAAAAAACTTCAATGAAGAATCTTCTTCTAGCTTAAAAGATAGTCTCAAAAAAAAAAAAAAAAAAAAAAGGAACAGTCTCTTTGTTTTCCCTGTACATTTTACTCAAGCTACTGTGAATGTTAATTGTTTTATAGGTTGTTACCCTTTCATCCATCACATGTATTCCAAGAATGAGTTATTTATAGTGTGGTGAGAAGGTCAGTCTGAAATGAAGAGACAATTCTAATTATTACCTTATCCAGGAATTTAAAAATTATTTGGGAGGGATTATTTTTCAGTGATGTATATTTAAGAAAATAAAGTTTTTTTTCTTTGTAAAATTTAACTAGAAAGTATGCTTGCCCACAAACACACACATATGCATACACAGGTGTTGACTTTTTAAGAAGGAGGGCGTGAACATCATTTTGAACTTACAAATAGAGGCTTTCTTTCCACTGCTTCCTATGAAAGGGGAAAAAAAACACCAAAGACATCTGTTGCTATCTTCATATGTCAGTTAGTTTCCCATCTCTTTTCGCGTTTAAGATATGAAGTTCTATATGGACTTAATTGAAAAAAAATCCTAGGGGAGGAGCAGATGATTAGGTCTGTAATTAAAAGGACTGGTGACTGAAAATCAATTAGACACCCATCATTTTTTTCATTTGTTAAGAAAAAATGTATATTACAATTTACATTCGCTATTATTTTGTATTGAGTTCAGGTGTACAGCATAGTGTCATTTCATTCATTCTGAGGAGCTACTTACATAAGATAAATATGACCGAAAGGAAATAAAAAATAAGCAACATTGGGAGCCTGTTTTCCCTCTAATTGGATTCCTGGATCTCCTGCTGGGAAAGGTGGTAAGCAAGGGCTCTGTCAATTCTAACATGACAGTTTTGTCTCTAGTGTCAGGAATGTGACCCAAAAAATTCATATCTTGTGTAAGGGAGAGAATTATTTAACCTCTGAACATCTTTCCAACACTATTTTATTATTTGAGTTGCTCAAGTGTCAAACTTCAAGGGTCCACTCATCTCCTTGCCTATTTCCTTTTTGTTTGGTTTTGGCTTTTCAGCTGGCATTTATATCAACTGTGACTGCCAGGATTTGGCATAGCGGGTAAAGTCTTATCTGAAAATCTGCTGGAGGCGGCCTGTGGGAGCTGTCACAACAGGAAGCTGCTCCAGGGATGGCTGCCTTGGGGGTGCCTCAGACACGGAGGGAGGCACCCCCAAGCAAGAGGAGGCAGTCTGTCTCCCATCTCAGCCCTCTGAAGGTTCCGCTCCCAAAACAGTTTCCTGTGCCTGCCAAAGGATTCCATCTCTTGAGATAAAGAAACACCCAACTGTGGCCTTCAGGAAGCTGATGAGTAAGCAAGGGATGAGGGTCGATCTAGAGAGAAGGGAGATGTGAAACTCTCAGCAGGTAGAAAGCTGAAGAGAAGAGGAGCTGTTTCTTTTCTGGCTAGTGTCCCATCCATTTCCCACAGCCAGGCACTTGAGGCTCAGCTGAATCAGAAATAAAGCTGAAAAAGACATGTGGGGTACACCCTTGGGTATTCCGGTAGTACCTAAGCATTTCTTTACCAAGGCAGGGTACTTGTATTGATGAACCAAAGGAAGCCCAGAGCCTCCAATTAAAAGTAGATATGTATTCATATAATCTATTAAAGTAGCAAGAGAATCTGTAATATATTTTAGAGGGATTTCTATTTTAAACATGATTAATATATTGTAAATGAGAGCTCCTGCTTTCAGGTGTTGAAGAATTTTTTTGGTGCTCACTTCTCTTAAAACACACACACACAAACACATGCATCATCACCATCCTTGTCATTAGCATAATGAAATTTTAGAACCCTGGTGACAAGGAGCAAACGTGTTCATTCATTCATGTCTTCAACAAAACATTACTGAAAGTCTGCTATGTTCCAGGCACAAAGTGCTTGGGGTAGATTGGTGAAGTCCTCACAGAGCTTAAGTTCTAATAAATAAGTAAACTCTATATTATGTTAGAAGGCACTAATTAGTAAATTTTACAATATGTTAGAAGGCAATAAATACTATGGAAAACAAAAAGGCAAGCAAGATATAAAGAATCTGGAATTCCAGGGATGAAGTTAAGTTGCAGTGTTCAACGGGGTAGTCAGGGTAACCTCATGAAGAAGCTGAGAACTAAGCAAAGATGTTCCAAGAGGAGAGAGGGTTAGCTAACTGGCCATCTGGGGAAAGATATTAGTGGGGACAGCTCCTGACCTCTTTCAAGGCATAGAAAACAACTAAGGCAAAGGGAAGCACATGCATTTAAACAACAACAGTAGGGTCAACACAGCTGGATGGGAGAAATTGAGGGAGAGAGTGGAGCAGAAAGATCAGAGGGGGCAATGGGTCCGGATCTGTACAGCCTTTTTGGTCATTGTAAGTACTTAAGCTTTTACTCTGATTAAAATGAGAAGCCACTGTAGGTTTTGGGTAGAGGAGTTACATGATCTGGCTACTCATTTTTAAAAAAGATTTTATTTATTATTACTTTTAGAGAGAGAGGGAGAGAGACATCAATGTATGGTTGCCTTTCATCTGCCTCCAGCTATGGACCTGGCTGGAGATCTGGCTTGCAACCTGATTATGTGCCCTGACTGGGAATCGAACCAGCAACCTTTGGGTTTACAGCCTGGTGCCTTTCCACTGAGCCACCAGCCAGGGAGCTTGGCTTCTAATTTTTTTTTTTTTTTTTTTTAAGATTTTATTTCATTATTTTTAGAAAGAGGGGAAGGGAGAGAGGTAGAGAGGGAGAGAGACATCAATGTACAGTTGCTTTTCACCTGCCTCCAGCCACAGACCTGACTGGAGACCTGGTTTGCAACCTTGTTATGTGCCCTGGCTGGGGAATTGAACCTGCAACCTTTGGGTTTGCAGGCCGGCACCTTATCCACTGTGCTACCAGCCAGGGTGTTAATTTTTTAACGATTCCTTTAGCTGCCATGTTGATGAGCCTTTTAGAGTAATACAGGTAAGAGATGATAGCTCATACCAAGGTGATGTCAGTGGATGAATGATAAGTTGGATTGTGGATACATTTTGAAGGTAGAGGCTTCCGGATTCCAGATGGATTCTATGTGGGGTTGGAGAGAAATAGAGAAAGACCCAGGCAATAAAGAATTGCTACCTAGTGGAAAAAGCAGTGGTTAAAGGAGTTTTTGCAGGGAAAGGTCAGAAGTTCAGTTTGGAGCATGCTGGGTTGGAGATATGCTATCAGACATCCAAGTGAAGACATGGAATAAGCAGTTGGATATACTAATCTTAAATTCCAGGTGGAGTTATGGGATGGAGAGACACATTTGGGGGTTTTGACAGAGACTTGACTTGGTGTGGGGAACACACAATACAGTATACAGATGATGCATTATAGAATCGTGTGCCTGAAACCTGTGTAATTTTGTTAACCAGTATCACCTCTACAAATTTAATATAAAGGAAAAATACATAAATTTGGGAGTTTAATCGTACAGACAGAATTTAAAGTAATGTGGCTAGATGAGATCACCAAGGTACTTGAGTGCACATAGAGAGGAAATACAAAGGAGCTCTGGAGCTTTTGAATTCGTTGGAAAAAATAGGAAATGGTGAAGGAGACTGAGAAGGAGCAGTCAGTGAGGCGTGAGAAAAACTCCAAGAGAACATGGCGCCGTGAAAGCCACGTAAACAAGGGGGCCCAGAAGGGGTGCTCAACTGTACAGATTGTGAGTTGACTCTGAGGGGCCAAGTGCTGTATATGTATACAGTTCTCCTATACAGCAGTGACTTAAAATCCCAGACTCCCCCGGGAGCCCCCATCCAGCTTGTTACTACAGAAAGCCTGGGATTCCAAGATAGGATGCTGGTTCCTTTCCTAACAGTACAAATAAAACAACAAAGAATTTTAGTTGCAGGAGTCAACTCAGCCCATCAATTCCAGGGATTGGTCAAATATGGTTTGAAAGGTAAAGCAAAACATCAGTCATTAATAATAAACATGTGCCCTAGCTGGTAGTACAGTGGATAAGGCGCCGGCCTGCGAACCCAAAGGTCGCTGGTTCAATCCCCCAGCCAGGGCACACAACCAGGTTGCAAGCCAGGTCTCCAGCCAGGTCCGTAGCTGGAGGCAGGTGAAAGGCAACCATACATTGATGTCTGTCTCCCTCTCTGCGTCTCTCCCTTCCCCTCTCTCTGGAAATAATATATAAAATCTTAAAAAAATAATAATAAACATGTATCAAGCCCTGAAAAGCAGTCACTGTTTCAAGCCATTTGAATCATCCTGTTTAATCTTCCTAATAATTCTAGGTCCTTTTATTCTCGCCTTACAGCTAAGAAAAATGAGATTCAGTGAGGTTAAGGAAATTGTCTAAGGTTACATAGCTAGTAATATTTGCTAGCTTCCTGAGCCTTTTGGAATGCTATGTTAATGTACAGCAAGCAGAGTCTTTAGCTGTGGATTTGCTTACTAGCCTAACAGCACCGATGAGGTCATATGTTATCAAGTGATCTTCAAATATGTGCTGACAATGATAACGCACAGGGGCCAGACTGTTTTAAGCACCTGCTCTTACAAGGTGTATTGGGTTAGAGCCTTAAAACCAACACGGGACTCAAGGCATTCAAAACATACTTAACCAGTAGAAGTTCTGATAGAAAGAGGGTTATTTTAGAGCTATTTTAGGCTACTTCTTTTTCATCTGTGTATTCTCATGACCAACTGCGCCTATCATTTTAAGTGCTGAATAAACGTCTGTTGATTGGATGGATGAATGGCTCACCTAGTGGGTCTTTTCGAATCTCTGACGGAGCATCTCAGACAAGAATCCTGACCATTAACAATGAAAAATAAGCCCTGTCAACATTCTTTTGTTATGCAGCTGCTTAGGAGCTGAGGGAACCTGCTCCTGATAGGGGACAAAGGTTTGAGGAACACCTCGCCACAACGGCCTCTTTAGCAGCAGAGCGGCCCATTTCCACCAAGGCGCCGGTGAAGTCCCGGTGGCTGGGGACCTGGAATGACAGTGCAGGAAAACCTTGCAGGCTGCGGGATATGCAGCCCGGTCTGAAGCACGGGAGGGGTCACTGCTCACCTGACACACCCCAATCCGCCCTGCCGCAGCCCAGGGCTGCGGGTGGGGCGGAAGGAGATGGTTCTACCCGCTGAGCTCAGCCCGGGTTAGATCGCTGATCTGCCGACTCCGCTCTGCGCGCACGCGCATCCCTCCGCGCCCGCCAGCCGTGGCGCACGCGCAGTCCGTGCTTGCTGGCTCCGTCAGTCCTCGCAGGTCCCGGGGCTCCGCCCCCACAGGCCACGCCCCGCTCCCGTGCGCCGAACGCTCCATATCCGGGTTCCCGCCGCTGCCACAGCCACCGCCTCGCTCATTCAGCTTTGCGGGAGAGTTGTGATTCCCGACCAAAATGGCGGCTGTGGGGCGAGTCAGTTCCTATGGCTCTTCTCCGCCGGGATTAGCCTCGACTTACACAGGCGGCTCCTTGGCCAACGAGCTAACGTCGGGCAACGGCGGCGCTGCAGCCGGCGACGACGAGGACGGGCAGAACCTTTGGTAACGACCCCACCCCTCCCTGGGTCCCCGCTAGCAATCCCGGCCCTGCGGACGCATCGGGATCCGTGCCCGCGGGAGCTCGGCGTCAGGCCTCAACCCCCGTCCCGGCGCGCGGAGGCCGTGCCCATCCCTCCCGCGCTGTGGCCCTGGCTCCTGTCCTCAGCGTGCGCCTTGCTCCCCGTTAGGTCCTGCATCCTCAGCGAGGTCTCCACCCGCTCGCGATCCAAGCTCCCCGCGGGGAAGAACGTACTGCTGCTGGGTAAGTGTCCCCCCCACCCCCGCCCCGCGCCTCGCTCCGCCCGGTCCCGCCCGGCCTCCACCCAGCCGGGGTCCGGTCGGCCCGTGGACTTGCCGGCTCGCTTTGTGCGGACTGCGGACCCTGGCCCCGCCCCGCCGCACGACCTGTCGCTGACAGCTTGGGAAGAAGGGGAACTGGGACCTGCTGGGACCTGCCCTTTCCCGAGCTTTCTCCTTCCTTGAAAGTGAGAAGGCCCTGACAGCCTCCCCCGGCAAGGACAGAATGCGAAAGCCCATCTGAGGGATTCTAGTGGCTTGGGGTTTACCTAGAAAATAAGGACGTTTTTTCTTTCATAACAAAAATCGGTAGCAGGAGGCTTTCTCAAGAGCTCCAGGGCAAATAGCATTACATTAATATTTAATACCTGACTATTTGTATAATTGACAGAGAAGCTATAAATGAGACCTGGTAGTCGCGATAGATATTATTTGGTTCAGGTTTTTGTTTGTTTGTTTTTGCGTACAATAGGCTTGGGCTGCAGCTGCCTTTTTAACTGTCACTTATAATCCTGAAATGTATAAAGGACAGTAGAACACCTTTCTAGTTCAGTCCCTTGGGCCAAATGGATGTAATAAGGAGAATGGTCACATGTCTCATTTCTTCTGGTAGTTCTCGCTATTCTCTGCTCTCTGGAAGTAATGTATTTTTGTTTCTTTACTGATTTGGAGGGTAGGGTAGAGGGCAGCGTGGGACAGCAATTCACAGGTTTATATTTATAGGCCGGCTTAGTCCCTGAGTCATTTATATGCGATATTTCTCGCTGATTTAAATGTGAGATCATTGCAGTTTGACTTAAAAGATGATGGTTAAAATTTAAAACTTTGGTGTTGCTCTCTCAAGACTATTTGCTATGTGCATTTAAAAATAGGAAACAAGCCAAATCTATGTGACAGGGCCTGCTTTTAATAGGCATGTTTAGATAGAAACAAATTACTTATTTTTCATAAATACTGCCAAGCTAGAATGTGATTCTTGAAGTTCTTTATAGTTACATGGAGCTAGTTGAAAAATTAGTCTACCTTTGTTTTTAATGTGATTGAAAGAACCTTCTGCAAATTAATCTGGGTTCACTCATGGCCCTATCACACACCAGCCCGGTAATCCTAAGCAAGTTCCTTTATATCTTTAAAATGGATATTATAGAAATAATAATGCCTACCAACTAGGTCAAGTAATAACAGCACAGTGACTTTTTATGGTGGATTTGCCTTACCTGATTAGAAAAGTATTTAATCAGCACTCTCTTTTTAAAAATTGAATTAGTCCCTGGCTGGTGGCTCAGTGGATAAAGTGCCGGCCTGTGAACCCAAAGGTTGCTGGTTCGATGCCTCAGCCAGGGCACATAACCAGGTTGCACACCAGGTCTCCAGCCTTGTTCGTAGCTGCAGGCAGGTGAATGGCTATACATTGATATTTCTCTCCCTTTCTGCCTCTCTTCCTTCCCCTCCCTCTAAAAATAATAAATAAAATCTTTTAAAAAAATTGAATTAGTACCTACATTAATGATTTTTATAGGGTAAGGATAGATTAGGATCCAAAAGTAAAAAAGTTAAGTAAATAGAACAATGAGACCTCATTGAAGTCTTATATTTTAATTACTTTAAGTTAAATAAGACTTCTTTTCAAATATTGCCCTTGTAAAGATAAGCTTCCTGAATTTTTTTTTCATTTTATAAGCTCCTCGAAGTTATTCCTGTGTATTAGATATTACTTAGATGGTCCTGATTGTAGTGAAACAAAAGTGACAGTTTTGTTCATTTCTTGATGTTCCTAATTTGCACTGAAGTTGCACTATGTTTTCTTTCTTTCTTTCTTTTTTTTACCATACTTTTTAAAAATCAGTGCTTTTGACACTGTGTCAGTGTGTGTAACGATGTATTTAGAGGCCTCAGACTCTTCCATTCCTTTATATGTAGGATAAATTAAATTTCATTTCTTATGACCTTAATAGTTCATAAATCTCCCTCTAGTATCAAGTGATACAAACTTGAAATTAAAAATTTTTATTTGAGTACTATTGGGATTTTCATCAGTCCTTCTCAGTTTTTGAAGAAGCTAGTAACAGATTTTTATACTGATTACATACATAGGATTAAGTTCCTAAAATACCTCTGAAGATTTGCTGAAAGACATTTTACCATCACATATTATGAAGGAATTCAGTATATGCTAGTTGAGGGAATAAATATATAAATAGGGATTGTGGTTTTCTTTGTTATGAGTTTGAAGCTGCTAAACAGGAGGATGGTTGGCCCTAATACTTTTCATGGATTATGGTGATTTCTGCAGCCCCATAATTAAAAACCAAATCTGAGACTATAACAAAGTTTTACATTTTCAGAAACCGCCTAGAATAGGAATGATGATCAAAGCTTAATGTACCTCAAACTCAAATTGCAGTTTAACCTTAGCTTGCTTCTTGGCCTCCTCTCCCATTACCTGTGGGAGAAAAGGGTCAGGACGAGCATTTTCATATAAATCTTCCTCATCCTCTTTCCCCCACTCAAACCTGGAAGATAGGTGTTAGCACCAGTTTTTGATGAGGTAATGCATTTTAGAGACCTTTTAAGTGGGTTTTCCAAGGTCACAGAGCTATAAAGATCCTGTGTTCTGTGAATGTGGTGTGGCTTTTGAACCTGACAGAAGTCGCTGCAAGGGAGAGTGCTGTGGACTCTTCCTCCTGTATAACTTTTTAAAAGGCTTATCTTTGAGTGAAATTGAAACCCAAATATTTGTTGGAATTCTAGGATATAGCTTATTAGGGGATGCCACTCTGGCTATGCATTTGTGTTTAAGCAGTCATTTACCTAGGCCTGACCGCTAGTGAAACCCCAAAACACTGACGTTAGTGTTTAACCATTGAGAATGAACTTTGGTAAAGTTTGTTTTTAATATTAGAGGCAAAACTTTCTCTACATCTTGTGTGTGTCTGAAGTATTTTAAGTAGGTTTTAACTCATAAATTATCCTTTTAGGAACATTTTTTTAGTCTTTACCTTTAATATTAAATCAATTTTTACTACAATGATTGTAATTATGTTTTAATAACTGCTTTTAAGGGCACTTTCTTCATATCTTGGTTATTTTTCCATGTTTTTATAAGAAAACCCATAAGGAAAATAATAACAATAACAACTAATATTCATAGAACAATTACCTAGCCATGTAAGATTGTTTATACACTCCAGTTATTCCCATAATCATCAGGAAATAGATACAGAACTGTTAAGTAAATTGTGATAGGGCTACATGGCCAGAAAGAGGCAACGTAAGGATTCCTAATTCTGCACCCTGGACCTAGAGTCAGCATTCTTAACCTATACAGTGGGCTGTCTCCCTGGAGGAAAACAGAGCCTTCTTTATAGGAACATAAGAAAGTGTTTAGCAGTTACTAAGGAATTTTATCTGATTCTTCTGATCTATCAATTTCATTGCAAAAAATCTCATTGATTTAGGTTTATCGAATTCTTTGTCTGCTAAGATACTTATAGAGACTTGGGCTTCAGTACAGTGCCTGACTTACATACAGGTAGGACATCAGCATATCTGATTTGAGGCCATCGTGAATTATGAAAACTAGTCGGCCCTTTTGTAAATCATGTAAGTCTTACCTTTCTCATCTTTAAATTAAGATATTTCCATTTAGTGATCTCTAAAGGCTCATCTGATCGGACAATCTATAATTGTTTTTAAATTCTAAAGCTTTTGTTAATTAAGATGTTTAAATCTTTTGAAGACATACTTGGATTTAAATGAACAAAGTATTTTCTTGCCCTGGCTGTTGTGGCTCAGTGGATTGAGTGCAGGCCTGTGAACCAAAAGGCTGATGGTTGGATTCCTAGTCAGGCAGGGCACATGCCTGGGTTGCAGGCCAGGTCCCCAGTTGGTGGTGTGAGAGGAAGTGGATAGATGTTTCTTTCACGCATCAATGTTGCTCTCCCTCTTTTTCCCTCCCTTCCCTTCTTTCTAAAATTTAATAATAATAATAATAGTAAGTATTTTTTTGTAGGTGTTGACTGTTTGATTCCACCCAGGGCAAAAATCCAGAGCCTCGATTTTTCCCTTTAAGCACTAGTCCAGGATAGTGCCGAGAAAAATCCCACATAATGCTGAGCTTCATCAGGAAGTGTGTGTGAAGCAGTCTTCTTTCTTATTCAGGAATAAAACTAGCTTCTATTATGCTTGAATTACTGCAAGTAGGAAAACCTCAGGATATACACAGTGGAACTAGAGATCTGTTCAGAGAGTAACTTGTTGAGGAAATGGATGGTTTACTATATGAGGGCTGACTAAAGAAAATGAGATTGTTTAGTCTGAAACTATTAATCTTGTGAGAAGCTGGAATTAAAGACCATGAAGGTAGAGTGGTAATTCAGCTGGTGTGAAATCCACACGAGAGAATGTCGGCAGAAGCACTTTGAAAATGCACAACGGAGAAGAGCCTTGAGTTAGGAAAAAGAAAGGACCCAAGTTCAGCATGGGACTCTTATTAACAAGTGAGCGACCATGAACTTACCTTTTTGGGCCTTATTTTATTTGTAAAGTCAGAGCAGTGGCTGTTAGAGACCTCACAGGTCACCTCTTTATTCATTTATTCATTAAACATTTATCAGAATGTGCTGTGCATAAAATACTTTGCTGAGTCATATGGAGAAAAAAGTTCTAAGACCCATTCCCTGCCCTCCAGAAGTTTATAAACTCCTGTGGAAAAAGACTCAAAGTAGTAAAAATCAAATACATCAGTATGAAATAATTGGTAAAAAGGTTGCATGAAATTTTGTTGAAAAAGTTGTATCTGAATAAAATTTTGCTGAGTGGGGAGGAGAAAGCACTGTGGGCAGTGGACAAAGTGCCAACCTGGTGAGAAGGACCGGGGCAGCCCAGGTCCGGAAATCAGCCCTTCCTGCCACCTGAAGCTGAGAGGTTGTGGGCAGATGACCTCCTGACCTGCGAAGTGAGATTATTTTATACTTTGTGAGATTAAAAGAACTAAAATTATGTCTAAAACATCTTTACCTCAAGACTCATTATTTTAAATGATAAAAGTATTACTTGTTTCTTGCTAGAAAAAGAAAAAAATAAATGAAATATATGATCCCATCACTTAGACATAATCAGTGTTCATTTTTGTGTGCATATTTGTTGTTTTTTTTTTTTAAATTGGCTCCTACTTTATAGACTGTTTTGAAATCAAGATTTTTTTTTTTTACCTTGATGTATTAGAGGGTTTTTTTTAATGACAGTAGATGTGGATTTCTCCCTTTCAGTAACTGAAGAACATCAGTGTCTATACCATAATAACAGCTGATTGGCAGGTTATTAGAAGTTTAACTGCTGGGTCAAAGGAATGTATCTTTGAAGTCTTTCTAGATATTGCCAAACAGTCTTCTAGGAAAGTTGTACTGTTTACATTTCCACCATCAGTGTGTAAGGTGTAAGAGCACTTGTTTGCCTAGCACCATTGCTAATAACTGAGGATATTCACTTTAATTTTTGCCTATTTGGTAGGTAGGTTAAAAATTGCTATCTTAATTTAAAGGCAATTTAATCGTAGAATATATATACCATTTTTGTTGGTTAAGAATTATTGCTTTGGTGTGACTTGGCCCTTCTGGAGCATAGAAACTGTTGATAACCATTGGGATTAGCATTTATTGGCCTTTGTAAATGTTTATTGAATTAAACTGTGGTTTTCAGTTCATGTCTCGTCAGCCTGTGAGAGTGAGGGCAATGATAAAGGACAAGTTCTTAGTTTTTAATGCAATGTGGATTGCTGAATGATGATATTCAAAGGTAGGGTTTTGGCCAACCAATGGGATATGAACATATATTACGCCTGTTACTTGGGTGTTTTTTTTGTTTTTTTTTTGTTTTAAATTTTATTGTTGTTGTATTACATCCATCCCCTTTTTGCTCCCCTCTGTCCCCCTCCCCACTCCCCACCTACCCATTTCCCCCAAAGTCAATCCCACCTGTTGTCCATGTCCATGGTTCCTTTATACTAGGTTCTTGTCTAAGCTGCTCCCCTTCCTTGCCTCTGCCTCCCCCCTTCCCCCAACCCTCTACTTAGGTGTTTTGATAGGTGTTTTATTCTTTGTTTGCTTTTTGTTTTTTAAAGATTTTATTATTTTAAGAGAGAAGGGAAGGGAGAGAGGCAAAGAGGGAGAGAGACATCAATGTATGGTCGCCTTTCACTTGCCTCCAGCTACAGACCTGGCTGGAGACCTGGCTTACAACCAGGTTATGTGCCCTGGCTGGAAATTGAACCAAGGACCTTTGGGTTCTCAGGCTGGCGCCTTATCCACTGTGCCACCAGCCAGGGCTATAGGTGTTTTATTCTGTAGCATGTTCACTATTTTACAGAAAAGAATTTTGAGCTCTTCAGAAAAGGCTGAGCTAGGATTCAAAATTGGGTTTGTCCAAGTTTCCAGTATCTAGGCACTCAGTATATTGGCAGGGTGTGGTCTTGAACAGCCATTCATAAATGTTTACGTATAGCCGCCAGCTGCACATGCTGCAGCTGGGTTACAGCCTCCCCAGCCTGGCAGTGGAGGCAAGGACAGAGATGTCCTTTGTGAGATGTGGGGCAGACCAAAGCCCCCACTGGCCTAGGTCGCCCAGATAACCCTATGCTAGGCCATTCAGGTCTGCACTCAAAAGTAGTTCCAGTGAAGACCCTCATGGCTCTTGTAGCCAGAGCTTTCAGATCAAATAAAATGTTTTATTTTGCATCATGCAAGGCCAAATCAAGAATGTCAGCTTTACAATGCTGATATCTCAGTTTGGATAAAGAAGGAATATGGCAGGCTAGAATTCTCTCTGTTCTGATGATCATGATGCTACAAATTATAGTGTATCCAGTAGAGGAGTGGAAATGTGAATGGAAGCTCTGCTTAGAATGCAGGCATCAGGCACACAAAGCACGCAAAGCAAGGCGAGTGCAGTACTTGAGCCTTCCAGGGCAACAGCAGAGGAAACTGGCAGAAAAGAGAGGCGGAATACTGCTTAATTTTACCTTTGCCATCCCTGCTTATCTTGAGCTGGTCAAGACTAGAGGCTGCTTCAGGAACAATGGCGATGTCCACAGTGTTTAGGAGCATTGCTGGATTCAGATCATGAGTTTTCCTTAGCAAATTGCTTAATCTTTCAGACTATAATGTTTACTTTTTAGGATTATATGAGATGCTTGTAATACTCTTCAAACACTGGTATACATTGTTCAAGATAGCTATTAATGTATTGTGTATTTAAGTATTTTGCTTTGAGTGCTCATTTCGCGTGATTAATATTTTTGTGTCTTTTTTTTAATATATATTTTTAAAGATTTTATTATTTCCAGAGAGAGAGGGGTAGGGAGAGAGGCAGAGAGGGAGAGAGACATCAATGTATGGTTGCCTTTCACCTGCCTCCAGCTACGGATCTGACTGGAGACCTAGCTTGCAACCTGGTTCTGCGCCCTGACTGGGAATTGAACCAGCGACCATTGGGTTCACAAGCTGATGCTTTATCCACTGTGCCACCAGCCAGGGCTTTTTGTGTCTTTTTAAAACACCATTGATTTCTTATAAAGGAACTTTATTTCTAGTGTATTTCTGGTCAAGAAGTAATGAATGATAATAGTCATATAACTTTAAATCTGTCACCATAGAGATTGTCTGGTTTTACCACCTGTATTTAGAAGACGGGGAACTCATGGAAATACCTGACTTAATCCAGGTTCACTCAAATAATGGTGGCAATGCTGTAGTTAGAAATTATGTCTTCTAAATCACCTCATTTCTAATCTGTTAATAAAATTATCTGTCATTTTAAAGTGTATGGATGTTACATCCTATTGTTGAATTAGAAGTCTGTGGGGGAGGTGAAACAGCATTATGAGCACATCTTCACTCCAACTCTGCTTTTGGTGACTTAAAGGAGATTTCCTTTTGAAATCAATTTAATTTTCAAATTCAAGCTGAGTAGAAGTGAGAATTGATGGCTGTTACTGCTTTATGGTAAACCGAAGTTAAGTTCTTGGGTCTTATACTTGGGTCACAAACAGTGACTTAATTTGGACAAGGTTCAGATAAATAATTTGGAATACAGGTTTATGTGCTATGGAGAATTCCACTGTAAGCTGATTAACAAATCTTTCCTCCTCTCGTCCATCTACTGGGACAGGGTTTGGCTTATAAACTTTTTGTGTAGCCAGCTAGCTAAGAATGGAGTTTGTTTATTCACATTTTTTAGGAGTTGGGAGAAAATAGATGACTGTGACAGATACCTTATGTGACCTGCGAAGCCTAAAATATTTACTATCTAGTCCTATATAGAAAGTTTTCCAGCGCCTGGATGAGGACATGAAAATAGCTTTATTATGATAACATTTGATCTAATGAAATGTTTGATTTGTTTTAAGGATGTGCTCTCTTTAAGAAAATTTAATATAAAGGTGCAAATTTAGATTAAATGGTTAAAGAATAATTTTAACGCCATCACTAAAGGGTTCTTTACGTTGTAGGAGGACTTTCATACTAAGCTGTTTAGGCAGGAAGTCTCTGGTAGAAGTGCATGTTTACAGGTCGTTAACTATCTGGCTGGCACATGTCAAGCTGGTAAGTGTGTTTCACTGCCAGCTGAGGGCCAAGGAGCTGAAGACAAACTATCTTACAGTTTGTAGCCGACAGGCATGTGACCTTTTTCATCATTGTTTGAAGCCACACAGGTGCCATTGCCCTCCTTGCCCTTTTGAAGGTATATTAATTGCATCCAATGAGGTACACAAGTAGCATTTTTCTTTTATTGTACTCTTCAAACTATCAGGTGCTGTGTGTTTTCCAAATATAACATGGAATTTAGTGACTTGTTTCTTGAATGCCTTGGCCATACTGGCATCCTGAATTTTAAGATTTTTAAAGTCCTTCCAATTGCATAATAGATCAGAGAGAAGGTTCATTCACGGTACACTTTTTAATGTCTTCAGACATCGCTCAGCTTAGGTGTGGCAAAGCAGCTCAGCCCAGTGACTCAAGTTTTCCTAAGTTCAGTGACGGAGGTATGTATTTTGTTTGAGCTTTCGCTATTAATTGCTCTGTTATTGAGAGGTAGCACTTGAGTTTTATAAATATGAATGAAGAATATTTTATTAGATTGTGATAAAGGCCTGGGATAAGCAACTACTGGTAAGTTATACGTATGAAAATAGAGACTGTGGTTATGATTAAAGATACCAATTTTGGTAAAGGACCTTCTGTGTATCCAACAGGTGCTATAGAGTGCATGTGTACCGCCCACCCCTCAAGTCTTATGTTGAAATCCTAACCCTCAGTGTGGGGACATTAGGAGGTGGGCGCCTTTGATAGATGATTCAATCATTAGGAGGTGGGGCCCTCAGGAGTGGGGTTAGGACCCTTATGAAAGACGTGAGAGAGCTCTCTCACTCCTTCCGCCATGTGAGGATTATGGTGAGAAGATGGCTGGCTGGCTGTGAACCAGGAAGTCAGCCCTCTCTAGACACCAGATGGGCCAACCCCTTGATCCTGGACTTCCCAGACTCCAGAATTGTGAGAACTAAATGTCTGTTGGTTAAAAGAAAGCGAGCCTATGGTACACAGTTTTGTTGCAGTAGCTGAGGACAGCTTGGTTTCTTTTTGGTCAGCAAGCAGACACAGTGTCTATGAAGATTTAGGATAATGGCTTGTCCATATGCACCTAAAAAGCTAGAACTTTTGTTCAATTCCCAGCCAGGGCACATACCCAGGTTACAAGCCAGGTCCCCAGCTGGAGGCGGGTGAAAAGGCAACCATACATTGATGTGTCTCCTCCTTTCTTCCTTCCTCCCTCTCTTCCCCTCTCTCTAAAATTAATGAATAAAATCTTTAAAAATAAATAAAAATAAATCAGTGAAAAGTATTGAAAAACCCTGTTTAGTGACAATGAAGTGTACTTAAAATCTTTATAAAAAATTAAAAACATGGAAACTGAAAAAAGAGCTGGAACTTTTCCTATTAAGAGACTCTGCGCAAAGAATGAGCTGAATGAAGGGGACAGGCTTGACACAGACTGCTGAAGAAAACGCACAGATACACTGGCACACAAACCCAGAACTGAAGTGTCTTAGTGTGTGACGGGTGGTTGGGAGTAACCAAGAAGGGCAGGCACATAGCCAAACTCGCGGAATCAAAGCTTCCTAGAGGAAACTGAAGGAGACTGAAAGGATGAAGTAGGAGGGTCCTCTCAGACTTGAGGAGGAGAAGGGAAGAAAATTCCAGGAAAAAAGCGATAGCATGTGTGAAATTGTGACTAGCTGGAGCCTTGCCTGGGGGTAGTGGCACATGGGAGAGATGGGCGGGAAAGGTAAGCAGCACTGACCTTGACGGTTTGCTCTTTGCTGCAAGAGCAGGAAGGAGACCCGAAGGGTTTTTGTTTTTCTGACATCTTAATGAAAATTCCAAGCATACAGAAAAGTTGAAGGAGTTTTACAGTTAATACTTATACCCAAACCTAGATTCTTCCATTAATATTTAACTATTTTTATTATCATGTGTCCTGCTATGCAAAAATGCATTTCAAAGTAATTTGCAGATATCAGTAATTTTCCTTTAAATACTTCAGCATGAATATCATTAACTAGAATACCCTGAAGGATCTTAGAGGGAAAGGGGTGTGATGAGATTGTTTTAGGAGGCTCACTCAGCTGCAGGATGGGGAGTAAGTAGAGTGTGGTATAAGTTGAGTGAACGTGCACTTTGAGTGGTGTTTTTTTGTTGTTTGTTTTTTTTAAAGATTTTATTTCATTATTTTTAGAAGGAGGGGAAGGGAGAGAGGCAGGAGAGGGAGAGAGACATCAATGTATGGTTGCTTTTCACCTGCCTCCAGGCACAGACCTGACTGGAGACCTTGTTTGCAACCTTGTTATGTGCCCTGGCTGGGGAATCGAACCTGCGACCTTTGGGTTCGCAGGCCGGCACCTTATCCACTGTGCTACCAGCCAGGGCTGTGTGGTGTGTTTTTATAGTGAGGAGAAGAGAACTAGGAGGAGACCGTAGGTTAAGTGCCTAAAGGCATAAAAAGAAAATAGCATCCTAACAAATGATGTGGTAGGAAGATGTGTATAACTCTGGAGTAAGACTAGATCTTTGCAAATACCTCAGATTAAGATTCCTGGAAACAGTAGGGAACAAGTGAGATTTTGTTTATAGGATATGAATTCATTGGCCTTCGTAGGACTTTTATGAAATAGGTCTATTTTCAGAGGTCCAAACTTGCCATCAGGACAAATCATGTCAGTTCATTTAGGTGTAGAAAAAGTGACAGCTGCAGAAAATGATCCTAATAATTGAGGCTTAAGACTTGTGAAAAGAAGAGAAAGGTAACAAATCCCATTACTCAGAGGGACACATTTCTGGAAGTTGGAGGGCACTGGAGGCCTCAGACCGACAAAGACTTATGGAAAGAAGAAATAGCCCTGACTGGTATGGTTCAGTGGATAGGCGCTGGCCTGCAAACCCAAGGGTCACTGATTGGATTCCCAGCCAGGGCACATAACCAGGTCTCCAGCCAGGCCCCCAGCCAGGTCTCCAGCTGGAGGCAGGTGAAAGGCAACCATACATTGATATTTCTCTCCCTTTCTTTCTCCCTCCCTGCCCTTCTAAGAATAATGAATAAAATTTTTTAAACAAGAAATATGAGTGTTTTAATTTTCAACCAACTGTAACTTCCAAATGTTATTAAAGGTGAAGAGGGGGGAAGACTAGTTGCTAGAAATTTTGTTCCCCAAAAGATTTTGTTTGAATAAGCACAGCGCTTCTTTAAATATCTCCAGAATATTTTCTGTGCCAAGCACTGTTAGGTACTAGGATATTCTTAGGAATGAGATATTCTGGTTTTTTCCCTCTTCCCATTTTCTTTGAGAATAAAGGAAGCTGCCCTTTTGAGAAGGTTGACTTGGATTTTCTCAGGATGCTTGGGTTATTGCCATGCTCCCGCAAGCTTTGTGGCGGTGACCCGGCCTCAGTTTCTCTGGGAGTAAAGAGGGTTTCATTGGAGTTCTTTATTGTCTGTGTATGTTTACAAAATGTTCTCTGTTCCCAGTGTGAACACTCCTGACTTACTGTAAGTGAGGAATTTCAAAACCACAGGGTGGGGAAAAGTCACACTACTATATTTACCACATTACATTTATTTGACAGTTTGTTCTTTTTTCAGATTTAACGTTGTAACGTTTATCTTAACAATGGGCCAGCAAGGTGCTGAATGTTAATAGGCACAACTGTCTTCATCTAAAAACTTAAGAAGTGAAATTACCAGTATAGAAAAATAAACCTCATTCCCAGTCGTTAGAGGTAGAATCAGGAGGATAGGAACAAAATCACCTATCACCCAGTGGCAGCCCATAGAGAAAATTGCACTGTCGTTTTTCTTAAGTCATTTTTCTTTTTCTTCTGAAAATAGCAGTGATCCCATGAAAGTAGAAACACTCTTTTGTGAATCATAATACAAAAATAATAAACAGTATTGTTTTAATGGCCTTTAAAGATAGCAGCAGTGTTGTATATTGGAAAACGTGTGCTTTGGAGTTGTTTCATTTGAATTCAGATATTGGTCCTACCATTTCCTACCTATGAGACTTGGATGAGATACTTGACTTGAACAATTCTAAGCCTCAGGATTCTTATCTGCTTAATGGGAAATAATCATTATTTGCCCTTACAGTTGTGGCTGGGTTAGGTATTTATGGGCCATCCATGTAGAGATGACCAGTAAGCAGGTTAGGAGAGGCTGAGATTGGAAGGAAATCTGTGGGCCCCTGGATTACAGGTGTGATTGAGGTCGTGGGGAGGTTCTCCTGGTGCTCCTTGTAGAGTGAGAAGAGTAGAAGATGGAAGAAGGAATCGTGGGGAACCCAAATATTGGGTGGGGGTGAAAGAGCTACCCCAAGGGAGGACGTAGGGCCAGGCTCCTCAAGGTGAGTGGTGGAACAGGAGAGGGCAGTGCTATTGAAGCTGCAGTCTTCTCTGCCTTGGGTCTTGCCCCCGCCACTGCTCCCAGCCAGGTCAGCTCTGAGTGCAGCTGTCCACTCCCGTGGCCACTGCCTTAGCTCAGGCCCCCTTCGTTTCTTGCTGGGACTCTAATAATAGCCTATTATCTAGGATCCCAACTGGCTTTCACCCTTTTGCTATAGCAGTCTGTCCAAAATACCGAAACATTGCCAGCAGCTCCCTGTTATCTTCAGGATAAGGTCTGACCATGATCTGACATATTTGTTCTCATTTTTTGGCTCCTTTTCCCTTTACATTCTAAATTTCATGCATTCAAATTATTTGTCCATTCTAGAAGGACTTCTTTGCCTCCAGGCCTCTGTATATGCTTTCCTTACTTCCTAGAATGACTAACTTAGCTCATTAACACTACAAGCTTTGGTGAAAGTGTTACCCACTCTTCAGAGCCCTTTCTGAGCTCCAAGCAAAGCCAGAATTTCCCCCTAGGACTGGCTTCCTAGTTTGTCACTTACCCTAGTGTAGTCCTGATGACAGTGTATTGAAATCGTCTTCTGTTTATTTTCCCTCTCCCATTTATGAGCTCCGAGAGGACAGCTTCGACAATGGGTATTTGTATTCTAGTGCTTGGCTCAGTGTAGTAAATGTCCGATTCCCTGGTTTTCACAGTGGCCCCAGGCCAGCAGCATCAGCAATACTAGGATGTTGTCAGACATGCAGATTCTCAGGCCCTGCTCCACGCTTAACTGAATCAACTGCAGGAAGTGAGACCCAGCCCTGTGTTTTAATACCCCCTCCCCTGGGGTGATTCTGATAAATTTTTTTGGAACCCTTAGTCCAGTGAAATGAATGATGGAAAACATTCACTCAGAGGAATAACCTCTGGCATTGTATCTTGTATTCAGTCCTTAGAAAAAGTGTGCTCTAGAAATGGCTGCAAGATCTTAAAATAGTGAGCATGTGTGGTTACAATTGACATACATATATAGTTTTTAAGATTTACTTTTAGAGAGAAGGGAAGGGAGGGAGAAGGGGATGGAGAGAAACGTAGTGTGTGATTGCCTCTTGCACACCCCCAGCTGGGGTCTGGGCCTGAGACCCAGGTATTTGCCCTGACTGGGAATTGAACTGGCGACCCCTTGGTTTGCAGGCCAGCACCAAGCCACTGAGCCACACCAGCCAGGGGCAACAATATTTTTCATGTCATGAATTTCAGCTCAAAATCTGTTCTGAGCCAATTAAATCTTTAAAATTAGAATTAGATACACTGAAAAGAAGATGCAAAGTTGTTATTTGAAGAACCACTCATAATATCACTGAGTTAACCAAATTGTCAATGATTATATATATAGTTGATATTATTATGGTTTTTATTCTTTTTTTAAAAAAAGATTTTATTATTTTTAGAGAGAGATGAAGGGAGAGAGGCAGAGAGGGAGAGAAACATCATTATATGGTTGCCTTTTACCTGCCTCTAGCTACAGAGCTGGCTGGAGACCAGGCCTGCAACCTGGTTCTGTGCCCTGGCTGGGAGTCAAACCAGCAACTTTGGGTTTGCAGGCTGGCGTCTTATCCACTGTGCCACCAACCAGGGCTAGTTTTTATTCTTTTATGCTTAAAATTATCTACAAATATATTTATCTTTTATTCAGAAAACATTTTGAGTCATTTGAAATATTAGTAAGTTGAGATACATTGATCTGAAATTTTTTGCCCCTGAAGTGTATACTTTCTTTCTTTTTTAATTGAAGTACATTAGTTTCAGATGTATGGCATGGTGATTCAGCATTTATGTATTTCATGCAGTGATCACCATGATAAGTATAGGGACCATCTGTCATCATATAAAGTTTCTGCAATATTATTGGTTGTATTTCATACGTTGTACATTACATCCTCAAGACTTATTTTGTAACTGCAAGCTTGTATCTTGCTCTCTCTTTTTTTTTTTAAGAATTATTATTTTTTAGAGTGAGGGGAGGGGAGAGAGGAAGAGAGACATCAGTGTATGGTTGCCTTTTTCCTGCCTCCAGTTACGGACCTGACTGGAGACCTGGCTTGCAAACTGGTTCTGTGCACTGCCTGGGAATCAAACCAGCGACCTTTGGGTTCGCAGGCCGGCACCTTATCCACTGTGCCACCAGCCAGGGCTTTTATTTCTCTCTCTCTCTTTTTTTTGAAGATTTTATTTATTTATTTTTAGAGAGAGGGGAATGGAAGGGAAAAAGAGAGGGAGAGGAACATTTCCCATGCTCCCAGCTGGGGACCTGGCCTGCAACCCAGGCATGTGCCCCGACTGGGAATCAAACCAGTGACCTTTTTTTTAGTTCATAGGCCAACACTCAATCCACTGAGCCACACCAGCCAGGGCACAAGTCTGTATCTCTTAATCCTTCACAATTTTTGTCCTTTTCTAACTCCCTACTTCATTTGAAATTTTTGACTCTTTTCCTTTCTAACATCTACAGTGAGAATTAAAAAAGGTAAATCTGTGTCATGTTAAATGAAGTTTTATGAGCCATGGCTGGTTTGGTTCAGTGTGGATCGAGCTCCAGCCCGCAAACTGAAAGGCCACCTGTTTGATTCCCTGTCAGGGTACATGCCTGGGCTGTGGCCCAGGTCCCAGGTCCCAGAACCCAGGTTAGGGGTGTGGGAGATGCAGCTGTTTCTGTCCCTCTCCTTTTCCCTGCCTTCCCCTCTCTCTAAAAGTAAATAAGTAATAATCTTAAAAAAAAAAAAGGTGCACTTGTGAGATGAAATATACTAGGTAAAAAGAAAAAGCTGTTAAATGAAATTTTATGCAGTTACTGTCTATTTTTACCAATCCGTATATACTTTTAGAAGATACCTATTGAACATTGTATTGTTGATGTAAGCTTCTGTCATAAGTCTGGGAACTAAATTTTTCCTTATTATATATAAAATTACTTCTGTGGGACAGTCATTTTTCATTTGGTGTCATTTTAACTTAGAAGACGTCTTTCAGGAAAGTAGCCTGCCATAAAAGAAATCTTGGTTGTTTTTTTTCAAGTTCAAGAACAGGTTCAGACACTTTTTAAAGTTAATAAACTTTATTTTTATTTTTTTAGCAGATTTAGGTTCACAGCAAAATTGAGTGGGAAGTAGAGAGTTTCAGAATATTTCCTATCCAACATTTGTAAAACCTCCCCCACTGTGGATGTCCCACATGGCATATTTATTACAGTTATTACAGTCGATGAACTGACATTAACACTTGTCACCTGAAGTCCATGAGGGTTCGTTCTTGGTGTTGTACATCATGTATGGATTTTCACAAATGTGTCATGACTTGGATCCATCATTATAGTGTACAGAATAGTTTCACTACAATAGGAATCCTCTACTCCACCTATTCAGACTCTTTTTGAAGGGTTTTCATAGACCTCCTTACACAGTGATTGAAATTATTTTTATATCTAATGCTCATGCCTGTTGAGATTGACTAGGTATAAATTCTTTCAATTCGTTTTGTTTATAGTTCTTGAACAATTATAAAACCAAAACAAATGATAAATTAAATGCCATAAAAACTACACAACTGATAAAATTCAGATTGCCATTCAATATAACAAATGATGTTTTACTGAAATTAAATGCTATTTAGGTTTAGTAGTAGACATGAGTACTCATGTATTTTATATTTCACTGGTGAACTTTATTTTTTCCACTTTAAGCATGCTGGATTATCATGGGAATCATTGTTATAATCACACATATTACTGTTTTCAACCCAATCTGTTATTTTGATGGGCCATTTTAATAGTACACAGCAAAAATATACTGAAAAATAAGTATTCATGTAATGACAAGTTTTCTACTGCCTATTTATGGCTACATTTATTGCTATGAAGTGTTGGAAAACTGTTCATAAAAAGAGCCAGCCTGGCCAGTACAGTTGAAAATAGGAGTGACTATGATACTTCTTTTCAGTTTCGTACGTTTGTTCAGTCCGCATCACTTGGCCTCAGCTTGGCATCAGGATCGTAAACACCAGCATAGAGGTGGACACGGTAGTCTTGTGGCAGTGTTTAGATAAAAAGATGGTCATTCAGAAGATCTAAGACATACATAATTTTTTCACAGCTTAACATGAAAATGAAGACAACTTTTAACTTCTCAGAAAACTCATGAATCTCTAGGAATAAGTCCTTAGATTTAAGCAACTACTGTGAACATAATATTGCTACAGTACCGTGTAGTATTTAAATAAATTCATCATATTAAAAAATCTCACCAAACATTGAATGACTAGCCTAGTTTTAAACTTATTAAACTTGTGCCAAATTTAATTACATGAGTTTTGCTATCAATATTTTTAAAGTCTGCATTATATTTTTGCCTGTTCTACATTCCCTCTAGCCTTTTTCTTACCCACTTTACTACCCACCCACTAACTACCGCCCCTCTTCCTTGCTACATATTTCTTACAGCTGCATGGTTTTGGCGAGGCTGCAGTCGCAGGTCCTGCCCCGGTCAGTTCTGATGTACTGCCTCTCCCCCGTGAGTGGCTCGTGTGTACACATGTGACCCCCACTAAGCCAGTTAAAAGTGTTCACCTGAGGTTCTTCAGGCAGAAAGCTGAAAAGAAGTCTTGTTCCTTGTAGATTAAACTGATATGGCATGAGTTGAGCTTACTGAAAAATACCTACCAAGGAAGCCACTTGTAATGGGATAGAACAGGAGACTTAACAGGAGAAACAGAGGACCCCCTGGGAGGGAAGATCCTGGAGCCTGCATCTTCAACTACAATTTCCAAGTTATTTTCCATCAGATTACCCTCTGGTTGAAACTAGTTCTAGTGAAAAACCTGGCACTAGAAAACATCTGTGTATTTATGTTCCATATTATAATTTAAAAGAGTTGTCCTTTTATACAGGTGAAGATGGAGCTGGGAAAACAAGCTTAATAAGAAAGATTCAGGGAATAGAGGAGTACAAAAAAGGAAGAGGACTGGAATATTTGTATTTAAATGTTCACGATGAAGACAGGGATGGTAAGTGTCATCTGTTTGTAACCTAAATTTCCTGAAATTTTGCCAAGGTGCACTGCTGCTCATATTAGTCCTTGAGTGTGCCATTTTTAAACTAAGGGTCTTACTATGTCAGGCCAATCAGTAAATAGTTGTGCTGGGCATACTTTTATTGGTTTGGGATTGGGGTTCATAGAGCAATAGTTTTAAACATCTTAAGGTATTTTGCTGTGCAGACTTCAGCTTTCTTGCTATCATTGAAGAATGTCAATTTTTCAGTTCATTTTCCCTCAGATAGTGAAATCATAGTATCCTATGATTGTTTGCTGATTTTCTTTTACCTTTTATCTTCTTTTCACTTGTTGACATAAAAATGTCATCTCCCCACCTTTCTTATCTGATCAGCCTTTTTTTTTCTTCTGTAGATCACTTAACTTCTCATTTTTATATATAATATCTTGAATATATATGGCTGTATCTGCTGATGGTAAGACTAGCCACGTTACTTAGTCTGTGGTTTGGGATTGAGAAATATGAAGTAAGGATGTTGGTGTTCCATGTTGGTAGTTAAATCATTTTACTTAATATTTGTTAGGCTTTTACTAAATTGGTAGATGTGACCTAAATAGTTGAATCTTGTCAAAAGAGACACCTCCTGTGGAGATGCCCTAAAATACCAAGTAGTATTAGTTGAATAATGAAATAACTTAATCCTGTTGCTTTCGTAACTTTCCTTTGTCTATTGTAGATCAGACAAGATGTAATGTATGGATCTTAGATGGAGATCTGTATCACAAAGGCCTCCTTAAATTTTCACTGGATGCCATTTCTCTGAAGGACACTCTAGTTATGCTGGTTATTGATATGTCAAAGCCTTGGACAGCTTTGGATTCTTTACAGAAATGGGCAAGTGTTGTTAGAGAACATATTGACAAACTGAAAATTCCTCCAGAAGAAATGAAAGAAATGGAACAAAAATGTGAGTAACCTAGGAAGAGTAATACCAATTTCAAATACAAATTTCCTAACTGGCTATCATAATTATTAGGAATTTTTTACTTTGAATAAGGTTTAATGAGGGAAACATAATTTGAGTACTGTTTTTGAAATTCAGTTTAAGTGATATGCTAGATTTTAATATAGTTTTAAATGGGAAACATATACATAATGGCAGACGTTTTCAAAGAAGTGCCCATGCTCCTTTGCCAAAAGGCCATATGTTCAATTTTGAAGAGTTGTTTTTCAGATTTAAAAAATTTAAATATTTTCTTCAGCTGCTCATTTTCAGCAGTGTCATTTCTAGAGAAGCAGAATAATCTTATCAACTTTGTCAAAATGAAATATGTCCAAAAAGGTATAAACAGCATAAATATAAAGACATTAAGCTGGTTTTATAGTTCACAAAATACATATTTTGTACATGCCCATGTAAGTTGGAAATTTTCATGGAAATTATAAAAATTATATAGGTCATTTCTAACAGGTTGTAAGCTAGTATTCACAGTTCTTTATTCCACTAAGAGTGCTTCATTTGTCAATGGTGTATTTTACTTAAGAAAATACACAGATGGGCCCTGGCTAGTGGCACAGTGGATAAGGAGCCAGCTTGTGAACCCAAAGGTTGCTGGTTTAATTCCTCAGCCAGGGCACATAACCAGGTTGTGAGCCAGATCTCCAGCCAGGTCTGTAGCTGGAGGCAGGTCAAAGGCAACCATACACTGATGTTTCTCTCCCTCTCCACCTCTTTCCCTTCTCCTCTCTCTCTGTAAATAATAAATAAAATCTTTAAAAAGAAAAGAAAAGAAAATACACAGGTGGAATGCTGTTTTTCCTTGTGATTGTTAGCTCATAATACCTTTTTGGGAAGAATTGATAGCCTACTAGAATTTATATACAAGGAAATAGTAAAAACTTAAAAGAATATGTGTACTAGATTATTGACAAAGATGCCTAACTGCACTTAATCTATACCTTTCTTTCCCTGTTAGCCATTGCCTGTGGGTTTTTGCCCCCTCCCTAAATTTATGCTATAGCAATGGTTCCAAGACTAGTGGCATGGATTTCAGTACGGCCAGGAGCTAGTCAGAAATACTCATTCTCAGGTCCCACCCCAGACTGCTAAACCAGAAACTCAGGTGCGTGCTAAATGTAACATGATGACCGCTGTTAGATTTCGGCCTCTGATTTGAAGGGCTGCAGCTACCGGAGCTGCCAAGGGCATGTGCATGCCCCTTGGTTCTTGGAGCAACTGCACCCAAGTTTCAGGATTTCCTCTTCTTTGGCTCCATATAAGTTTAACCACTCTTCCTTCCTTCATGTCTCTGAATAATATTCCCTCGTATACTTTTAAAATCTTGTGCTGTGGATAATTTGATTTTGCTGTTAAACATGAAAAGCATTCTTATGTGGGAATCCCTGTGTGTGTTCGTCAACTAGTTGTTTCCTTGAGAATTCCTCAAAGAGGAACTGCTGAGTCAAAGTACACATTGTTGTACTGTAAAGTGATACAGTCACTTTAACTTTTTTTAAGTGAAGGTTTTGACAATCTAAAAATGAGTTGTAAAAATTTATTGTGTTGGTAATGTCTCTAATTCTCACTAGGGTTACAGAATGAATGTGACCCAAGATTGTACCTATGTGAAAAGGAGACCTGAACAAAGGGTTTAGAGAAAGGAAGCTAGGACTGTCTTTTAAATTGTGCAGTCCCTACCGCTGCCCCATGTTGTTCTTGTACCCTTTTCCAGTACCCTTTGTGAATTAGAGAAGATGGAGATACAAAGTTAGATTGCTACTAGCCCAGAGAATTTGCAAAAACTAAACCAGACCTGTGTTGAATGCCACTCTTTGGAGCCATTCAGTGTTGTATTCGCCTCCTAAAAATAAATGTGGGTCCAGTGTTTCTGAGCTGTCCTTGAAATAGATTTCACAAATCCTTTTTGTTCTCTTACGCAAGACAGAATATAAAGTCTAATAAAATATATATTGAGATTATGGCAGAAAAAGATACCTGTTGAAATAAAGCAATTTCTAAACTGTGTATTAAATTATTTACTTTGGTTTTTCAGTGATTAGAGACTTTCAAGAATATGTAGAGCCAGGAGAAGATTTTCCAGCTTCTCCACAGAGAAGAAATACCATGTCACAGGAAGACAAAGACGACAGTGTGGTTTTACCGCTGGGTGCAGATACACTTACACATAACTTGGGCATTCCAGTACTAGTGGTTTGCACAAAGGTTAGTTTGCTTCCTAGAGATTCTGTTACTGATATTAACAAAGGATGGACAGCTGTTTTGTTTCCCAGGCCCCTTTTGGAGTTGACACATTATTTTTCCTAGATAATTTTTCTTAAGAAATAGAAATAATTGCTTAAAATATTGAATGAACCCTGGCTGGTGGCACAGTGGATAAGGCAACAGCCTGCGAACCCAAAGGTTGCTGGTTTGATTCCCCAGCCAGGGCACATAACCAGGTTGCAAGCCAGGTCTCCAGCCAGGTCTGTAGCTTTCTCCTTTCCCCTCTCTCCAAAAATAATAAAGTAAAACCTTAATATATACATATAGATATATAGATATATAGAATGATATTCACCTGTTGGTTTTGTGAGTTTAATCATAGTTTCTTTGAAAGAAAGGTTATTTTGGATATTCTATTCATGATTGGATATCATTTCCCAAATTCCAATTAGATTTCATTATATAGTCAGTTTAGTAGAAATAATTATAGGTGAGTTGGTAATTTAATTATTAATTTTTATAATTTTTCTTAGTTAAATTTTAGTATGCTAATATCAGAAGATTATGTATTTAAAATAAAATAGAGCCTGGCTGGTGGCCCAGTAGATAGGTGCTGGCCTGCAAACCCAAAGGTCACTGGTTTGATCCCCAGCCAGGGCGCATAATGAGGTTGCAAGCCAGGTCCCCATCTGGAGGCAGGTGAAAGTCAACCATGCATTGATGTTGCTCTTCCTTTCTTCCTCCCTCCCTCCTTGCCCTTCTCTTTAAACATAATGAATAAAATCTTTAAAAATAAATAAATAAGATAAAATAGAGTTTTCAACACCTATTTTCAGTTTTAAGCACTCATTATATTAAGTTGATATGCAGTTATCAGGGACTTTTTATTTATGAAAGAAATTTAGATTCTGTTAGGATTGCTAAAATTAAAATTCTGTTTAATCTCTCACTGTATACACTTTGTTATAAAATCAGATTTCCTTTAAAAATAGTTTGTTTCTCTGACTTGTGTGGCTCAGTTGGCTGCGTGTCATCTTGCAAAGCAGGAGTCACTGATTTGATTCCTGGTCATGGCACAAGCCTGAGATATGGCCTGCAGGCAAGAGGCAGCCAATTGATGTTTCTCTGTCTCTCTTTGTCCCTTCCGTTCCCTGCCCCAAAAAATAAATAAATAAAATCTTTAAGTTAAAAAGGAAAAAAAAAAACAAACATATATATATATATATATATATATATATATATATATATATATATCTTCTTTCTGTTTGGTCCTAAGTAGTATATCTTTTCTTTTCTTTTTTTAATTAATTAATTAATTAGAGAGGGGAAGGGAGGAACAAAGAGAGGGCGGGAAACATCCATCGATGTGTGAAACATTGGTTGGCATGCGCCCCCAGCTTGGACCTGGCCTGCAACCCCTCCATGTGCCTGAGCAGGAAAAGAGCTGGCCACCTTCCAGTTCACAGTGCGATGCCTAATCTACTGAGCTACCCCAGTCAGGGTTAAGTAGCATAGCTTTATAGTTTGTAAGTTATGGAATAGCTGAGAAAAATGACAGAACATATAAACCCTTTTGAGATCTAAAATTAGTAATATTTTTTGTAAGGAATTTGTATGGAATTTGTTCATGAGGATAAAATGATTAAATTTTAAAATTTAGCTTAATTTTACTTTAAACACTATAAAGTGTGTCAATAACAATTGGGGAAGGGTAGCATTTAAGTCAAGCTTGTTATCTGCTTTTCAAATGATGATTGTGGTCTAGTTAATTGTTATTTAATCCTTTAAAACGTTTTAAACAGTCACATTTTGTGTGTGGCTTATTTAGTTTTGTTTGGCAAAGAGCTGTTTATTGGCAGATATTTCTTGTTCTTTTGTTTTTGTTTTGTTAAGATTTTATTTATTATTTTTAGAGAGAGGGGAAGGGAGAGAGGCAGAGAGGGAGAGAGACATCAATGTATGGGTGCCTTTCACCTGCCTCCAGCCACGGACCTGGCTGGAGACCTGGCTTGCAACCTGGTTATGTGCCCTGGCTGGGAATCAAACCAGCCACCTTTGGGTTTGTAGGCCAGCGCCTTAGCCATTGTGTCACCAGCCATGTCTATTTTCTTGTTTTTACCTTACAGTTTGGCTCACAAATTTTCAAAGGAAAACTATTAAGTCAAAATATAATGATCATAAATATCGACCATTTATTTTACATAAATGGACATGTTCTATGAAATGGACAAATATGCTATATCATTACTGTACAGAGAGACTCTATTCTGTGATATACATGTGCATAACAAAAATTGCATATCAGATTTGACCCCCAAACTAATATCAGGTATAATAAACATTTTTTAAGTGTTCATTTTTAGATATTAATTATACCTTCAATTCAGAAAGGTTTTGTTAAATTTATTCAGATATCATGATGTTTGAATATGCCTTTTTTTCTGTAATATTTTTCTGTAGCAATAGAATTCAGATTTGTTTTATTGATTATACAGGCGATGTTTAAAAAATAGCCTGTAATTCCCCACCTTTTTTTTTCCCCGCTATTGGTGAAATTGTAGTGAGAGGGAAAAGCACCAGAAAAGAAATGACGGTCAACAGAGTTACCAGATAAACAAAGGGACAAAGAGGAATTAGTGAGAGGTGTGGACTCCCAAGATACACAAGAGTGTTTTATCGAACTAATATAAATCTTAGATCTTAAAAACTGTATTCTAGGACCTAAGTAGTTTGAGTTACCGGTATTAAAAGCTTGTCCTGTTTTTCTTTGTTCCTTTCTGTACTAAAAGTTTCTCTTCAGTGTTATCATATTCAGTATAACTTAGAAATAAAATTCTTCATTTGCCTGTAAAGATTCCAACTAAATGTATCTAGACAATTAGGAGTAATGAATATTCTAGGTTCTACTGTTCATTTAACCAAAATTGAACTGTTCAAATTATTGTATTTAATTTTGATTAAAGTTAATGTTGTATTTTAAAATTATTTTAACTTAACAGTGTGATGCCATTAGTGTGTTGGAGAAAGAACATGACTACAAAGATGAACATTTTGATTTTATTCAGTCACATATCCGGAAGTTTTGTTTACAGTGTATCCTTTTAATACCTTGATTGGTGCAGTGTACAGGTACCTGTTCTTATTTGTTTGTTTGTTGGTTTGTTTTAGGAAAGGAATGAAATTGATAGACTTTAAAAATTCTAAAAGAATTGTTCTGCTTCTGGTTGGAAATTTTATTTTAGTTCTCAAATCCTTTCTATCTGGGTATTTATGTGGCATTGTAAACATTCTGATTAAAAAGTGGTATTCATATCACCGGTATGTTTATATCCTAAAATGCTGAGATGAAATTGTTATCAAACAAGTATGTATTGTTATCTTAAAAAAAAATACCAATTCTGAATCATAAATAGAATCATTCAATACTCTAAGTATAATTAATAGTCTTTTAGCTGACTTACACTCTTGACATTCTGTTTTAGAGCCTGAGTAAATGAAACCAGCCACTCTCATGCTCCCAAAGTGGTGTTCATTTATTGGGTGGGTGGTGGGGTAAGATCAACATTTAGGTTTGTGTGTTCTCATTTTTAATAAGTTTGTTAGTACAGTATGTTATCTCTACAGTTTACCTCAGTGGCCTCAAGATCTATCGGTGCCCATCCAAGACCTAACTGAAGTGAAATAATCTAAGGTCAGCTAGAGACTCTATACTTTTAAAAAGCTCCCTGGGATGATTTTGATAATCACGAGGTTAGAAAATGTAATGTAAGGAATCTTGTCTAGCCTTGGTTGCAAGGATTAGATGAGCCAATGAATAATACAACTGAAAAGAAGGATAAAGTAAGGGTTAAGATTAAATGCTGTTAGGAGAATTGAGTGTCAAAAACTCGACCACAGCTTGAGTGCACAAAAGAGAGCTGTGGGTCAGGTACTTAGTAGTTTCATTCTCCAACCAAAGCTTTGGGGTCTGAAAAGGGAAGAAATGATATTAGGAGTAGGTAGGAATAGTAAATAACATACACTTGCTTTATAGTATCTATAGTTTTCCATTTTCATTAATGGGCATTTTAATTTAAGGATCACTTAATAGAAAGCATTGGTAAAAAATGAGTACAATCATTTGACACAAGTAGTTTTCCTTTCCTTTTTCCTTCAGTTCTTCGTCCTTTCTCTTCTGTCAGATAATGGGTAAGTTAGGTTGAATTAAAGGACATTTGTCTGCATAATAGTCTTTTAAAAACAAAACAAAAAGTGGAAATAATTGAAGTAGCTTTATATAGCCTTTTTTATCTTTGAAGATTGCAAAACTTGAGAACAGTTTTTGAACATGTCATCAATGCTGTACTTGAACATGTACGTGCGGAAGGGTAATGGGGAAGGAGATGCCTTTAGTGGAGCGACTGAGGTGCGTGCGTGTGCCACAGCAAGGGCAACTGTTCCAAATCATCTTTATTTTAAAAATTGTAATTGCCACAAATTTTTCAGCTGTAGAAATCGTTCAAATTATCATAAATTGGTCCTCATGAGAAAGATCATTAATGAAAAATTTACACAATTTACTTCAATTTTCTTACTTAAAATTATGCTATTTGTTTCTACCAAATTTTATGACGAATAGCATTTAGCAATACCACTTTTTTTTTTCCTGTTCCTTCTCTAGCAGTACCACTTTGAGGTTCGTGTCCTAGAAAATAGGAGTATCCCAGATCAGATGTTTGATCTATCGTGTTTGGATAAAAGTTAGGGTCTGCTTTAGTTAATGTAGCATTTAGTTAATGTAGTGGGGCTGTCTTAGCTCAAGTTTTGGTCATGAAATCTACTTTACCTTGGACCACTTCTGAAAGCTTCCTATTGATGGTCCATCTTCTCTCCTTTGTGACTCACCTGAGCTTTGTCCCCAAAGCTCCCATTCCTGGAACTAGTAAAACCATTAGGAGATATTAGTGCAAACCATTTTTGTTGAAAAGGCAAACAAAACAGGTGTTGATGAATAACACCCCCTCCCTGACATTTTGGAAGCTTGAAGACAAAAATGAATGGCCTCTTCATGTGCTTTAAATATAGGTAGTAGTGATATCAGTATTGCTAAATTTACATTTTCTTTCTTGGCTTAATGAAACTTTTGGGTTTATTTTATTACTTGTAGCTTACTATAAACTTTTATTTGCATTTTAACCTGTATGTAAGTGTTTTATGCTTTTGAAAATTTTGATTACACTAATATACCTTTAGAAATGATTTTTGAAACTATAACATTCATGTGGCTGTGAATGTTAGGCTGAGAACAAGAACTTAATGGTGCCTTGTTATGGAATTTGTGCAGAAATTTCTTTAATGGTATTATTCAGATGGTGCAGCACTTATTTACACTTCTGTAAAAGAAAACAAAAATATAGATTTAGTATATAAATACATCGTTCAGAAACTATATGGATTTCCATATAAGAATCCTGCTGTTGTTGTGGAAAAAGATGCAGTGTTTATGTAAGTATACACTTAAATATAGAGACTGTACATTTATAACCTTCCCTGACCTATTTTTTATTGTCTTTTAGATCTACTGCTGGCAAAAGCCCTTTTCAAAAGGGCTTGTGTTATAGCTATCTATTGGGTGTATATATCAGTATCTACTTTTCCTTTTTCTGGTTATGATAACATAAATCACCCAGTGTGTAATTTACATGTGCTTTTTAAGTTATCTGAATAAAATGGAGAGGTGGTAATAATTACCATCACCATTTTCCCAAAGCTCTATAATGGCATTTTTTAAACCAGGAAGATTGATAATTATTGTTTTGATAATTATTTTAAGTAGAAATTAGTAAACCATAAATTAAGCACTATAATAAAAAATTGGTTAGTTTTCCATAATTGGTCAAGTTTATTTTTATAAACATGTTCCCTTTAATGCAATCATGGCTTGAATAAAAAATGACTAAATAAATGCTTGAAAATTTCTCATGTGTGTTTCTTTTCCAGTCCAGCAGGGTGGGATAATGATAAGAAAATAGGAATATTACATGAAAATTTTCAAACATTAAAAGCAGAAGATAATTTTGAAGAGATTATAACTAAGCCACCTGTTCGAAAGGTAACAATTTTTTTTTTTTTTTTTTAATTTTATTGTTGTTGTATTACATCCATCCCCTAGAAAGGTAACAATTTTAATATATAACTTTAATAAGCTTTAATAAGCTTTAAACTGAGGGAGAAGTGCATCATTTTAAGATTGTAAGGTAGAAAGGTAAAGGTGTTCTTTCCTATCAAAGGCAATTTCTTTTCTTTTTAAATATTTTATTTATTATTTTCAGAGAGTGAGGAAGGGAGAGAGGGAGAGAAACATCAATGTATGGTTGCCTTTCACCTGCCTCTAGCTACAGACCTGACTGGAGACCTGGTTATGTGCCCTGGTTGGGAATTGAACCAGCAACCCTTGGGTTTGCAGGCTGACACCTTATCCACTGTGCCACCAGCCAGGGCCAAAATAAAGGTCTTTTTATCAAAACATAAACCAACTATTTGCTGAGTCATAACTTAGTCTTTTGCGTATTTATATTAGAAAATATTAGTTCAGAGTCCATATTCTAATGGAAATCATAGATTGGTAGGAGGGAGTATGTGGATCTTAAACAGTTTGAATAGGTAGAAGTTGTGAAGTTTTTAACTTAGAACTCAGCAAAAAGCCAAGAAAACATCACTGGAATCATCTAATTAGTGTCTATCTATTGATGCAGATCTTGATCTTCTCCACAGTCATTAGTTAGTTACCCAGGCTCTCCAGGAGCTTCCAGTTTCTTTTACTTAGTTAGATTTAGTCCTGATTGCTCCGTGTCATTCTTAGGCCTGTTAAATCAGGTACTAGAAGGTACTCTTTCTTCATATATCTGAATTCCATGTTAAGCAGTGTATGATGTCTGATAGGTACTACAGATATTTCTGAAAAGTTGTATCAAAATAAGTGTTTGCACATTATACTCTCACTAGCTTTTAATTTGGACATATTTCAAGAAGAAGTAATCTTGATTTAACATATAATCAGAGTCATACTTAGGAATCCAAACATTCACATTGAACATCTGTCTTCCGTTTGTGGGTAATCAGAGATGAAGTAATGACAGATGAAAAATCAGTTGGCATGGTATTTTGTTTGGATGCCTTATTAAAAGAAGTGTTCACATCAAAAAGCAACAGTTTTCCCCAGTCTCTGTTTCCAACAAATTGTGCTTTGTTTTAGTTATCCTTACTGAACCACTGTTAGGCGCTAGGTGCTAACTGGCAGGTTGTGATGTAACAAAACTTAGTAAATGGGGCGCTGGCTGGTGGCACAATGGTTAAGGCGCCGGCCTGCAAACCCAGAGGTCACTGGTTCAATTCCCAGCCAGGGCAACCATAATCAGGTTGCAAGCCAGGTCGCCAGCCAGGTCCGTAGCTGGAGGCAGGTGAAAGGCAACCGTACATTAATGTTTTTCTCCCTCTCTATGAAACATAATAAATAAAATCTTAAATAAAAGAAAAAGTAAGTGGGCCATCTCTCGAGTGCTCAGAAGTGCTGCGGAAGTGAGCAGAGGGAGATGGGGAGGACTGGGCCTGGGGCAGCTGCTGTTGGAATGGTTAGGGAGCGTAGCGGGGTGAAGGGTGAGGGACAGAACGTGCCCTGAGGAGGCCAGGGAGGCTGAAGAAGAGCAGTGAAGAGGCGCAGGGTGGTGGGAGATGACAGGCGGAGTTAAGACCTTATGGGGCCTCTTATGGGTTGCTGTCAGGACTTTGGATTTCATTCTCAGAGGGAGGGAAAGTGCTTGGAGGGGATTGAAGTGGAGGAGTGATGTAATCCGCCCTAACCTTTCAAAAGGATCACAGGCTACTGGGTGGAAAAATAGACCCAGGTGTGCATGGAAAGCAACTGGCTCCTGGTTTCCCTGAAGTAAAGGTTCAATGGCTCTCCTGTCTGCTAAATACATAGGGAAAATGAGTTGCAAATGTCCTGCTTCTACTGTTTCTAGACGTGCTCATTTACGCGTTGCTCATTGTCATTTCAGTTTGTGCATGAGAAGGAAATTATGGCAGAAGATGACCAGGTGTTTCTTATGAAGCTACAGGTATGAAATTACATCAGAAGCAGACTCAGTATGATTAATGGGTAAACTTATTGTATGTACTTGCTTTAAAAATACAGTAGTAAAAAACAAAATACAGCAGCACATGTTATGAGTATCTAACCTAGAATTCTTTTGTGTTTTTCAGACCCTCTTAGCAAAGCAACCACCAACAGCAGCTGGAAGGCCTGTGGTCAGTATTACAGATTTTGACAAGATTATTAAAATGCAGCACATATTGCTTTAGTTCTTTATTTCTTAATCATATACACATCTCATATGGGTGCACTTTGATAGAAACTTAAATTAAGAATTCTTGTGTTTGTCGTGCATCAGTTAGTGTCCTAAACCACTGATGTGTGTCATTTTACAAATCCTCATAGCAGCCCAATGAGGCAGGAACTCAGTTAGCCCCATTTTGCTGTGGGGGAAATGGAAGCTTGGAAGGACATGGAGGCTTACCTAAGATCATTACAGCTAGTAGGATGTGAGTACACATTGGGACCCAGGTCTGACTCTCAAGCTTATAACCATACTTCATTATTCAGTACAGTCTTCTTTTTCCAGTGAAGGGAAAATTAGCGTTCTAAAGTGTAATGGGCCTAGTGTATTCTAATAATGAGGAACACAATTGCTGAAGAGTTTTATCAGTGGTTTGCTGTATAAAGTACCAGTAGCATCGATGGGATATAGTTATAGTAGTTGCAAAGTAATTTCTGTGGATTATAAATAATATCTTCTGTGAAGTTGGGAGTTTCCAGTTTTTATAATTATGGCTTTCCTGTTTTTGCATAGGATGCCTCACCAAGAGTCCCTGGAGGCTCTCCTCGGACACCCAACAGATCAGTATCATCCAATGTTGCCAGTGTGTCACCCATCCCTGCTGGGTCAAAAAAAATTGATCCAAACATGAAAGGTACACTCTCTCTTTCTTGGAGAAAACACCACCATACATTTTACAATAGAAAGAAGTCTTCCCTCGTACCAGAGCATTTTCATTTTTGTGTAGTAGTTTCTAATTGTCTCTGTATTTATAATCTAATAGTTAATCAGACTGAGAACCATTTTACAATAAAGTCTTAATATGTCACTTCTATGATGGAAGCTTTATGAAAGCTTTGTGTTTAAACATTCTCTTATGGTAGGTCATTGAAGGAATTCATATTTTTATAATAGGTTACTTGCAGTTAGCAAGAAGAAAAAATGATATGCATAATCATATAGGGGGGTTAGGTAACTTTTTGTAATATTTGAGGCATATATTTTCAATAGTTATATTTTTCAAGAACCCCTTTCAGAGCAGAGATATATTAGCATGTAATATCTGCTTTATTTAAAATGCCTTTGACTTTTTAAAAATAACATTCTAATTTTTAAATAATTATCTTACACTTTTAAAGGTGTCTTATATTTTGTTTTATGTATGAGTAGATTAGAGAAGTTATCCAGCCGTGAAAGATTAAACTAATCTCGAATTTGGAACATACAGTTCTTACCTTCTAAGTTTATTATTCTTCTGGATGTGATTACTAAAATGATCTTCTATCTAAATGATAGAAGAGTCTCATGTATTGATTGAAAGTTTTTGTTTTCTATTCTATAGCTGGAGCAACGAGTGAAGGTGTCCTGGCCAATTTCTTCAATAGTTTGCTGAGTAAAAAGACTGGTTCTCCGGGCAGCCCCGGGGTTGGTGGGGGCAGCCCAGGAGCTGGAGCTGGAGGTGGAAGCGGCGGTTTACCTCCATCTGCCAAAAAACCAGGTATAGTTACCTGGAGCTTTTTTCCCTTTTTTTTTTTTTTTAATTAGCTTTATTGAAATATAATTTTCATACTATGAAGTCCACTCATTGAAAATGTACAGTTCAGTAGTGTTAATATAGAGTTATGTAAACTATCATCATATCTGATTTTAAAACACTACATACATCTCCCCAAAAGGAACATTCCAACCTATTAGCAGTTTACTCCTTCCCTCCTCAGGAACCCCTGGTCCCAGGGACCACTCATCTGCCTTTTGTCACCAAGGATCTGCTTATCTGGAGATTTTATATAACTAGAATCATACTGTACATTTTATATAATGTTTTAAGGCACATCCTTGTTTCAGTATTATTATTATTTTTTTAAGATTTATTATTTCTGGAGAGAGGCAGAGAGGGAGAGAAACATCAATGTATAGTTGCCTTTCACCTGCCTCCAGCCATGGACCTGGCTGGAGACCTGGCTTGCAACCTGGTTATGTGCCCTGGCTGGGAATTGAACCAGCAAGCTCTGGGTTTGCAGGCCAGCACCGTATCCTCTTTGCTACCAGCCAGGGCCTGTTGGTATTTTTATTGCTGAATAAAACTCAGTGGTATGGCTTTGCCACATTTTATTTATCCATTCATCAGCTGATGGACATTTAAATAGTTTCCACTTTTTAGCTATTATACTGCTATGAATGTTTGTTTTTGTGGGGACAAATGTTTTTATTTCTCTTGGGTATATACCTAAGAGTGGAAATGCTGGGTCATGTGGTAACTTTGTGTTCAAGTTTTTGAAGAACTGCCAGCATTTTTTTCAAAACTGCACCATGTTACATTCCCAAAGGCAGGGTATGAGGGTGCCAATTTCTCTACACCCTCTTCAACATTTGTTATAGTCCATCTTTTTGATTAGACCAATCCTAGTGTTCATGAAGTCCTGTCTCATTGTGATTTTAATTTGCATTTCCCTCATGGCTAATGACATTGAGAATCTTTTCATGTGTTCATTAACCATTTTTTTTTTTTTTTTAATAGATTTATTATTTTTAGAGAGAGGGGGAGGGAGAGAGGGAGAGAGACATCAATGTATGGTTACCTTTCACCTGTGTCCAGCTACAGATCTAACTAGAGACCTGGCTTGCAACCTGGTTATGTGCCCTGGCTGGGAATCGAACCAACAACCTTTGAGTTCTCAGGCCAGCGCCTTATCCACTGTGCCACCAACCAGGGCAGCCATTAACCATTTTTATATGATTTTTGGAGAAATGTCTGTTCAGATCCTTTGCCCATTTTACTATTGATCTTTAAATGTTCTTGAAATACCTATTTACTATTAGACCCTTATCAGATAAAGGATTTGCAAGTTTTCCCCATTTTATTGATAGTCTTTTTACTTTCTTGATAGTATTTTGTAGCACAAAAGTTTTGAATTTTGATGGTTTAGTTTATTTTTCTTTTGTTGCTCTTTAAACAGATTTTTAATCCATTCTCCTTTTTAATTCCACCTTCTTCCTGTCCTTGTCACAAATACCTAGAGCTGCCCTGGTTTTGAACCTTTTACCGGTTTCTAGGTATAAATTGCTCTTTGGCTTTTCTCATGGACAGTGTTGAAGATTAAGTTTTGTAGTACTGTTAATTTAGTTACTACTCATCTGTCTTTCTGGGTTCTAAAATTTTGTTATTTTCCATTTTACTGTTCTTACTATCCTATGCCTGTTTTGAATATATCTTTGAGATTAAATGACAACTGCTAGTTTTACTTCCATTTGGTAACAGACCCCATAACTTAAAATGATAGAATTTATTTTGAAATTAAGATGTTAATAAAACATCTTTAAATATATAAAAGTGTTAACCTGAAACATAAAAGGCCTGGTGAGAGACAATAAGCATGTATTTGAGACCCAAAAGAATAGCTCTTCAGCCCCTGGCTGGTGGCACAATGGATAAGTGTCAGCCTGCGAACCCAAAGGTCACTGGTTTGATTCTCCAGTCAGGGCACATAACGAGGTTACAAGCCAGGTGTCTAGCTAAGTCCATAGCTGGAGGCAGGTGAAAGGCAACCATACATTGATGTCTCTCTCCCTCTCTGCCTCTCTCAAGAAATAACAGAATCTTAAAAATAAATAAATAAATAAGAATAATTCTTCAGGAAGCACTGATTCTGGCAGAAACCAGTTTAGTGTTAGGGGACAAAGGCCAGGGGTATTTACGAAAAAGGGAGAGGGGGCAATTACATCAATTGTGCCAGTAGAACAAGGCATATCTTTAGGTGCGGATAAGCTAACCTAGTGATGCTAATTCTAAGGAATGTTTTTAACCCTGTCCAGTATGACTCAGTGGGCTGTGCAGCGTCCTACAAACAGAAAGGTTAATGGCTCGATTCCCAGTCAAGGCACATGCCGGTGTCGCAGGCCAACAGATGTTTCTCTCCCTCGCTTTGTCTCTCCCTTCCCCTTTCTTTAAAATAAATAGTTCTTAAAAATTTTTAAATTTTCAGTCCTGTAATCATAATCACCCGATTTCTTGTATTTGCAGACAGTTGTTTGGGTACAGTGCTGCTTTAGGCCCAGTCCCAGGTTGCTCTGCCCTTTTTTAACATTCCAAAGTGGGAGCCAACCTCTGGGTTGGCAGCTCCTACTCCATTTTAAAGTGGTTCCATTTATATTATTTTTTTATATTATTGTGCTAGATAAAGTTAATGAAACCATTGGCAATTTTTTAATGAAGAAACACTGGTATTAAAAATACATTGACTTAATATGTAAATTTTGTTTCTTTTCCTGCAATATAGGCCAGAAGCCTGTCCTGTCAGATGTTCATGCGGAACTGGACAGAATTACACGAAAACCAGTTACGGTTTCTCCTACAACACCAACATCTCCTACGGAAGGAGAAGCTTCTTGAAGATACCAAATAAAGCCATTTATTCAGTTTTCCAGGATAATGTTAACTTGCCTCTGCCTTTTCCTTCAAGAGTGGAATTGAGAAGCTGGAGTGCTTTTTCAGATGGACTAAATTTGTCTTTTTTTGTGTGTGTGGTTGCCCATTTTTATAAAAGGGAGCTATACAGAAGACAACTTGTTCTTCACTATGTAGGATTGCTATTTGCATTGTCACTTTGCATAAGGAAGTCATTTTGGATTTTGAAAAACTCAAAATTTATAGATCTAAAATAAAGCCATGTGATCATACTCTAAAGGCTATTCAAAACATAGAAGGGTTTAGGGAAGGGCAGAAAATAGGCTGTGGGCATTTGACTGACTTGAAAGTCCAAGTTTATTTTAGTTAAGACTATTAAAATCATTTTTTAAAATTATGTGTTAGTTTTACTGGAAAAGAGAAGATGATTGTCAAATTTTCCACATCAACATCAATATACCACCACACGTGGAATATGCTGAGGAAACTATCAGATAGCATTTGATACCCAAGTTATTGTCTAAATCCATGATCCTGTAATTTGTTATCAAAATATGATTTTGAAATACTGGCCAAGATTTGTTTCTTTTAACTGAGAAGAAAAGAAAGCACACTGCCTAAATGTGTAAAAGAAAAATGCAGAGGTTATCAAAATGTAAAGCGGTAATAGTCTTTGGATTTGTCTATATATATATATGTCATATATATGTATGTCATATATATATGTATATGGCTCTGCCTTAATACACACCCTTTTTGTTTGTGACTTTCAACTGTAATCAGTTAATAAAGTATTTATTCTCTGCATTCAGGTTCAAATAACTTGTTGCATTCTCTTATATTTAACTATCAGATAATGAGTAAGGTTTAAAATGTTTGATTTAATAGGATTATTAAGCATTCTGCTCTTTCTGTAAGAGACTGAGTACATAAGACTCACTATCCTATAAGTTCCGTTAAATTGGGAGTTTGCCTTGAACAACACATCTTTTCCAAGTTTCTCAATCTGCAGAATCCTATGTCATCCTAGTAAATGAAAATACAGCTTTTTATCATTTAATGGGCAGAAGCTATTTTTGAAAGCTTGGCAAATGCACTGACGTATAGCCAGTTTCTTACAGTTAAGAACACCTGTTAGTAGTTCCACCTTGTCAGTACTTAGTTTTCAGTGTAGTTAGAATCTTCATAAGAACAGTTTCACCTTCTTATTAAAGTCCAACTAAAGAACATATGTCCATTTGAACTAAGGAGTCATTTCAAATAATCAGAAAATGTGGTTGCTATCCTTTAAAATGGCTCTTTGTTACTACTTTAAAATACATAATCCAAAGATTTATTTTCAACAAACTGAGGGCAATATGTCTACTATCTCAAATAACTTTCATTAGAACCTGAATATGTTTAGTTTTGTAACAGTATTTGGTTCTTAATAGTTGGATAGAAATGCTAAATTCAATGTGGGGATAACTTAGGGTGTTCATGGGCATGGAGCAATTAATCTGTAGAAACATTTTGCTCGATAAATATGAGATGAAAAAACGCCATTGATAAACTCTTTAGTCCAGAAGGTGTCCTACAATCAAGATGTTTTTTAAAGACCAATTTTTCCAAATTAGTACCTGATGAGGTGAAACTAATGAAGGACAGAAAATTGTGGACTCCTTGTCATTCTACACTTTGCTGTATCTGCTGTGTGTGCATGTTTAGACCAATTTCTTTTTCCTGTGTGACCTTGGAGATGTACTAGAAAATCCTGGAAATTGAGTTGTTACCTGAAATAACTGTAATTGTTCATTTTACATAGGATTCAGTTTAAGCAAAAATCTTGTGTTTACCATGTTTAAGCCTGAAACCTATTTTTGCAAGGAAACTCGTTTTTAAACTTTTTTCCTTGTCTGTCAAGCACTTTTTGTTGAAGTGTACACGACAGAGAAGTGTACCAGTTGCAGGTGTATAGTATAGTGTACCACACAGGGACCACGTATAACCAAGCATCAGGGTCAAGAAAGGCATCATCACTAGCCCCAGGTGTTTTCCCTGTGCCTCCTTGTCACAACTCTCATGCACCAGCTAACCGCTGTCCTAATAACTTCCAAAGCTGTAAATAAGTTTTATTTTTAATCTTTATATGAATGGAATCTTAAGAGTTTTTATTCTTTTTGTGCCAGGCTTCTTTCAATATGATCTTGCATATTGTTGCATGTGGCAATAGTTGTCCATTCTTGTTGCACCATTGTGTTCCATTATGCAAAATATGCTATAATATATCCATTTTGTTATTGATGGATATATAGTAGTTTTGTTTATTTTTTATTGAATGTATTGAGGTAACATTGGTTAATAAAATTATATAGGCTCCAGGTATACAATTCTGCAACATATCATCTGTATATTGCATTGTGTATTCATCACCCCATGTCAAGTATATTAGCTTTCTACTGCTGCTGTATCAAATTACCAAAAGTTAGTGGCTTAAAACAACGCACATTTAGGGTAGAAGTCCAAAATCAGCCTAACTGGGCTAAAGTTAAGATATCAATAAGGCTAGGGTTTTTGTTTTTGTTTTTGTTTTCTTTTAGATTCCGGGAGGATCTTTCCTTTCCAGCTTCTAGAGGCTGCGTGTATTCCTGGGTTTGTGGCCCCCTCTGCGCCCTCAAAGCCAACAGCATTGTATCTTCAGCTCTCTGCTTCCATCATGTTGCTTCTTAAGGACTCTGCTGCCTCCCTTGGATCAGGATCCGTGTGGTCAAATTGGGCCAACCTGAATAACCCAAAGTATGCTTGCTTGCTTTTTTTGTTTCTTTTTAAAAAGGTTTTATTATTTCCAGAGAGGGGGGAAGGGAGGGAGAGGGGAAGAAAGGGAGAGAAACATCAATGTATGGTTTGTTTTTCACCTGCCTCCAGCTACAGACCTGGCTGGAGACCTGGCTTGCAACCTGGTTATGTGCCCTGACTAGGAATTGAACCAGCAACCTTTGTGTTCACAGGTCGGCGCCTTACCCCCTGTGCCACAGCCAGGGCCTAATTATTATAATTTATTCTTAGTGTTCTTGGAACTTCCTGGATTCATGGTTTAGTGTTTGACACTAATTTGGGGAAAATTCTCAGTCCTTAATGCTTCAAATACTCCTGTTCTTTTCTTCTCCCATTATATCTTATCCCATATATATACACACACACACACACACACACACATATGTGTGCTATATGTTTTGTAGATGTCCCAGAGTTACTGGATATTTGGTTACTACTTTATTATCATTTTTTGGCCTTTTTTCTCTTTTCTTTTTAGTTCTAGAAGTTTCTATTGATGTATTCTTCAGCACAGTCTCCTAGCCATGTCCAGTCAGTCAAATAATGAACCTATGGAAAGCCATTCTACATTTCTGTTCATTTTTTAAAACCTCTATTATTTCTTTTATTCTTAGAATCTCTGTCTCTGCTTACATTGTCCATCTGTTCTTGCATGTTGTCGACTTTTTCTTTTTGAGTCCTTAGCATATTAATCAGTTGTTTTAAATGCATGATTTGGTGATTCTAACATCTGCTATATCTGAATCTGATTCTTATGCTTCTATGCTGTTTTTTTTGGTGTGTGTGTATTTTTTTTAATTTTGTTTTTTTCCTTTTGCTATACCTTGTAATTTTTTTTTCTAAATGAGCTTTGTTTTGTTTTGTTTTTAAAGATTTTATTTAGTATTTCCAGAGAGAGGGGAAGGGAGAGTGGCAGAGAGGGAGAGGAAACATCATTGTGTGGTTGCCTTTCACCTGCCTCCAGCTAAGAACCTGGCTGGAGACCTGGCTTGCAATCTGGTTATGTGCCCTGACTGGGAATTGAACCAGGGACCTTTGGTGCCTGTCCACTGAGCCACCAGCCAGGGCCCTAAGTAGGTTTTTGTTTTGTTTTGTTTTGTTTTGTTTTTTGGTGTATTTTCTACTAACATTTATCACACTTATACTCTCTTCCACCTCCATCCGCCTTTCTCCTTCCCCTGTAATTTTCCTTTGATAGCTGGGCATTGTGTAGTGGATGGAAGGAATTCCAGTGAATAGTAGGCCTTTAGTCACGTATTGGTTGTGTGTGTGTGGTGAGGCAGGGGGCATCCTGAAGTCCTGTGATTAGGTCTCAGTGAGCCTTTGCCCTTGGCTGTGAATTTAACAAGTGCTCAGTCACCCACACTTGAGGTGAGACTGGGAGGCTAGAGGGTTCTGAAGTTGGGTATTTCCCTTTCACCAAGTTTCTAAGGCTCTGATAAAACCTCAAAAAGTTTAGACTTCAGTGAAATACTTTGTCTTGAGGGCAGGCCTTGTTAAGAACAAAATAATCTGTCCCATTTACATATTTCAAAATGGTTATTTTCCTCCCCCCTGCCAGAAGCACCAGGGGATTTTTCTCTGATCTTCCCTTGGAGAAACTGGTAGAGCTCCCGGACATAAAGTGAGAGGTGCCCCCTAAGACTGGGGGTTTTGTAATTCACGTTTGTCTACTCTTAGCCTCTGGCAACTTATCAATTACAATTCAGCTTCTTCCACCCATGACTGTCACCCTAAGGTTTCTGCTTCTGTTAGTTGTGATTTTCTGTGTCCACCTACTTGTCTCCAATTTTTGAAACAATTTTTGAAACAACAGTTAGCTCTGTGATCTCAGATCAAAGAAGTTTTTGATTTTTTCAGTTTGTTTAACTTTGCTTGTTAGGATAGAAAGATGACTTCTAAACTCCTTACTTGCTGGACTGGACACTGGAAGGCAGTTTCCCCTCTGAAAATTCTGGTCACATCTGCAAAATTCCTTTGCCAAGTAAACTAACATTCACAGGTTCCAGGGTTTAGGACTTGGAGATCTTTGGGGGACCATTGTTCAGCACCATAGATTGTTTGGATGCTTTTTAGTTTTTTAATTGCTATTATGAATTTTGCTGTTATAAACACTCTCAAATGAGACTTATGGAAGAATGTTCTCATTTCTTTTGAGTACCTTTGTAGACATGGATTGATGAGTCCAAGGTGATAGTAGATAGTGCCAGTTTTTCCTAAGGGGCTATAATAGTTCTCATTCTTGGGAGGAAATAATGCAAATTATGTACCTCACAAGTAAAGGTTTAGTATCCAGAATATATAAACAACTCTTACAACTCAACAGTAAGACAATCCAAGGTTAAAATGGGCAAGGGATTTGAAGAGACATTTCTCTGAAGAAGACATACAAAATGGCAAGCACATGAAAAGATGTTTGGTATTAGTAATTAGGAAGTGCAAGTCAAAATCACAATGAGATGGAACTTCACAGCAAAAATAATCTGTTTATGGAGACATTAGAACCCCCATATGTTGCTGGTGGGGATGTAAATTGGTGCGACCACTTTGAAACACAGGGCGATGGTTCCTCAAAGTTAAACATATAGTTACCACATGACATATGCCCAACATTTCCACTCTAATATGTAAGGACATGGTAACATGTCCTCACAGAAACTCGTATACAAGTTTTATAGCAGCATTATTCAAAATTGGCAAACGTGGAAACAGCCTAAACATTGATCAACAGACAAATGAATAAACAAAATGTGGCTTACCCATACACTGGAGTATTGTTCAGCTATAAAATGGAATGAAGTGGTATTGAAGTGAACCTTGAAACATTATGTTAAGTGGTAGAAGCCAGTCACAAAAAGTCACAATTGTATGATCCTATTTGTCTAGAATAGGCAAATCCATTGAGACAGAAAGTAGATTAGTAGTTGCCAGAGAGAGGGAAATGAGTGACTATATGTTATCAATGCAACATATATTTACTGTCATTTGTATTCCTTATACTGATGAGTACTCTTCATTTTTTTTAAAGAAAATAGTTATCAAATACTAAGGTCTGAAAAACCAGTTGGTCTATAGGAATTCTTTCAAGTAAACAGGGAGAAAAAGTGGTTAGTTCAGCTATAACTGAAGCTCTTTTCCTCATGACACATTATACTTTATATGCAGCAAAGGGTACCTTCCTGCTTCCCATTCATTACACAGGACTTTAGGTGCTGAATAGTTGATGCTGAATCAGACTGATGATTTCTACTTCTTCCTCAAGGGCATCCTTAGGTAAAAATGGCTTTATTTTTTTTTTTCAACATAGTGGTGAAGAATACAACGGCTACAAATTCAGGTGGGTGCCCTTGCCTTGCCTCATGCTCAAGTGCTAACAGTTTTTACCCCACCCACCTGGTGAAGAAGGAGTGTGAGAATAGTTGTCACCTCCCAGAACTGCAAAAGGCTCAGGAATCCCTGGGAGTCCTCTGATGGCACTTGAGAACTCTAGGTCAAATTAATCATTTGATTTTGTCCCAAGTTGGCTTAGAATTCAAAACAAGGCTTTGATTCAGAAATTTTTATTGATACACTGTACACACTGTAGAACAGGCCTCTTTTCAGTGTGTTCATTTTGGTGTCTGACAATCATATGCCACAACTTTACCATAATTAACTGGGTAGTCTCATATTCTGTGTTTTGTTTGCATTAGTCTGGTCTCTCCAAGTTCTGCTCAGGGAGGAAATGCTATTGAAATGGTAGATAATGACCACGTTTTTTGCTGGTCTCCTACAGCCTACTATAAATGGAAGTAGGTGCTCAATAACATTTGAACCCTGTTAACCTTCCAATAAAATAGAATTGCAATCCAGCCCTGCCTTGCAAAATGTCTGAGGATCTTAGCCACATCTTCCTTCCTTAAATAAAGCCGCGCGACTCTTCATGTGCAAGATTTGCAATGCCAAGACACCATGGAAGATAGTGGGGAAGGACCAAGCTATTTCACCCACTAATAGCCTGACTGTAAAGAGTCATTATTGTCCCGTAGCCTTAATTTCATTATCTGTATGTCTGCAAGGAAGCATCGTCAGGGGCAGAATTAAAAATTAGAATAAGTGAGATCAAGGATGTGGAGATGCTTTCTAACCTGTGAAATGTTACAGAAAATGTAAGTTTTTTAATAGTCACCAGGAAGGCATTTCAATTTACGTAATTGTCTTAAATACTAATCCCAGGAGCAAATTATTCATGCAAACTGTTCGCAGTACTTAACAAAACTACATGTGCAAAATCAGTAATCACTTGTGTAGGAACTTCCCCTAAGAATTCCTATCTGACAGTACAAAAAATAATATCACGCAGTTATTCATTGTGGCATTATCTGTAATTGCAAACTATTGGAAGACCTAAATGCCTATGCCCAGGCAATCAGCTGAATAAAGTGTGGTGCTGCCACACAATAGGATACTATGCAATTACTTTTCGAAAAGAAAAAATATAAAAACAAAACAAAACCCAACAACCCTGATTTCTATGAACTGATAGGGAACTTCCAAGACAGTATCTGTCTCTTTCCATGAAAGGAATACAGGAAAAACAAACATCTGCTAACCTGCTGGAGGAGGTTGGGTGGGAACGAAATGGGAGTGGACATTCCTTTAAGTGTAGCTTCTTGTACTTTTTCATATGGTTCTAGAACCTTTGTTAAGGTTTCACATTTTCAAAAAAATAATGTTTAATCAACCATGAGGGAAGAAACTGAATGGCTGTTTTCTATCATCTTTAATGACACTCAGTATGAGGTAAGGCTTTGGGTTAGGGTTGCCTGGTGAAGGCAGGATTCCCAGTTACCCAAATACCAAATCCGCCCCACCCTCTCTTCTCCAGGAAATCAGCAGATTCCGTCTGTCTGCATCACATCCCTCACGCACGTGATCAAACTGTTCTGGACTCAAGGACAACTCACTGATTATAGACACCAGGAGGCTGAGTGATCCCTAGTCTCCCCCAAACCCCCCATCCCAAATAGCACTTAGGAATGAACTCCCTGCACCAAGCTCAGAAACTCCAGAACAAAAGGCATTATTAGCATTTCTTGGCTGCAGTGGCCCTCTGCTGGTCCAAGTGAAATATAGAGGTTAACGATTTGATGTGCTCATCCTCAAGACTAGTGTAGTTGGGAGAAGAGCTTTGATAAGCTATCATTCCTGGAAAAAACTCGGATCCAAACGTCTCTTTGTGCGTCTGGCCTCCTTGTGCGCTCCGAGGTGTTGGGAAATGTTGACAAAGAAAACTTAAGACTTTGCCTTTGTCTTTCCTCACACTCAGTCCTTCCTGGGTTCCCCTCTCTGAAGTGGTAAGCTGAAGACAAAGGAAATAGAGGATGTGGGGGTGTTTGCTAAGCTATAAAGTGTTACAAAAAATGTAAGACTTTATAGCCACCAGGGAAGGAATTTACTTTTAATTTTCATACCGGTAATTTAACTACTACTATTTAAATACTACTCTCATGAGTAAATTACTCACTCAAGCATATTGTCGACCTGAAAAACATTCAAGCCTGTAGAGAACATTAATGAGTTTATTTGAGTCACATAGGCTGGAGAGCAAGATCTCCAATGCTCCGAAGAATATCAATTGAGCTGCTCCTTTTATGCATTTGAAATTCAGGAAGAGAAGTAATGAACATTCCATGAAAGTGGGAGAAAGTAAGGCAGGGACTGGATTACGGAACAGTTAAGATGATGTGCTCTTTTGAGGGTGGTTATTTCAGAGAAAGGTGTGTTAACTTAGATACACAAACAATGAACACGGTTTGTGTAAGGCACAGATGAACATTTTACTAAAATGTTACATGCCTGGGGCTTCACTGTCTGCCATAACCTGCTCAGTTTGGAATTATCATCAGATCACCCTGTGAGGTTATTGAGGTGATTTTCCATAGAACCTGTGTTTTTGGTCCACAGTTCTTAGCTACCTACTCTAAATGTATTAGTGTCATTAGACCACTTCTGAAAGACCTACTGCCCTGTGTCCTTGTTCTGCAGCTCTCTAAACACTTGTTCATTTCTCTGGCCCCTCTTCACCTTCTCACCCACTCCCTCCAAAGTTCTAGCCTAAATCCTCTTCTTTCTGTCAGTTCCTCCCTTTCACGTGTGTATGGCTCTGTCAGTTCTCTACCTCCCACCATGAATTATCTCCTCCAAGGTTCCAGGTCCGTATGTGAAGGTAGCTGCCAAGGACTCCGCTGAAGCCCCCTGGCACTGCATCCTCTGGGTCTCCAAATCTGAGTTCTCCATCTTTCCTCCATTAAAGGCAAATGATTCAAAACCTGGAAAGAAGGCGAAAGGATTACTGAGTTCCATTTCAATGTCCTATGCTTCTAGTGCTACAGCAGCCGTGCTCAAAGTGCGGTCCTGGACCGGCAGCACCAGCATCACTTGTTAGAGATGCAAATTCTCAGGTTCTACCCGAGAGGAACTGAGTCAGAAACTCTGGAGCCAAAGCCCAGAAATCTAGAGTTTCACAAGTCCTCCGTGTGATTCTGATGAACATTCAAGTCAGAACTATTGTACTGCCCTGGTTTGTGTGGCTCACAATTGAGCACCAGCCGGCAATCTAGAAAGTCCTGGGCTTGGTTCCCATCTGGGCATGTGCCTGGGTCGCGGGCCAGGTCCCCAGTTGTGGGCCACCAATAGGCAACTGGTCAATGTTTCTCCCTCCCTTACCTTCTCTCTAAAAATAACTAAATAAAATCTTTAAAAAGAACTATTGTACTAGAACAGAATCGACAAACTGGCCTGTGGGCCACAGCCTGTCTTCAGAGTTATGTTGGGACATGGCTGCATTGTGGTACTTATTTATGTGTCACTTATGGCTGCTTTCACACTACAACAACAGAATTGAGCTGAGTAGTTGTGACAGAGACTACATTGCCCTCATAGCTTAAAATATTCACTGTCTGGACCTTTACAGAGGAAGGTTGCCCACCTCTGGACTAGGTAGGGAATCATTCATCAAACTCTGCCAAGGGTCACTTCGGGTCTAGGGAAAGATAATTTTTTTAAGTATATTTTATTGATTATGCTGTTGCAGTTGCCCCAAATTCTCTTCCTCTTTCTCCCTTTCACTCAAGACCCCCATTCCCTCCCTCAGTCTCACCCACCTTAGTTCATGTCCATGGGTTGTACATATAAGTGCTCTGATTTCATCCTTTCCCTTATTATTCTTAACTTCTCCCATATCTATCTTGTACCCACCAGTTATGTTTCTTAATCCCTGTACCATTTCCCCATTTCAGCCCTCTTCCCCTCCCCTCCCAACTGATAACCCTTCCTTATGATCCTCATACCGATGATTCTGGTCCTATTCTGGTTGTTTGCTTACTTTGTTTTTGTTTTTAAGGTTCTGTTGTTGATAGTTGTGAGGTTGTTGTCTTTTTAATGTTCATAATTTTGACCCACTTTTTCTTAAGTAAGTCCCTTTAATATTTCATATAATAATGGCTTGGTGATGATGAACTCTTTTAGCTTCACCTTGTCTTGGAAGCACTATCTGACCTTCCATTCTATTCATTGCGCTAGACTAGGAGCCGCTTGCCCTTCCATTCTAAATGATAGCTTTGCTGGGTAGAGTCATCTTGGTTGTAGGTCTTTGCTTTTCATCACTTTGAATAGTTCTTGCCTGAAAAGTTTCTTTTGAGAAATCAGCTATTAGTCTTACGGGAACTCCTTTGTAGGTAGCTCTCCGCTCTTCTTTATATCTTTTGTTGGACTTCCGTGTAGCTCAATATTCTGGAATTTCTGGTTGTCTCTAGGTTTTTTTTTGTTTGTTTTCTTGTTTTTAATTATTTTTAGAGAGAGGGGAAGGGAGGGAGGCAGAGAGGGAGAGAAACATCAGTGTGTGGTTGCCTTTCACCTGCCTCCAGCCACAGAGCTGGCTGGAGACCTGGCTTGCAACCTTGTTATGTGTCCTAGCTGGGAATCGAACCAGCAACCTTTGGGTTCTAAGGTCGGAGCCTTACCCACTGTGCCACCAGCCAGGGCAGATTCATCTTTTTAACTTCTTGAAAGTTATACTTTGACTCTGATGACAGTTAATTCCTCCTATATTCCCTGTCTCTGTCATTATCCTCCTTCCCTCTCCTAGTTACGTGGGCATGGAACAGTCAGTGTGCCTGTTCTAATCCCTTCCTTACTCTTCAAACCAGTCAGTCTCCAAATCTCACTGGTTTTACTCCCACAGCCTCTCCGGGAGCCATCCCCTGTGTTTCCATGGCCAATGCCAGAAGACCTCAGGCCATTTCGCTTCTCTACCCAAAACCCTTCAGTGGCTCCTCACTGTTCAACAACCAGGGAAAGCCCCAGGGCCTTAGCCTGGTTTTTCAGCCGTCCTAAATTTGATCCCAAGCGTGTCTTCCCTGACTATTTGTCCTCAACAATAACCTCCATGATCTGTGTGTACCTGCACGCTCCTGCCGCCTTCCTTCACATTGCCCCTCTGCCTGTCATACCCCCTTCCCTATTTCCGCATGTCAAACCTAAGTATACCTTAACCTTCAGACTGAATTTCCTCCCACCCCCAGGCTGACCCTTTTTCCTAAGTCGTTTTTCCCTGTGGTGAATTCCCAACACATTTAATTTGTATCGCTCTTACAGCGCCTATTGCTTTCTCTTTTGTGACACGGCCCTTTATGGACCTTTCTGTGGTCTCATTGTAAGATAGCCTCTAGGATCCAACTTTGTATCCACGTTGTGATCTGTCTGTGCTGATATTGATAAAAAGCCAGTGACATTTTTGAGTAGGAGCCGCAGGAAAATGAAAATCTCAGCTGAAAAAGTAACAAATTCTTTTTTTGAATGTATAAAATCTCCTCAGAGTATATTTCCTGAAATTATCTTTTTGTGACTATTTTCTTTCCCTTTTTAAAAAATATTAACTATTTAATGTTAAGGAGGAAAATGAACATTCTTCAAAACTTAAATGAGCCTTACTTTCTTCTGCGTGATGTATCTTTTCTCCAGAAATAATATTTCGCATTTGAATGTGGCAAGTCCCAGTATTTAATTATTCAGTGTTGCTTATTCGTTAATGAAGATGATTGTTTTCTGCGTGGATGCATCCATCAAAAGGGCTCCCTGATACAAGTGTTTCTTCACGAAGCCCTCAAGTCTTTATTTGATCTGTTCATTTGTTAAGAAAATATAAGCAACACATACTTTTTTTTTAAACAGGGAGGGATATTGGTGTCTGAATTTTGGGTTCCCCACATCAGACCAGGCAAAAGAAATTATGGCACATCTGCTTTTTTCCCCATCATATTATGTTTCTTCATATGAATCATTTTCTCACCAGTATCATTTCAGAGAGCTTGTCACTAAAGTGTATTCCAGACCCCTACCCAAATTTGGCCTCTCTGGAGCTAAGTTCCTAAGTATCTTTAATTTTTAGTTAAAGTCCCAGATAATTCTTATGCACCCTGAAGTTTATGAGTCACAGGCTAAATTCTTAACCTCTTCTAAATTCAGACAAAAGCAGAAACCCCTGTAGAATCGCCCAAGTGCACTTTGAACAAATCAAGAGGGTTGAGAGACTTTGTTCATCTTCTCTCCTGTCTCAAAGTGCTCTTTTTCTTTATGATTTTACCTCAATGTTTTATCTTGGAAGTGCTTGAACCCACAGAAAAGTTGACATAATTGCATAGTGGGCACTCATATACTATACCATTAACAGATTAGTACAGTTGCTTTACCACAAGCCTATCCTTTTACCTACCTCTCTATTCATCAACCTAGCTTATATTTTTGGATGAATTTCTAAGCAAATTTCAGATATCAGTAGTGTCTCATTTGGGATGGTGGTGACTTGAAGAACAATAGGACACTTGAATCCCTTGTAGCCCTGGTGAAAGTATAGTGCCTTAGTTTACTGGACAGAATTGGTGGCTGCTTGGCCCTGGCAGTAGGTTTAGAATGCATTTAATCAAAGACAGAAGGGTAGTTTTGACTGGCTTAGACAACCCCACAAAGTAATATCTATCTACTTGTCTCTATTCAGCTGAATGAGAGCTTTTGTTTTATTTCTGGAGGAAGAAAGGGAGGTTTGGGAGAGAAGATAAATGTGTAAGCAGTAATCCCTCCCCTCTTCCAAAAGTTTTGAATCCCTCATGGAGAAATGGGTTAGAAGCAGAAGTTTGCTGGTTTAGTGGCTAGCAGCAAGGTTTCAAGTCAGACTGCCTAGGTGCCTCTGACTGTTTGGCTTGGGATATATGTGATCCTCAGCCTCTTGGCCTGTTTTATTTCCACCTGTAAAATACAAAAATCACAATAGCCCTGGCTGGTGGCTCACTGGATAGGCACAAGCCTGCGAACCCCAGCCAGGGCACATAACCAGGTCGCCAGCCAGGTGTCCAGCCAGGTCCTTAGCAGGAGGCAGGTGCAAGGCAACCATACATTGATGTCTCTCTTCCTCTCTGCCTCTCTCCCTTCCCTCTCCCTAAAAATAATAAAATAAAATCTTAAAAAAAATAGTCACGATAGTCCCTCCATTATATTGTTGTGGAGAAAATATGTGTCCCTCACATGTAATACAATCAATTTCAGTTGCTAAAACTTTTTTTTTTTTTTTTTTGATGAGTTTCCGTTAAGTTCACACAAAATTAACATATATGACTGTGGTAACTGAACAAGAGAGAGGCGAGTAAACGAAATGATGTCGACAAGTAAAACGGAAAGGAATGAAGAGAGATGCAAAAGGAAGCAGGTCTTCAAGTCCTTCCCGACAGCCCATTGTTCTGAAAAATGAAACCAAGTTTCTTCCCTTGCGCTGCAAGGTCCCCTACACCATCTGCCTATTCCTCCCATTTCATCTTTTCTTCTTCTCCCTTGCTTAGCCCCAGTTCCACCAGTCTGGTTTCAGAATGAGCAGCCAAGGTCACTTAGTTCTCAGGACTTGGGGACTTTTTGTTCCTTTCCATGCAAATCTCAAGTCTCTCCCCAGATCTTTACAAGATGTGGGATGAAGCAGGTCCCGGCTAGGGGAGACCGGGGGCGGAGCGTGCTGAGAGCGGGGGCGGGGCGTGCCGGGAGCGGGGGCGGGGCGTGCTGGGAGCGGGGCGGGGCGTGTCGGGGCGGAGTCCGCCGGATGTCTAGGAGGAGGCCCAGGAAGTGACGGCTGGGCCCGCGGACTTCTGGAGTGAGCCGTGAGGGCAGCACTGCCACCTCTGTGGTCGCGGTTTTCTCGGGCCCTGGGGCATGGAGAACGGAGCTGTGTACCGAACTACTACGGAGGAGAATCCGGGCCCGGCCAGGGGCGCCAGGGGCCGCCTCGCCTCCTGCTTCAACCTAGGCCGGCTCAAGAAGAGCCATCGCGTGCTCAAAATCTGGCAGCTGGTGAGTCTGTGTGCGTGGCGGGCGAGCCGGGCCGGGGAGGCGGTTCCTGGTCCCTCGGACGTCGGCCTGGGGGCTTGGGAGGCTGCCTAGCCACCTCTCCTCAACGTGGTTGTTGAGGAAGCGGTCGTCTGCACAGCCCTAGTTCCTTCTCCCTCTGCCGAGGGAGGGGGCGTTACCCTCCGGCCTCCGCCTCTTCCCTCCGGGCGGCCGCTTAACCCCAGATCTCCTGACCGCCGGGTCCCCGCTGGCGATTGAGTGAATTCCAGGAAATGCGTCGCGGCGGACCCGAGTTAGGCACTTACACTTCTGTCCTTGACTCCTGTGGCCGCCTCCGTTTCGTGCCCGAGCAGTTACTCTGCACGATCTCCCCCGGTGCCTGTGTTTAGACAACGAAGTACTGTTTTATCTTCCTCTGGTTCCTGTGGTTTTCCTGGCGCGAGCCCGTGGGAGCAGCTCAATTTGGTGGGCAGAGTCTCCCGATAACCACGCACTGGCATTGCGATGTGCGTGTTCAATGAATGGTGCCCCCAGAATTTTACGGGGATTGGAAAAGAACTGTTCTGCGGGGGCGACGTGTGTGTATGAATACGGAGTCGAAGGACCCCTTTGTGGGTTCCAGCGCGCACAGCCAACCCCGGGCACGGTACTTTCTCTGTCACCGAGTTTCGGTTTACCGTAGGCAGTGAAGTACCTTACACCTACCTATTAGTGAAAAACATCCAGACATCTCCGAAGTTTGGGTTTTAATTCTCAGACGTCTTAACCCACCTAATTGAGCTCCTATAGTCTGTTTTAACCAAGGATGAGCCACATTTTCTGCAAGACCAAAAAAAAAAAAAAAAAAATCAGACTGCTTAGACTACCGCTCAGTTTGGTTTTTTTTTTTTTTTCAGCCATCCCAACCCGTTTCTTTGGGAAGAATGTAAATGAATAGAACTCAGATAACCCGAGCTCGTATTCTTAGAACTGAGATGACCTACTTTTATTGAACGTCAGAATAGCAGTCAGGAAACTGGCGCTACTTGAAAGCCACCAAAATGACACCAGGAAATAATTGGGAAGTCGCTGGGAGGCAAGTGGCCTACTGATCTCCAGAGGGTCCGGCTGTCTCTCCCTCGCGACTCCTTCAGGGGGCCCCCCAACAGTGGCAGCCCTTAGAGTCTCGGCAGGCAGGAGAGGTTCCCTGTATCCTTGCACCGGCTCGTCCGTCTACTCAGAGGGGCTGCGGCCTTCTGTGCTTCCCCTTGTTCGCTCTCATGTGACTTTTAGGTTTCAGCTGTTTCTCCACCGCAGAGAAACTCAAGTGCTTCTCCTTGAACAGAAAACTCCTTGGAACAGAGAAGAATGTTAATCTGAAGCATTCTTACTGCTTAAAACACTTCCCCACTATGTTCAGTTGCCTTAATTTTATTCCTAGTTAGAAGCAGCAAAGCTGAAGTGAAAATTTTCATGTTTTAAAAAGGATTTTATTTATTTTTTTTATTTTCAGGGAGAGGGGAAGGGAGGGAGGAAACAAGTTAGCTGCCTCTCGCAGGCCCCCCAACCAGGCACCTGGCCAGCAACCTTTCAGGTTCACAGGCCAGTGCTTAATCCACTGAGCCACACCAGCCAGGGCATAAACATTTTCATGACCTTATTTATAGTTCAATAAACTATAGTTGTATATCTTCAGAACAGACTAAACTGGAAATTTCGGAGGTAGACTTCACTTGGACTTACGGAAGAGGGAAGATGAATTTCCCTCGCAAGTGTTGTTAGACTGTCAGTCCAGCTTTTTCTCCATCCCTAAGGAGAAAGAGGGAAAGGATAAAGACTAATGTCTCTTGAAATCTATTTGTTTATGGGGAACTTACAGTGTTATAAGAATGCTTTCTTTAATATGTATATTTAAATTTTTTTCCTTAGTTATTATTGACTTTCATTTTCATGGTTGTCTTTTTGTTCCTGCATTGTTTGTTTTAATAATATCTTATCGCTTCCCAACTATATGTTATGGGAGTTACCCAGAAAGTCCCAAGTAAATTAAAACTGTCATCAGCCTAGGGTAATAGGCAAAGCCTTATTTGCCTTAACTCAAACTTTGCCTTTAGGTTGTTTTACTTTAGATAAGTTATTTTTAAAAATTAAGTAGAATTTCACAGCTCCAGGAAGGAAACCATAATCAGAAGAAAGGGTACTTTAACAAGGGACCTGCAAGCCCTGTGGCAGTTTATTCAAAATGTAGTGCATTTCTGTGTTTGGGTATATTATTCTGTACCCATACATCTTTTTTTTTTTTTTTTTAAGATTTTATTTATTATTTTTAGAAAGAGTGGAAGGGAAGGAGGCAGAGAGGGAGAGAGACATCAACATATGGTTGCCTTTCGCCTGCCTCTAGCTACGGATCTGGCTGGAGACCTGGCTTGCAACCTGGTTATATGACCTGGCTGGGAATCGAACCAGCCACCTTTGGGTTCACAGGCCGGCACCTTATCTACTGTGCCACCAGCCAGGGCCTTGAACCCATACATTTTAACAGATTCTCCAACACCCCAAAGAGAAAGGACCCTTGCTCTAACACTTAAAAGCCAGACACTGTATTCTCAGGAAACACTTAGATTAGAGTCCTAGGAGGTTGAACTGGGTTTCCTCTGAGAGTCTCTCCCAGGATTTTTACTAATCTCTGAAGCTCCGTGGGGTGTGTTGGTACAGAACCCAACAGCAAAGGGTTGGAGAGTGGAGCCTGCAAACATGGAAAGGGAGATTAGAGGTGAAAGACTGTGACTAGCTCTTGAGTTACATGTCTGTAGCTCTTGAGGCGGAGTTGTACAGTTGTGTCTACCATTCAGGCATGGCCTTAATTTTGTCTAAGGTTTGTTCAAAACGTAAGCATCCTCTAACTACTACCGTCTGCCCTTCCAGAGCTGGAGAAGAAATAAAGATTCAGCTGGGAATTCAATGTAAGGAGTTATTGTACTCCTAAATTGATTCATTCAGCTTATTATCAGTTTATTCTATTCTCAAATTGTTCTTTAGGCCCGTATATTTTATTTTGTGAGAGTTTCTTGGTTATTGTTATATTTTTAGGGAGGTTCCCCCCCTCCCCCATAACTAAGACAGAAGCCAGTGTTACAGAGCAAGGCAATTTAAAAAAAAAGATTTTATTTATTATTTTTTAGAGACAGGGGAAAGGAGAGAGGGAGAGAAACATCAGTGTATGGTTACCTTTCACCTGTCTCCAGCTACTGACCTGGCTGAGACTTGGTTTGCAAACTGGTTATGTGGCCTGGCTGGGAATCGAACCAGCAACCTTTGGGTTTGCAGGCCAGAGCCCAGAGCAAGGCAATGTTTTTGTTTTAAGGGGTAAATTGGCATTTGGCAACCTGATTCTTTGCTAGAAAGCTGGTGCAGTGATCTAAGAATGTGTGATGTTTTGTCTGCAACAAGCAGACATTGTGTTTATGGTACCAGTTGAATGTCCTGATGGCTGCACAGCACTGTGATGATGATAATAACTCTTCAAGCAAGCAGTTGGATTTGGAATTCACCGGTGATTTAAATTTATTAAATTATAAATAATGTTACTCTATAAGTGCCAAGGAACAAATCACTTAGAAGCAATTTATCTTATACTGGTGCTCTTTCATTATTTAAGTGTGAAACTTGATACTTGCTGAATTAAAATGCACTATTTTTACTTTGAGGAAGATCCATAATGTCAGCAAATTTTACCTTTGGACCTCCGTGAGAGTAAATGTTTGCTTAAGGCAAAGGTAGCCTACCTTCAGGCTGACAGGTTTGTTTACTTGATCTACATATGACTACAAGTTCATTGATTTACAAACTAATATAATTTTGTAGATGGAGTTTTATAATTAATGGTAACATTAAAAAATTTCTTTTTATAAGAAATTTTTCATAATAGCCTGTTAAACACAAATGATGGAGAATTAGTATTTAATATAATAATTTTAAAGAAGACTTGAAGTTTCAGAAAAGGTGGTGAAATTGAAATAGAGAGAGACACAAGGTAGTAATTCTCTGAATGTTTAAATCATTAGAACTGTGAGTAAGACCATCTTTTAGTGACTAAGAGTTCCCAGATGTGTTGATTCTAGCAAGTTGATTTTAACGTATGATTTAACAGCAAAAGGGGAAATGCACAGAACTATGGTTGTAACCTCAAAAACCCAACTTTAAAGGGAAAACCTACACAAACGTAAAATGAACTTAATAAATAGTGCTTTCTGGGGGTAACAAGTATAGAGTGGCAGTCAGGGTTCTTACCTGTGCTGGGCAGACTTGGGACTTAGTCTGTCAGAGATTAATTCCGTCATTTGTAAACATGAAGGTAGGAGACTATGCTCTTCAAAGGCCCTCCCAACTCCGAAAGTTTGCTAATTCCTTTAATTATTTATGGGTAAAAATTTATGTCATTAGAAGGAGCTGCGTTGGTGTCATGTTGTTAGGTAGTTAACTTCATATCTAGTCAGCAATCCTTTATATCTTGTCTTCATGCTATTGAGAATAAATCTGGTCACAGATAATAGTTACTGAGTCTTTTAACTTATGGGTTACATTCACTATTATTTCCTTTCCCAATTCTCCTTTCCTTCTCCTCCACTACTTTGGTATTTAGTGCTGGTGACTACCCATTTCTTGAAAATCTTCCTCCTCTTAACTCTCACATTTTTTCTTCTTTTTATTAAAGAACGTTGTCTGCTTACCAAAAATATCAACTAAAATATGATGAGAATAAAATAAGTCACACTACACCCTTCACACTCTCATATATCCTAGCATCGCAGCTTTTCAATGGCGTTTTCCTAAGGACTGTTCAACTTCCTGTGACTTGCTAGCCTGGTGTTCTTGCTCTTTCCCTAGTGTTCATGAACTGTGATATTCCTCCCCTCTGTCCTGTCCTTTGTTTCTTTTTTCTTCTCTGCAGCTGGACTAGGCAGGTTGTCCCTGCTGTTTTTATCCAGAAGTCCATCCTCCCTGGCACGATCTTCACATAACCACATCCAACACCCATAACCATTTTTCTCATTGCTGCCCATCCGGTTAGGTCAGTTTTTTTGTATTATATTATCCCTTTGGGGCTCACCATGCAAATTCTTGCCTTTATGATCTTCTTCTTGGAATGTTCTCTGCCTGCCTGGATCCTGTGTGTCTCTTGGCTGTGGCCTGAGTCTTGCTTTTCCACCCACCCTTCTCCAGCTACTCTTAATACAGGTGGATCTGAACATTTCCCTGAGATTTCCTGAACTTAAATATAATGAATGCTTAATTATGAGGTACAAATATATTGTGTTCTTATTACTTTTTGTATATTGGTCTTACTGCTCTGTCATTACGTATTATAGTGCTACGTGCATAATACTCAAATACTCTTCATTTTAAAATTTTCTTATTGAGGTATAATTGTAATATAATGTCTTCGTTTCAGGTGTACAACGTAATGATTCATTATTTGAACATATTGTGAAATGATCACTTTATACTACAGACTTTTTAGTGCTATGGAAAATTATAAAGGAAACTTAATAGCATTAGGGATGGGGAGTCAGGAGAAAATTTCATACTGAATGTAGCTTGTAGTGATAATTTCTTGCCTTTAACTGGGAATACAAACTAGTAAATGCTCAAATTTGATAATATATCCCTTCAACCTTTTAGGATGCCTATGCAGAACCCACCTCTTAATACTGCTATGAGGATAGATAGTAAGACTGATTCCTGTTAATAAATTTGGAACAGGACTTGAAATGACTTGATATTGATTGCTTCTGGCCAAGCTGGATCCTGCCCTTTCCTTACCGAAAATAAACAGTCTATATTTTTACTATAGATAAGATTTAATTTTTGGTCACGTAGCCTACACAGATGAGTATTTCTGATAATCTAATTATTATTATTTTAAAAGATTTTATTTATTATTTTTTAGAGATAGGGGTAGGGACAGAGGCAGAGAGGGAGAGAAACATCAATGTACAGTTGCCTTTCACCTGCCTCCAGTTACAGACCTGGCTGGAGACCTGGCTTGCAACCTGGTTCTGTGCCCTGGCTGGGAAATCGAACCAGTGACCTTTGGGTTTGCAGGCCAGCACCTTATCCACTGTGCCACCAGCCAGGGGCTGATAATCTAATTATTATAATAAGAATACTTTAGCTAGTCTTAAGTCCCAATTAGAGTTCTAGGTTATCTTCTTCTAGTTAATTGATAGGTATATTTTGCAAACCTCTCATAGAAAAGCTCCTAAAACTCCTAAGATAGAGGCAACTAAAAGCTAGAATAAGGCAAATGGAATATTAGACAGTATTTTATTATACTCTAGTCATGTAAAGACTCATCCCGTAATAATAATTTTTAAAAATGATTATATTTATTATTTTTAGAGAGAGGGGAAAGGAGAGAGGTAGAGAGGGAGAGAAACATCAATGTATGGTTGCCTTTCACCTGCCTCCAGCTACAGAGCTGGTTGGAGACCTGGCTTGCAACCTGGTTATGTGCCCTGGCTGGGAATCCAACCAGCGACCTTTGGGTTCACAGGCCGGTCAGTGCCTTGTGTACTGTGCCACTAGGCAGGGCCCTATAATAATAATTAGATTAAAGAAGTATCTTTACATAGAGACCTCTGGGAATTTGTCTTAGGGGTGTCACTTTATATCCTGTAGTTTAATGATTGGGAATACCTCACCTAATGTCTATCTGAAGGAAGTTGTTTGGAACACACTTGACAGTTTTGTACTTCACTAACAGGAAATTGTAGCATTAAGGATCTATTTCCATCCTTACATAAATCCATTTCAGTTGGAGATACATGAATTTTCTGTTGTTCATTAGAAGGGGTGAACCTTACAGGCTGAGATAGCAATTTAGATGACTTTTTTTTTTTTTTTTTTAACTTTTTGTTTTGAAGTAATCATAGAGTCACAGGAACTTGAACAAGAATGTACTGGGAGATCCTGTACACGGTCACATGCATGCGTGTGTGTGTGTGTGTGTGACTCCTATACAATTTTATCACATATATAGCTACCACAGTCAAAGAACAGATCTGCTCCATCCCCATCAGGGTTCCCTCATGCTTCCACTTTATAGCCACATCGTTTTTCTCTCCCCTGGTCACCACTCATTTGTTCTCCATCCCTATGATTATTGTTTTTTGAGGAATACTATGTAAACAGAATTATGCAGTCTATAACCTTTTGAGGTGGGATTTTTAGAAAAGATTTTAGTTACTATTTTTAGAGAGAAGGGAAAGGAGAGAGGCAGAGAGAGAGAGACATCAATGTATGGCTGCCTTTCACCTGCCTCCAGCTACAGATCTGGCTGGAGACCTGGCTTGCAACCTGGTTCTGTGCCCTGGCTGGGAATTGAACCAGTGACCTTTGGTTTGCAGACCGATGCCTTATCCACTGAGCCACCAGCCAGGGCCTTTTTTTTTTTTTTTTTAACTTTGCATAATTCTTTGGAGAGTCATCAAGGTTGTTGCACATATCAAGTTCCTTTTTATTTTTTAAATAGTTGAGTTTTCAATGGTCTTTATTTTTTATTTTATTTATTATTTCCAGAGAGAGGGGAAGGGAAAGAGGCAGAGAAGGAGAGAAGAATCAATGTATGGTTGACTTTCACCTGCCTCCAGCCACAGACCAGGCTGGAAACCTGGTTTGCAACCTGATTATGTGCCCTGGCTGGGGAATCGAACCAGCGACCTTTGGGTTCGCAGCCCGGCACCTTATCCACTGTGCTACCAGCCAGGGCCTCAAGTTCCTTTTTATTGCTAACTGGTATTCCAAGGTGTGGAGTACCTACCACAGTTTGCTTAACCATCGAAGGACATCTGGATTGTTTCTACATCAGGACTTTTATTAATGTAATTGCTACAAACATTCATGTACCAATTTTTGCATGAACTTAACTTTTCATTTCTCTTGGTTGGATAGAGAATGCAGAAATAGAATGGCTGGGTTCATGGCAGTTGCATGCTTAGTTTTTAAAGACAGCTGAACTGGCTCTGACTGGTGTGGGGTTCAGTGGATTGGGTGTCATCCTGCAAATCGAGTGTTGCTGGTTTGATTCTCCATCAGGGCCTAGAAACATGCCTGGGTTTCCAGTCAGGTCCCTAGTTGGGGGTGTGTGAGAGGCAATTGATCAGTGTTTCTGTCACACATCAATGTTTCTCTCCCTCTCTCCTTCCCCTTTCCTTTCTCTAAAAATAAGTAAATAAAATCTTAAAAAAACAAAAACAAAAAGGAAACTGCTAAACTTTCTCCAGAGTGGCTGTACTATTGACCATTTTGTGTGTTTTGTAGGATAAGGTTTTTTTTGGTTGTGAAATGTACCTGTTGATTTTGATAGCAATTTTGTTGCCCTTACTATATCTGGTTGCTTCTACTGGCCTGGTTTGGGTGAGAAGGCATTTCCCAAAAGGCATGTACTTGGGTCATCAGTTATTTTTGATTGTTTTTAACACTAGGAAGGAAACTCCCTCAGTTTCCATAAAACCCACACAAACTGCCCAAGTGAAACTCTTTTCACTTTCTTCCCTCTTGCTTCTAGAAAAGAGTTAGCCCCAAAGCTGAGCTGCAAATGCTACCTTTAGAGAACCTCTTTTCTTCCTCTTTAGACACACCCATCTTATTAGTTGCAGTCTGAGCCTTTAAACGCTTCTAGTTCTTTCTCATCTTGAAATTCCCTTCCTGTTGACCTCATTCACTACTACCCTATCTGGCCACTATTTTGAAACCACAATACTTGCCTGTGCTGTCTCATTCTACTGCTTTGTCTTCCCCTTATGTCCCAACATGTAGTACTGTAATGGAAGCTTCCCTCTCTTGACTACTCTGAAATTGGCTTCTGATGTCATCAGCAACCTTCTTGTAGTTTAGGCTGATGTAAGTGTTTCAGTTTTGTTCTCACCTGCCACCTATGCAGCACTCAGCACTCGGCATTCCTTTCTCTTTGTAGAAATAAGTTTTTCTTGGTCTGTACTACCCCTTGGACTGCTGCTCCTAATTGTCCTTTGTTGGTGTCTTCTCCTCTGCATATCCCATGGTCTTGGGGTTATTTCAGAGTTCTGCATGAGGACTACCTCTTTCTGGGTGATCTCACTGGCTGACTTCCCACATCTTTACTTCCACCTTAGACCTCTCTCCTGAGCTTCAGGCACATAGACCCATTTGCCTCCTGGACATCTTTTATAGCAGCACCTAGTGCTTCCCTTTTTCTATAGTACATGGCGGGTGATTAATTATTTGTGTGCCTATCCTCCCTTTGGAGCACCCAGACTGTAAGTTCTTTGTAGATCAGCCATTCAGTAAGTTTGTTTGCCATAGTCTAGTGTCCACTTTATAAATATTTGAGTGAACAGATGTTATTTTCTGAATGCTGTAGGTTTCTCGGAAAAACGCTGAAGTAAAATGTTTTGTTTCTTTTGTAGTTGCTGTCTCTCCTGGCCTTTATCTGTGAAGAAGTTGTAACGCAATGCACCTTATGTGGAGGACTTTACTTTTTTGAGTTTGTAAGCAGCAGTGCCTTTCTGCTGAGTCTCCTTATCCTTATAGTGTACTGCACTCCAGTTTATGACAGAGTTGAGGCTGAAAAAGTCAAGTCATCGGTAAGCATGAAAAAATACAATCTCAATGTTAAGAATATGGATATTTTTGAATCTTGTATAGTTTTATAACTCAAGGTATAATGCTTTCAAAAACTCAGTAACATGAAAAAAGTTCTTCCAGTTCTGCCTTTAAGCAACTCAGTGTTCTTCACCAAATGGGATGATAATGAAGGAAAATGAAATTAGAATGAAAGTGACAAACACTATCTATGTTTTACAGTTACTGGTAGTTTAATTTACATTAGATATTTTTTAAAACTACGAGTTTGTCACTTTTGATTGCTCACATTTCAGAGTGTCAGTCATTAGTTCTACAGTTATTCATTATAGAACCAGGCATTATGCTAGATCCTAGAGATAGAGTAATGGACTAATGTGCCATATTTCTGGAGCTTATAAATAAAACAACATGTAATTCTACCTATTTTGTTTTGATTTTATTATGAAAAAAGTTGTCTATAAGTGAATTAAGAAGGCATTTATTAAAAGACTTAGTCTGTTGACCTATGTTTTTATTTAAGTTATAAGGATTTATGAAATGACAGATGAGCTTGTTCACACAGGTGCTGCATTTAAGAATTTAGTAATTTACCTCTTCAGTAGCATTTGAATTCTCAGTAGTGGTTTGTGAAGAATTAATTGTACATGTTAGGGTTGACATGTGAAAAAATTCACATCTCTGAGGGAAACAGTAAAACTTAGAATAAATTTTTAACTGTTAAGCCCAAGAAGTAATAGGATAAATACAAAGTAGCAAGGTTATGTTTTTGTTTAGATTTTTATGAGAAGGAAGCATTGGATTATATTGATTATGCAGCTTAAGATATTAAATTTTTTCTATGTACCTTTTTGTGCTTCCTAAATTTTGTCCATAGGAATCTTTTTTTTTTTTTAAGAATTACTTTAGATTACAAAAAAAATTTTAAAGTTGTTACCAAACAGTTAAAAAAGAAATAACTAAAAGACAGGGAGAGTCTGAATCGAATACAACAAGTTTTTAATGAGCTCATACACACAGTTCTTGGTATGGCCAATATATGATTGTTTTGTCATCTTACCTGATAATAGCTGCTGTCAGTGCTACTGTGTGCCAGGTGTGCTTCATATGCTGTGGGTGGAGTCCTCACACCTTAATGCTCCATTTTGCTGTTGAGGAAACTTAGGTTCATGGTGTTTAGTAACTTGCCCAAAGTTGCACAGCTAGGGTAAAAATAAACAGATTTGACCCCAGGATAGCTTTCCCACTCTGAATTCTAAGATGTGGTCCTAGCAGAATCTTACTAGAATCAAGGCCCTAGCAACTCTATTATTTTTAAAATTTAAATTAAAAATTTTTTTCTATCCTCACCCAAGGATGTGCCCATTGATTTTAGAATGAGGGGAAGGGAAAAAGAGAGAGGTGGGGAGAGGAACATGTGTCCCCACTGGGCACCGAACCCACAGCCTAGGCATGTGCCTTGACTGGGAATTGAACCTGTGACCTTTCAGTTTGTGGGATGATGCTCCAACTAATTGAGCTATACCAGCTAGGACAAGAACATAAATCTTTTTGACAAGAAACAATATTATAATACTTTCCTTTTAGTGTAATAGTCTAAACTGAACAAAATAAACATTTATTACACCAAACTTGATTTAAAAAGTTATTTTAAAGTAAATACTGATTTTAAAATACTGGAGAATAAAATAAATAATTCAATTATTTTACATTAAAATGATTTATTTAAATATTTTACTATATTTCCTTTGGGTCTTTGTTTCTATTAATAGGTAGTTTTTAAAATTTAAAATAGTTGTAATCATAGGGTATATATATTCTGCTTTTTTTTAAATTTTTTTTTAATATATATATTTTTTATCTATTATTTTTAGAGAGTGGGGAAGGGAGAGAGGCAGAGAGAGAGAGAGAGAGAGAAAGACAGAAATCAATGTATGGTTGCCTTTTTCACCTGCCTCCAGCTATGGACCTGGCTGGAGACCTGGTTTGCAACCTCATTATGTGCCCTGGCTGGGGAATCGAACCTGGGACTTTTGGGTTCACAGGTCGGCACCTTACCCACTGAGCCACCAGCCAGGGCCTATTCTGCTTTTTACCTAACTACATAAGGATTTCATGTGTTTCAATGGTTTAAAAATCACTTTTACTGTGTGAATATTAAAGTACTTAAATTCTAAATATATAAGGGAGGTTTTCTGTTTTAGAGAACAGGTTTTGAGTGTGTGGTGGTGATGTCTAGGGTAGAAGGATAATCTTTTACAAGAAACAATCTTTTCTATTTCATGCTATTATGGGTCAGATTCTATCAAGAATAACAGTAGCCAATGTTTATACATTTGCTCTGTGCCTGGCACTTATCTAAGCACTTTCCAAGGATTAGCACTAATCTTTAGAATTATCTTATAAAGAGGATACTACTGTTACCACCATTTGCAGATGAAGAGACAAAAACACAGATTAAATAACTAATTCATAGCCATAAAGTTGGGAAGTAGTGTAACTGGGATTTGAACTCAGCCTGGCTCTAGAACTTAATGTTTATTGAATAGTACATTATTCTATCTCACAATGACTGTCTTATTTATACCTCATTGAGTGAAGTGCAAATACTAGTTAATAGAATTTTATATATGTATGTAAAGATTTTAAATAATATTTAAGGGAATAGTAAAAACAAAGTCCTGCAGAAAAATACCTCTTTTAGAAGTGAAGACTAAATTCCCTTGATTTTTAAATAAATGTTAAGTGAACAATTGACGGTAGTATGGGAATTTTATGTTGGATAGTTTTATCAATAGTAAGTTTAGTGGAGATTGCATTTCAATAAACTCAAAGTATCAGACTTTGGAGTGGTTATTATTTACCGATTTCTCCTTTGAATCATGCATGGATGTCAAACAGTTTTCTGCTGGCACCAGGGAGGTGATAGCACCTGAGAGAGCATTTAGAAACCCATGAAGAACTTCATCTTGTAAGCTGTGTTATGATAAGATACAGAAACTTATGAGTAGGTAGCTCATCATACCAGCCCATTTTGGATTACCCACGTGGAACAGTTAAAAGCAGTATGTTATTGCAGAAAGTTGAAGTGGCTAAAAAACATGCTATTGGCATAATTTTACTTAATTAATGATGGATGATTCTTTTGCGTCTCTTTTCCAAAGTGCTTTCAGAACACCAAAGTACTCTCAGGCCATCCTAGCACAAAATACATAGACAGGAAAGAATAATGCCGGAAGCAAGATAGGATTTAATCCTTTGGCTTTGATAATTTGAGTATGTCTCTGAGAAACACATACACTTACACACATAACCTTTTGGGGAACTGTTTTATAAAAAGATTATTTTGTAATGTATTCTCTGAATATGCTCTGCCCAAAGTGTGGGTCGTGTTCCTTCACAGGGTATTCACCCAAGGCCAGACTTACCAAGAAGTTGCAAGTCAAAGTATGGAAATTTGGGTTGTGTGAAGGAAAAGAAATGTCACTGAAGTTTTTTAAAGTAAAAAATGAAAATATTTGTTTCTATCAACTAACCATACTGTATTCCTTGTGTGTTTTGTATTCATGTACAGGATTTTTTTATTACTTTGGGGGTTGGCGTTATATTTTTGTTGGCGTCCATCATTTTTGTTGTCACACATGACAGGACCTCAGCTGAAATTGCTGCATCTGTAAGTGCCTTGCATTTTTATCTTTGCTTATTTGTGTTTTATTAGAAATATGGAATCTGGAAAGTACTTGACAGGTTATACAATATGGGAGGTAGTTTGTCTTTAACTTATTTTTTATTATAATTTTGAATAGAAGACCTAAAAGCAAATAATGATAGCTTTGAATATGAGAGCCTGAAAACCTAGAACCTGTCATTAGAATTTGAGTTTTGTTAACAGAAATATATTTACCCCACATATGAACATGTTGTTACTAATGGAAGTGGTAGAATTGACTTTATTATCTTATATTTCTCTACTTCATTTCGGAAAAGCACAGCTATGTGCCACGTGCTATTCTAGGTGTAGAGAATACAAAGGAGAAATGATCCAAATGTTGAGCCTAATAAAAGAGATAATAAGCTAATGTTTTTATGTGAAAGCCTTGGGTGGAGAAAGGGTACAGATGCTTTTTAGAACTGAAAATATTTTGGATAAACTTTATTACATAATACCTTCAGAGGGCCTGGGCAGCATCCTGTAATCCAGCATGTGAATATTTCTGAAGCATATGAATATTTGCAGTGAAAGGGATGGATAAAGATTGTAAATAGTTCTTCTTCATGCTGACTTTGAGACAAGCAAATCATGAAAAGTTTGAGCTATTTTGGATTTTGGAATTGCAAATCATGGACCATAGACCCGAATTGGTACCATTGCTCTGAGTATGAACATCTTGGAACAGGATTAATTATCCTGTTAATTAATTAATACTTTGTTCATGACAAAATTGAGGTTGTAATTGAGTAGTTACCTAATAGATCATTAAAACTACTTTTCATGGTAGAACAACTTAAAAAGGAGTTCAAGAATTGCATGGCTATAATATATTTCCCTATTCATGGTATCTTAGCACTTAGATAAAATTAATGTGAACAGAGATAAAATTAATGTGAACTGTGACTCACTCTAGCGTACTTATCCATGGGTACGTGAACCAATTGAAGAGAAAACCAAAAGTTTTAATAAAGCCTTATGGTTAATTTCAATTTAATACACATCAGTATTTTTGTTGCAGAGAAAGGTGATAGGATTATCAGGAAAATAATATCTCAGGGTCCCCACTCAGGCACTGAGTTCAGTTGTATTTTCAGGTATAGGAATATATTACTACAAAATCCTGTGGAAGAAGTGAAGTGGAGGTTAGGAAAAAGTTGAGTTGAGGGGGAGAAAAGCAGGCCGTAAAATTCCCAGCTATTCAAGAAGAGCTTATTTATGTGTATTAATTAGATGAGATGTTAGACTATTACAGTATTTAGGTTTCGTTGGATATATTTAAGTGACAGGCAGTTTAAAAACTCATTATTTATAACATGCTGGAAATTACCTGTTGCAGCTATTTAAATTGTGAAAAATTCTGTAGAATTAAATTAGTGAGGGAGTTTATTTAAAACGAAAACAAAAAAACAAAGAAAAAACAAACCTTGTGACATAAAAGAGCTGGAAGATCATCTATCTAGGTTATACGGGATAGAGGGCCCTGCATGGGCTGGAACTCTGAAGTGATCTGAGATGGCTTCGCAGACAAGTGACACACATCTAGTCTGTCTTGAAAGTATTGAATCAGTTAGCTAGTCCAATAGGGATAAATGCCATCAAGGGAGGAGAGAGTTGGGTTTTGGGCAGGGGGATTGATAATTAAATTAAATTTGGGTTGGGTGTGTAGGGTACACTGCAGTGAATTAATACATATATATATATATATTTTTTAAAGATTTTATTTATTATTTCCAGAGAGAGAGGAAGGGAGAGAGGCAGAGAGGGAGAGAATCAATGTATGGTTGCGTTTCACCTGCCTCCAGCCACAGACCTGACTGGAGACCTGGTTTGCAACCTGGTTATGTGCCCTGGCTGGGGAATCGAACCTGCGACCTTTGGGTTCGCAGGCCGGCGCCTTAACCACTGTGCTACCAGCCAGGGCTAATACATATTTTTTAAAAAAGATTTTATTTATTATTTTTAGAGAGAGGGGAGGAGAGAGACATCAATGTATGGTTGCCTTTCACCTTCCTCCAGCTAAGGACCTGGCTGGAGACCTGGCTTGCAACCTGGTCATGTGCCCTGGCTGGGAATTGAACCAGTGACCTTTGGATTTGCAGGCCAGCGCCTTGTCCACTATGCCACCAGCCAGGGCTAGAACACATTTTTGAGGGTGGAGAGGTTGGGTGTGAAGGGTAAAGGGACTGCAGCAGATGACAACAAAATGTGAAAAACCATGGAAGGGACTTGAGCCATTACCTACATCAATTTTTTCTTTTTATAGAGCACTTTGGCCCCCTTTTCCTTAAGGGTTTGCTAGTGAGAAGCTACACTTGAACCAAGGTCTTCTGTCTCTCAGCAGCATTCTCAGAATGTTGATCATGTGAGCAGGTTACAATAATGAGGAAGTGATTTAAGGAAGAGGAAGTAGATAGTGGTGTCATTTTGTGTCATTAGAGTGTGACAGGTAACTGAAAAATAGTTTTTAGATAATTTAATTTAAAGGTATCTTCAAAGTAGAATTTATTTATTTGTTTTAATAACTTTTCCTATTTTCACCTAGACTCAGCATGTCTCCCTTATCTTGTCCGAGGGGCAATCTAATCTTTGCCAATAATCCTGTTTCTTTCATTTTATAGGATTTTGTTTTTCATCCGTTAACCTTAATTTCATAGATTGGCACTCCATACATGATCATGTATTTGCAAGATAGGACATTTGTCTCCCTGGCTGGTAGCTCAATGGATAAGGTGCCAGCTTGCGAACCCAAAGGTCACAGGTTTATTCCCCAGCCAAGGCACATAATGAGGTTGCAAGCCAGGTCTCCAGCCAGGTCCGTAGCTGGAAGCAGGTGAAAAAGTCAACCATACATTGATGGCTCTCTCCCTTTTTGCCTCTCTCCCATCCCCTCTCTCTAAAAATAATAAATATAATCTTACAAAAAAAAAAAAAGATAGACATTTGTTGTTTCTGAGACTGCTACTAAACCATTATTCAGGAATTTGTGTTTTGTAACTTCCTTCCATTTTTTGATGACTTTAAACATTTCTTTACCATTGAAGTTAAGATAAAACTAATCATCTCGCTTATATGAAACATTCACAAAGCCAAGTAGGAAATTTGAGATTATATTTTAAAATCTTTCATATAACCTTTGCCCCCTTTTCCTCCTCAGGTGTTTGGATTTCTTGCAAGTTTCATGTTCCTGGGTGACTTTGGCCTTATGTTATTTGAAAGACGACGGGAGTCCCAGCTGCAAAAATCTGAGAATATCGCTAGGATAGAGGCCGTCACTGAACCACTTAACGTCGCTTAAAGACTCGAGGGAGCAGGGTGACGTGAGGTAGTAGCCGTGGTCCCTGAGCCTGGGCAGAAGCACCTGCAGAGTCAGTGTAATTGCTAAACCACTTCTTTTGAAGAGCCAGGGGAAGGGCTGGAAGGCAGTCTTAATGAATATTGGACAATGTGTCAGACACCACAGATTAAGCCAGTGGGTTTTTGTGTGTGTGTGTGTGTTTTGTATAACATTTGAAATGTATCGTTGAAATTTATTTTTTATTTTTTGGAAATGAGGGCAGTTGTTTCTTTAAATCACAGCTCAACTCTTGATAAATTATTCTGTCGTTGTTACTAGGCTTAGCTTTTCAAATTATGCTTTATAGTTATATAAACAGCATGATTAAGTTCCTCCATTTAGAAACGGTTTCATTTTGAAGTTAATTTGCTTAGTTATGAATTTGTTTTTTAATGATTAGAAAAATTTTAATGTATATTTAATTTTTTAAAATTCAGTTTTTAAAATACTGGTTTAGGTCTTTTCCTTAAAATATAATACCCAGGCTACACTGTATCTCTTCTCAGCCTTAAGATTATACTGTAGCATTTTAAGATAATTTTATTAACTCTTTTATAACATAATAGAAAATGTGTGGGAGATGTTGGTGTTTTATATGTATAAAAGCACCACCAGCATCCCAGCATTTATACTGCACTTTGCTTGTTGTTGAAACCAAGTGAGGAAAAAAATTTTTTCATTATGTAACATAGAAAAATGAAAGAAACTGCTATCTCACTTAAGGACCAAAGATAACAGAGATATACTTTTTGTGCAATACAGTGACATTGTAAAAGCAGGCTTTGACCACTTACTAAGTGTCTGAAGAGGTAAGTTAAATCTGTGAGAAAATGGCTCGTTCTCCTATTGGCACATGATTATCTCTACTGAAATTGATACAGCTCTGCAGGTCTCTTTAGTGTTTCCTTTGGAGCCCGTCTTCTTTTTAAAACCCCCGCCTTTGGTTTGTCATCTTTTTGAGACTCCTTGCTTTTCTGTCTCCTTACCAGAATGGTCTGCACACTGCTTGTTGTCAGGCACACAATTGGACCTCTGGCTCCTTCTTGGTGACAGGGTCCCGAATGTGGGCCCTTCTAATTGCCCAGAGTGCCAGCAGGATCCTTACGGGTTTTGTTCCCAAGGAGCAGTGCCCCTGGAGGAGACCTTAAGGAACTGAGTATCTAGAGAATGCTGCCCGGGTTAACACTGTTGATGGTGTAAGTGGGTGGTCAGACTGTTCTCCATCACCACCACACAAGCAGTTCTGATAATGTGGAAGCATTGTCTGTTGTGGGCAGGCTGTGGTTTACAGACTAGACCTTTCTTGGCCTCCTCCTAGATTTCTGACTCAAAACTTTGGTGCTAAAGTGATGAGCCCAGGCATGGGGTCCTTCAGGAGTTTGGTGGCAGTGTCCCAGACTGGGCACGCTAGGTTGTCTGGCGAAGAAGGGGAATCATGTCTCCAGGGAGGGAGTTTAATGACCTTTTTTTTTTAACTTCTCATCTACCTTTGTGCACTATACATTGGTTTCAGCTGCATGATGTGGCTAATGAGATTCTCAAAAATTGGTCATTATGGCCAGACACAGCTTCTGCCCCTAATGACTTAGGACCTTATCTATTTGTATCAGAGTTTGGATGCTAGTGATGATGTCACATTACCTGCTTGGGAGATAATGGAACCAATCATGGATACTGTTGTTACTGGGCGTGCCGTCTAGGAGACGAGAACTAGCCTGGGTCTTGGGTTCAATAATAAAGACTGGTTCAAAACACATGCCAGCTTACAGTTCTCAAATTTCAGAACTTTCCATCAAATAACTGTACTATTGTCATTTAAAATATCATCCAGACCCAGCTGGGATGCACAGCAAACCATCTGGATTACCTCAGGGTCCCCACCCAGGCACTGAGTTTAGTTGAGTTTGCTGGTGTGTCCTCAGCTGACCTCACACATATCACTGGCATGGAGCTGAAGTTTTGATTTTTCTGAGGTTTCATTTCCATTTGTTGCCTTGTCAGTCCTTGCCTTTTCAGAAAGATAATGCATTCACTAGTATTTCTGGTCCCTCTAGAAGCTTTTTTCACATTGATTTTTAGGAGATCATGACCAATTAGCCTCCCTCTTGAGTCGTAGAAGAAATTAGGAGTAAAAAGACCATTGTGGTCAAAAAGTTCAAGGAGAGAACTTGGGACCAAAACCACTGCTATGTACAGAAAAGGACAGACTCAGTAACCTCAGATTTAAAATAAAATAAAATTTTATTTTAAAGATTTTATTCATTATTTCCAGAGAGAGAGGAAGGGAGAGAGGCAGAGAGGGAGAGAGACATCAATGTATGGTTGCCTTTCACCTGCCTCCAGCTAGCGATGTACCTGGCTGGAGACCTGGCTTGCAACCTGGTTACGTGCCCTGACTGGGGAATAGAACCAGCAATCTTTTAAAGTAATTTTTATTGACATCTATGATAAATTTGATTTGTTATATTTTATACAAATAAACGGTTTAGAATGGTTCTGACAAATTATAAGGGAAATGCACCTACAATATAATAATTTTATAATTGCTGTACTTAAATTATGGTCTATGTGGGGATTATGAAATGTATTTTTACATTGTTTATAGTCAATCACTTTTGTATTTATCAACTGAAAGCCTGTGGGTCTTTTTTATCTTGCTCCATGGTAAATTCTGTAGGCTTCTTTTTAAATAAATCCACCTTACTGTCCATACCTTCGTAGTTGTGTAGTCATTACGGCAGCTCGGTATTTAGAAGTCCTCAGAGTTCTAGGAGTTGGCACTACAACCATGGTTAAGTACCTAGATAGAACATTGGACTGTGGGTACCCAGATGTAGGCATAAGTGGAAAATAAAACCAGTTCCGACCCATGGGCTTTCCCTCTTGCTGGAATACACATTCAAAGAAGAATTTTAGGAAGCTATGGGTGAAGAGTTAGAAAGGAATGTTACAGGCTAAACATCTTAAATATCACCAAATAAGCACATTTGGACTCTTCATCACATTTCTCAACGTGGCTAACAATGCTGAAAACAAAATAGGCACATTCTCTCTCAGGCCGTTCAATGGTTGGGAAAGTGAGAGCGAAACAAGGAGGGGTTTTGGGAAAGCTACAACTATTTGTATAGTTTGCAAAATTCCTGCCTCCAGCCTGTACGAGAATAACAAGTTCTTTATGGTCATCAGGAACTCACTGGAATTTGTGCATTCTTCAGAGTTGTTTTGTTAAAGAGCACTATCCATATGCAGTTAACTACAAGGGGCAGAAAACCTACTTAGGTGGGGCTTAAACACTGAGGAAAATTTATTTCACAAGAAGCCTGGACAAGACAGTTCTGAGACTGGTGAGTCCAGTGGCCTCAGTGGTGTCCACAGGGACCTGGGTTGGTTCTTTCCACATCTTCCTGCCCATCCATCTTCTGCTGCAAGTCTTGTCCACAGGATTGACCCTTTTCCGTGGAGCAAGACTGTGGCAACATTTGCACTTCAAGTGTTTGCTTTCTACAAGATGTTAAATGCCCATTTCTAAATGACTCATTGAGTCGGACAATGCAATTACTGTAACTGGCTTAAAATAATCAAGGTTTCTCCCATTAGGTTGTGAATACCCTTTGAAGTATAAAGCCTTCCCCAGTACCTGAACAAAGCAAGAGAAAGAGCCATTGGGTTGAGGACCAAGAGTATCTGTCATAAGCCTGTTAAGGATTGTGCCCCAGCTAGGAGAAATAAAATTCTCAGTTTAAGACATTTTTTTTGCGTGTGTGTGCGTAGGTCTGACTCACCCAAAACAATTTAAGAGAGAGGGTCTTAACAGTTTTCTTCGCATTATAGTTCTACAAGTAATGCGTATCATAGAAAATTGGTTTAATGAAAGGTAGAAAGTATTGTTCTTTTTGTGATGCCTTTGCATTTGGCTACTTTTATTTTTGATTATTATTTTTTAAAATATTTTATTTATTATTTTTAGAGAGAGGGGAAGGGATAGAGGCAGAGAAGGAGAGTGACATCAGTGTATGGTTGCCATTCCCCTGCCTCCAGCTACAGATCTGGCTGGAGACCTGGCTTGCAACCTGGTTATGTGCCCTGGCTGGGAGTAGAACCAGCAACCTTTAGGTTCGCAGGCCGGCTCCTTACCCACTGTGCCACCAGCCAGGTATTTTTGATTTTTGAAGTAAGTCAGGCACTGAAAGTGCAGATAACTCCTGTTGTCAACACCACCCAGCTTTAATAGATCATAACATTTTGCCATACTTGCTTTAAGCATCTTTGGTTAAAAAAGAAAATGAAGCACCCTGGCTACATGGCACTCTGTTGGAGCATTGTTCCATGCATTGAAAGGCTGCTAGTTCTACTTCCAGTCAGGGCACATGCAAGTGTATCTCACTAAGTTACATGACATTTATGTTATATGTATCCTTTTGTAGCTTGCTTTTTTATTAGCGTTTTGAAATGTATCTGCTACATGTAACTCTAATTTATTCCTTTTAAGTGCTATTTGGTATTCCATTGTATGGCTGCGCCACAATTTATTTCTCATTCCCCTGCTGCTAGAAAAAAAAAATTGAATTGAATATGATTTTCTTTTTGATCATTTCAACTAATGCTATGGGGAACAAACATACTTGAAAATCTCATGCACATGTGCAAGAGTTTATTTGCTGGGTGTGTACTCAGAAATAAAATGATTGGGTCAGAGAGTATGTGAAATTTGACCATAGCTGAGTATTTCCAAATGGGTCTCCAAAGTGGGAGAACAAGTTCAAATTATCATCAGTGTAGAAGAGTGCTTGCTTCCCCACACTTTTCTTGTACTTAATATTAGTTCAACTTAACGTTTTCGTCAATGTGGGACTGAAATGGTCTTTTATTTTATTTTGTATTTCCCACATAAGCAGTGAGACTAATCAGCCCTTCATTTGTATGTTGACCTTTTAGGCTCCCTCACACCTATGAGTTGTTTGTTTATATCCATTGCCTTTTATTCACATTGAGGTTTTCTTTTATTTGAGAATTTCTGACCTATTATGGGTATTATCCTTTGTTAGTAATATGCCTTGGAAATAGTCTTAAAGTCTGCGGTTTAATGTTTTAACTTTGCTTCACTGGTTACCTCAGGGTCAGAGATGTTCTCTACTTTCTAAAGTGTTTAACGACTTGAGTTTTCTATCTAGGACTTGGTTCTACCTTAATTTTTATGGTTAAGTGCCTTGTACTACCTGATCTATTGCTTCAGCAAGTGACTTCTTGCCGCTCTGATGGACAGTGTTGCCTCTGTCACTCACCAAGTTTATGTGTATGTATGGGTCTGGTGCTGGCATTTTGGGGCTCTTTTTCTATACTTCTGTTAATCCTACAGCCTTTTTTTTTTTTTTTAATTATTTGTTTTTAGAAAGAGGGGAAGGGAGGGAGAAAGAGAGGGAAAGAAATATCAATGTGTGAGGGATTCATTGATCAGTTGCTTCTTTATGCCCCTAGCCGGGGACCTGGCCTGCAACCCAGGCATGTGCCCTGACTAGGGATCACACGGGTGGCCTTTGGATCTTCAGGCTGGTACTCAACCCACTGAGCCAAACCAGCTAGGGCCCCTTCCTTGTTTTAAAAAGATTTATTTAATTTTTAGAGAGAGGGGAAGGGAAGGATAAAGTGGGAGAGAAACATCTTATCAGTTGCCTCTCATATGTGCCCTGACTGGGGACCAAACCTACACCCCAGGCATGTGCCCTGACCAGGAATCGGATCCTGTGACTTTTCACTTTATGAGACAATGCCCAACCCGCTGAGCCCCACCGGCAGGGTAGCACCCCTCCCTTGCCTCCTGCTACGCACTGGTTCCCGGAACAGCCTGTTAGGATTTGTCAAGCATGTAAGGTAAATTCCCCTACTTGAAGGTGGTCACATGTGCTTGTTGGCTTTTTCCATGTATGTTTGTCTAGACACTTGTCTCTCTAGATGTGGTTGCTTCCCATAACCATATGTATATATATAACATGACTATTGAGTCTATAATTAAATAGACATTTCCATGAGGGGTGCACCACCCAGTATGTAGTATGTTATTAGTCTAGCCCTGGGTGGCCCAAAGACCTGACCATACAACTAGGTTATGTTCAGATACTGTTCGGTAAACCTTGGGGTGGGACACTGTGGCTAGAAGTCCCATGTGTTCAGCACACAGTGTGGAGTGACCGCTGCTGTGAGCCAGCTGCCATTTGCCATCACTGGTTGCGGATAGCATTGTAGAGGATGCTCACCTTGGTGGATGGGCTCCTTCATCAGAGGGTCTTCTGTGGAGGTGAGAGCTTCAGGAAACCAGCTGTCCATTTCCACCTGATGAGTGGGCAGCCGCCTGTTTGCTAAGTGATTGAAGACTCAGGGGCTGGTTTTGGTCCTTAAAGACTCATCTAGTGATAGGACGTCTCGCGCACGTCCCGCCTAGGGAATTTAGCTCAGACTTGCACAACGAGAATGTCAAGTTGGAGACAGTTTCGGTTGAGGACTCTAGTTGCCTCTCACAACAAGAGGAAGTCCTCAAACTCAAAAACTCCAGAGCCCAGCAGACGTGGAGGAGTTTTTGTTGTGAAAGGCCCCCCAGTCAAGTGTGTAATCAGTCCCTTGAGATGTGAAGGGGACAGAAGGTGTACGGGAAGGCCTCTCCTGCAGCCTGAACTAATTTTTCATCTTGTCATCGGGGCCCTCATTCAGAGGCAGCCACATGTCTCATGCTGTGGGCTGGAAGCTATAGGAACAGCCCCAGGTTCGGGCGGTACTGCCTCCAATAGCCTATATGCAAAGCTGCTGATCTTGTTGTGGGGCCACTTTCGGAAGTTGGTGCCTACCACAAAGTTTGGCCTTAATTGATTGTGAAATAATTCTTGGAGCTGTGACAGAGCCCCAAAGATGGTTCCTGGGAAGGCCAGTCATTTGGATTTTGTCCTCATTCAGGGCCAGTCTGTTTTCCCCCAGTGGTGCCAGGGTGGTGGGAGCAGCTCTCTCTGTGGAGCCCTTGTGGCAATACCTGCGTGCCCACCAACAGTTCACATTCTACCACGTGTGCCCACACCACCTGGGCTCTATCACTGGGGGATTCAGGGCCATGAATGTGCCCTATATCCTGTATCAGGGGAAGGCCGACTGACTTTCCCCTGAGGGATCTAAAAAATGAAGTGTGAGCAATCGCCTGCTTAGGCTGCAAGCCAAGGGCCGGGTACGGTGGCAGCAACACTTTCAGTCACTCGGTGCTGTCGTGGAAGCGAAGGTGGCCACCTTCTTGCTCCAGCTTTCAGGGCACGCAGTAAGCTCCCAGCTCCGTTGGCCTGACAGCCGTGTTCAGCTTACAGGAAGCTTTGGAGCTTTGCCCAGCAGCTCCGGCTGCCGGAAACATTGGGTGAGAAGACCGTGTACTTTTTCTTCTTCCAGGAAAAGGCATTGTTTCCATTAGGCTTGGAAGCTTTCAGAAGGGTAAATGCTATCCTGAGTTCTGTGACCCTTTTGGGAGCCACCAACAGGGGTTGCCAAGAACGCACCCCTTGAGTAGTAGGTTCTTGCAAAAGAGCAGCAAACACAGTCCAAGACAAAGACAAAAACGGAAACAACCCTTCCCCAAACCACAAAACTGCAGCCAGTATCTAGTAAGGGTGAGACTACGTGGGGCTTCCGGGGCGGGGCTGAACTGGAGACTCCACCCCATCCATCCCCAGTGCTGCCCCTGCTGGCTCCACCGCTGTAATTCATCCACTCTGGGTGGTATCCGCTCACACTCGGGTCTTGGCTGCACCGAAGCCAGGAGATGCGCTCCAGGTGTTTGCATCTGCTGCTCCATGCACGCTCAGCCCCGCGCTAGCCTGGCCTGCAACCAGCCTATCAGCCCCCTCCCGGCCTTTCAGTCGCAAATATCTGCGTCTCTGCAGGGACTTTTCCTGGGCCTTTTTTTTTTTTTTTTTTTTGGTAGGAAGTGCGTTTCGTTTGAGAACTTCCGTGGCTTTCTGCTTCACCCACCCCTGGGGAGCCTGCAAGTCCTTTCTTTCCGGCGCTGTCCATTCGTCTCCGCCCCGAGGCTGTGCGTTGGCCACTGGGGATGTTTTTCTTCACAGCAGCCTTCCAAGGCCATCCCTGAGTGAGGCTGTGCAGGCAGCTGCTATGTGTGCACTTGCGGTCCACATAAAATGTACAACTTTGGTGCGCCAATTCTGAACCCGGGGTAGGACAAACGCGGTTTTCCCGGACTGCGCCTCTCCACTTCGGCCACAAGAGGGCGCGCGCCGCTAAGGGAGGGCGCGCGGCGCGGGGCCTGGGCGGCGTCTTGCACCTTAGGGTTTTGTTTTCGCTCGAGAAAAGCTGCGCCCGGCTGGGAGCATTAGCAGCGCCCCAGCAGGCGTGGCTGCTGGCTGGGGATCCCGGGGATCCCCCAGGGAGGGCTCCCGTCCCACACGTAGCCCAGGGGACTCGGGAGGAAGCAGCTGCCAGCCCGCGAGGCCTCCACTTGCTCCAGGCTCTGTGGCGCTGACTTCCTGCTGCCCCACCCCCACCTCTCCCCCGAGGCCGGGCGGAGTCCCAAACTGAGGGCTCACGGGCTGCCTCCATTCCCCACCCAGGTACCGTTTGGCCCGGAGTGTATCTTAAAAGGTTTAATTCTGCAACATTTAAACATCAGGAAATGTTTAGCCTAAAACTCCAGATTTCCACTTGGGGGCAGCTGGCGACACCCCTGCCTGGGCATGAGGCCTTGCGGTAGTGCTGGTCAGATCCGGATCTGGGGTGACCGTTATTCTGGTTATTACCACTATCTAGAACTGGGCCGAAGGGCACACTTCATACCATACTGTTTCCTTTTTTTGCACGACGTGGAGTGAATCATGGTCTTTTTAAAACTCCACATAATTTTCTGCGTACACTGAAAATTTCCGTAAGTCCCAGGTGATACACAAGCTGCTTCAATCTCCTTACAAGGTGTAGAGGCACCTGGTGTTCTCACGGTGGCCTTCAAGGCCTCGCGCGGGTCACCTGCTCCAACTTGGGCGGGATGAGCGTCCGGTCCGCCCGGCGCGCCTCGCAGCAACCAGCCCGGCAACTCCTTTCATCTCCGTTAGGGGGCGCCCAGGGGTTGTTTTATTTTACTTTATTTTTAGCAGAGAAATTCCATCTAAATCATAGGTGAGACTCCATTATACAAAACAGGAACTACGATACTAATATGAATCACCAACTCCCAACATATACTTATTATAAAGTCAGTTCATAAGAACAGCAGGATGAGTTTGAAAAGTCCAGTTTGGATGAAGAAGGTAACAGGGCTGTAGGCTCTTCTTCAAATTCGTCCCACTGCTCCATCTCAATTGTAGGAGGCGGTGGTGACAGGTGTCTTAGCAGCTGACCTCGCATGCTTGTTTTCCTCAACCAGAGGCCACATGACCCTGTTCCCTGTGGGCTGCCCACAGCGGGGACAACCTGTGCGAGTTCGCATTGTAAGCGTTTGCCATTGATGACCGCACCGTGTTTTAGGTGCTAACGTGTGTTTTGTCCATAGAATCGGGTCTCTGGGAGCCCCCTGAAGTATCTGAGTTCACAGGATGCAGTTCGGACACTGCTGCGCAGTGGGGAGCAGTGCTTGCTGAGCCCACCCCCACCCCAAGACCTGCTGTGTTCCCGTGGAGCGGCCACACGTTTGCTTCTCAGGCTAGGTAAGAAGCTGGGAGGAGGTGCCCAGGGGATGGGCCAACTCCAGTCATTGCAGTGTCCGGAGCGAATGGAGGCCCAGGCTGAGGGCCGGCCGGTAAACAAGTCTGGGAAAGAAGCTGGCAGCACTCAGCCGCAGCACAAGGGGTGCGTCACCAGGGTGCTTAGGAACAAACTCTTTTCCCTGGGCCTGTCTGCAGACACCAGGGCCAGCTGCCCACGGGGGAAGCCAGTCAGCTCCAGCCCTCTCTAGCAGCCCAGATGTGGACTTAAATCCTAGCTCTGTCACTTCCTGAAGGTCCCCTTGCCTTTCTCCTCAAGTCTGCAGCTCCAGTGCCAGAATGTTCAGGGTAGGGTGCTTCCTTCCCCACAGGGCCCTCAAAGTCAGGGGCAGGCCTTCCTGCCAGCCACACCACCTGCTACAGAGAGAACACCACCAAAGCCACTTCAAGAGCCTCTCTGAGCAGCAGTCTTCCTTTGTGGGTGATCAGAAAACATTGGTGGCAGAGGCTTGCCCAAGGGGGAGCACCTGCCTCCCCTGCCTTCCCCTCCTCTCCAACCAGCAGGCCAGGCCAGGGCAGGGTCTGTGGGCCAGGAACCCGGTTGCCAGTGGTAGAGGGTGTGGGCAGACCTGCTTTGGCTACAGCTGCCAACATGCCTCAGGTGCCACAATGAGCCAGGGGTGCCTCTTGGTCCTTAAGGCAGACCCTGTCCTTCCATAGATCCATACTTCCTTCCTCTCACATCTTTGCTCTGTCCTGCCTGGCTGTGACACTGGCTGGGTCCCCTCCCTGGGCTGGGAGCAGGGGCAGGGATAGAGTTTGGGGCACTGCCACGGGGCAACCACACATTGATGTTTACCTCTTTCCCTCCCTTCCTGTTTCTTAAAAATAAATAAATGAAATCTGTAAAAAGAATAATGAACATTTATGGTGGTGTGCAGCCATCACCGCTGTCCAGACTGTTTTCTTCTTTCTGAATGGAAAGTGTCCCCAATAAACAAGAACTCCCTATTTTCTCTCGGACACCTGTAGGTCCCTCAGGTATGGAAAATCACACAGCATTTGTTGTTGCTTTGTGCCGGGGTTATTTCATTTAACACAGTATCTTCAAGGTTCATCCATGGGGTAGCATGTGTCAGCATTTTTTTTTTTTTTCTTTTTAAAGATTTTATTTATTTTTAGAGAGGGAAAAGGAGGGAGGAGGAAGGAAAAACCGATGTGTGAGATACACCGATTAGTTGCCTCTTCACATGTTCCAGATGGGGGCCTGGCCTGCAACCCAGGCATGAGTCCTGACCGGGAATCGAACTGGCGACCCTTTCCTTAGCAGGATGCCACCCAACCCTTTGAGCCATGCCAGGCAGGGCTTGAATTTCTTTCTTTTTAAAGGCAACCTGTGTTGCTGTGAGTCCTGTTGTATCGCTTGCAGGAAGATCACTGGCTTCCACCCCTTGAAATCAGTTTACTTTGAAAATACGCAGATCTTGAGGGGCCTGTCTCCTGCCTCCTTTTACTCTTCCCCCCTGCAGTGGGTGGGCCCCTTCACTTCACCCCTGATTTTTACAGCCCTCTTCTTTAATAAGAAATCCTTCTGTAATTGGTCAACATTTTATTTAAAAAACACACAGACACAGGACACACAGTGGTCACGAAGGCAGAGTCGGGACAGGCAACTGAGGTCTGGTTTTTGGGGACAGGTTGACCACACAGTGCTCCCACAGGCACGGCTCACTTTAAGAAAAAGGGCATCTTCCAGACCAGACACCCCCGCTAGATAAATTAGGAAAATTAGGAAAGGGCTTGGTTGCTAAGTGGGGTTACCGGTCCCTGAGGCAGTTTCAAAAGCAGGAAGGAGAGACCAGGTTTCCCTGGAGGCTGCTTTTCTTTCCCAGATGGGGAGGGGTGTTCTCCAAGGAAGACAGCAGAGAGAGGTGCGGAGCAGCTCAGGAGCCCAGGAGGAAGGTGAAGGGCCCCTCCTGTGCCCACCAGCCCAGGCAGGACTTTGGCACAGGACACAGGTTCAGAAGTCTTTCCTAAGGTCACTGGCCCACTGACCCTCCTGCCTGCTGGGCAGTACGTCCTGCAGGGCCGGCTGCGGGCCCAGAGGCTGGGGTGTCCTCAGACATCTGCATCTGGGGAAGGAAGTGCCACAGTGAGGTCGGTGGGCCCGCTCAGGGCAGGGCCCCGCACCGGAAGTCGCAGGCCAGCAGGCCAGCCCACGTGCCGCCTGGTGCACTGCCTTCCTCCACCCACACCAACTGTCACTGGGATTATTTTATTCTTTTTAAATACATCGCCAGAAAGGAAAGATGTGAAATAGTGCAGAGGGGATTTCCATCCCTCCTCCTCTCCACCTCAGGCATCCTCCTCACAGGTCCCCGAAGTCCATTAGCTGTTTCTTGGGGCTCCTCTCCACAACTGAAAGTCATATATTTGTACCAATATTTATAGATGCACCATCGTTAAGTGTTACGAACATTTTTTTATGTTCTGTTTTTATCATTCATTTTTTTTCTTCTTCTTAAAACAGCTTTACTGACATATAATTCACCTACCATTGAATTTACCCATGGTTTTCACCTTATTCACTCTAGTCACAGAATTGTGCAGCCATTTTAGGGCATTTTCCTTTCTTCCCAAAGAACCCCCTGCCTGTTAACAGGCACCCCTGCATCCCACCTACCCCCAGCCCCAAGCAACCACTCATCTTCTTTCCGCCTCTGTGGATCTGTCTATTCTAGACATTTCACATCCAGGGAATCCTACCATACGTGGCCTTCTGTGACTTTCGCCAGTGACCCCCTAGAAGGAAACTGAAGCTCTGCTGTGACTACCTTTCTGCTGGGCCTCTCGCACCACATAATGTATATGCTATATCTCTAATGTGTCTTTTAAAAACAAAAAGAACAAAGACAGGAAGTGCTAGATCAAAGAAAGACGTGGATTCATCCAAATAGCTGGTTCGAGCTTTCAGCAATTCTCAAGAGAAAAACTACTAGGCATAGGTACTGGGATGGATCTGTAAGGATGTTCGTTACAGCTCTGTTTAGTAGCAAAGAAGGAAAAAAATGGCAACAACAATGCCCCACGTAGGAGACACGTAAACTGCAACCCAGGCATGAAATAGAATCAAGGCCACACCACGGAGCCATGAAGAATGACAGGAAAGAGCACCCAATGACACCAGGAAGGTGGCCGATAGAGGGTCAAGCTGGAGGAAAAGATCAGGTTATAAAGTAACAAGTCCAGAAAAGTTCTGATCCTTTTCATCAAAGCGACCTGCAACCAACTCTCTCTCTCTCTCTCTCTCTCTCTCTCCCCTCCCAAGACAGGAAATCCTGGAAGGAAAGACACCCAGCAGGTCCTATTTCTGGATAGCAGGATGACAGATGGTTTTCATTAAGAACACTTTTTTCTTATTTGCATTTTCTAAATGTTCCATATTTTACATTGGTCATTAGGGAACATTTAAAGCACTTCTTGGTCAGTGGCTGAAACCTTAGGGCTTTTCTGGGTGTGGCGGAAACTAGAGCAGAGTCTTGCCTCCATCTCCCGTCCTGGGCTCCGGGTCTCTCGTGGCTCCACCCCAGCAGGTTGTTGGCTGTTGTGAAACCCCAGAACAGGCTGTCCTGTCCCCTGAGCACAGGGACCTGTCAGAGATCACCTGTGTTCGGACAACCAGCACTCACCTGCTGACTGGGTCACATAAGAGATCTTGTAGGACAGCCACACGCTCGCCAGGCAGAGGAAGGTGGCCACGAACCCGAAGATCTGTACAGGAGAGAGAGAAGAGGGGTTTCCAGGCCAAGGGCCAACTGCTCCGGCGGTCTTCCTGCTCCTCGTCTCTGTGCCTTTCCCTGTCCTGACTGTGGCTGGGACGGAGCCTGGGGAGTCACCGGACCTAAACGCTTCACTCTCGATTGCTCAGGAGTAGGGAGGAGGCCCTGGCCCTAGGGACCCCCAGCTCAGACCCCGGGCCAGGGCTGGCGGCCAGGTACCTCTCAGCTGGCTCTGGGCAACTTCCATGCCCTGGTCAGGTTTACGTTTCAACTGACCTGGGGTCAAGCCACTATACTTGATTATCCTGGGCTAATGAAAAAGAAAAAGGTGGGGTTGTGCATTTTAATCTGGGTTTTTAAATTTTAATGTTCAACTGGATTTAATTGGCGTGAGGGCACTGTTTGCATTTCATTCGTAATGGTTCCTGCCCGGCTTTATATCTGTGTTAAGAGCCAGAAGCTGAGGCCTCGCCACCCAGCCTTACTGTTTGTACAGTTGAATGTACCCCGCGAGGAAGAGGGCCTTGCGTGAGGGGCACCAAATGGGCACCTGCTCTGCTTCTTGTCTGGAACGTCAAAGCCTGGAGTCATCTTCCTGACTAGTAAACGCATCTGGCAGCTGTAGCTAAAATGTATTGAGCACCTACTACGTACCCACCATTCTCCTAAAGCCCTCTGGTGTGTTAATTCCTTTACCACTCACAGCTCCGCCAGGGGCACCCCGCAATTACCCTCCCGGCCCTTCATTTCACACCTGAAGAAATGAAAAATTGGAGGGGCAGGAGGTCATCAACAATCCTGCCCAGGGCCACAGAGGCGGCAGGGGCCAGCCCTGGGATGGGAGCCCAGGGTCCTGGCCCCAGCGCCCAGTCTCCTCCACGGCTGCCCAGGTGTTCTCAGCAAACAGCCTCAGGTTCGCAGCGTTGCCACTAAGTGCCTGCGAACCAGGGCCTCCTGCAGTGGCTCAGGATGAAGGGCAAGATTTTCAGGGTTTGGTTTTCTTTTCAAGAGTGCCTGTTGGTTTGCGTAAGTGGCTGCCCCCACAGGCCCACACCTATCTTCCCCTCCCCTGGGCTGCTCCCTTGCCTCCTTTAGTACCGATTGTCTGCACCGCATAATTAGCCTGTTAGAGCCTGTTCGGGCCTCTCATTGTCTGTTCTGCACAATTAGCACATTATATACCACCGCGGTCTCCAACTGTCTGCACTGCATAATTGAGCAGTTTATTCTTTCGCTACAGAATGCTATTCTGGATGACAACGCCTTGTTTGCTAATTGTCGCATGTGCCTGAGCCTTGACTCCTGAGCTGCATCACTGCTTTCGCGTAAGTCAGGACCCTATCTTTATATTTCTTCTGGCTCCACCATGCTACCAGATGGTGCCTGGTAGGTGGGGTTTATTGGGGTTCCAAGGCCAACACCATTAGGTGCAGCCTGAACCATGAAACCCAGTGGGAATCTCCCAATGGGATCCTGCAACCCGCTGGACACACATTTTCTTCGTGTCTCCTCTACCAGCCTGTCTGGAGTTGGGCAGGTGGTTGGTAACCACACCTCTCCTTGGGAGGGATGTTTGAAGGGGTGCAGGGTGGAGGAGGGAAGGGTGGGCACTCAGGGGCAGTTTAGAGGAGTTGCTGGCAGTCTCCCCCATGCTGACCCTTAGAGGGCAGACTCCACCCCTCGGTGGAATTCCAGGCCAGGAGCCTGGGGAATTTGTAAATGAAAGAGTGCCTGTCACGCAGACAGCTTTTCTTAAAACTCACTTTAAAAATCATGCCCTGGCTGGTGTGGCACAGTGGATAAGGCACTGGCCTGCGAACCCAAAGGTCGCTGGTTCAATTCCCAGCCAGGGCACATAATCAGGTTGCAAGCCAGGTCTCCAGCCAGGTCCCCAGCTGGAGGCAGGTGAAAGGCAACCATACATGGATGTCTCTCTTCCTCTCTGCCTCTCTCCCTCCCCTTCTCTCTGAAAAATAATAAATAAAATCTTTAAAAAAAATCTTGCCTGCTCCTTAATGAGGCCAATCAGCACTGCCCCTCAAACCAGCAAACTGTAAACAACGTGCTAAATCACAAATCAGATAACAGGCGTCTATAAATCTTTTAAAAGCAACGATGTACACATATGTATACATGAGCTTGTATATGTGTGATAAACAGAAATACCTCCCATAGCACAGCAGTTTCCCCCCTTTCTATGCCACTGCTACCTCAGGCTATCAGATGGATCCATGTTCACCTTTGAAAGGTATAGGAGGGTGACTTCCTGGGCTGAACACGGCTAAAAATGAGGTTTCGCAAAACTAGCACTGCCGGCCCGTGTTACCAGCTGATCCCGGTACTGGTCCCCTGGGCCCAGGGGAGGGTCCCGAATCTTTTTCTGCACAGGGCTGTCGCAGCCACACACAGATGGCCGCGGCGGGCATGTGACTGAACCCCTACGCGCCCCCCGGCTTAAGAAGCGGCTGCAGAGGGAGGCCTGGGCCTGTTTGCCCACAGCCCTGCCGAGTCACCTCCTGAGGCCCAAGCTTAAGGCTCTTTGGAGGCCGGGCTGGCTGGAACCAGGCGGGTACCGAATCTGCGAAAGAAAGGCCCCGGGAAGCAATCCCTTGGCCTTCGTCCCCGTCAGGGAGAACAGGAGCTGTCAAAACAGGAATTCACTGCTGAAGGCGCCCCGGGACGGTCCTCACCGCTGCGGCCACCAGCGTGCTCTGGTTGTAGCTCTTGGAGGCGGCTACGATGGAGGCGATTAGAAGGAGCAGGGTACCGATTAAATAGTGCAGAAGTTCCTGGGGGCAAAAACAAAGCAAAGGGTGGGTAGGGAGGTGCTGGGTCTCGGCGGGAACGGGGCATCAGAAGAGAGGAACGGAGCGGGGGCGGGGCGGCAACACACGCACAAGACTGGCCAGGATGAGGCGGAGGCCCAGCAAGAGAGGAGATGCCAGGCGGGCAGGGAGAACGGGCACATCGAGGACAGGCCGTGTCTCGTCTGAGAAGAGACAGCCAGGAAGTGATCCTGAGACCAATTTGTAGACACGACCCTGACCGCTGGCCAAAGCTCCTCAAAAGCAAACGAGCTTCTGCCGAGTGCCCGGCTGGAGAGCTGAACCGGAGCTCCTGCCCTCAGGGGCAGAGCTCCCCGGGGAGGTGGGCGTCTTCCGCTCGTTTCCCAGAAATACTGCGGACTCCCGCTGTGCTGCTTTGGTGGCTGCCTGTTCCGTGAACAGTTATTTAGGGGTGGGCTTGCGAGGCGCCTGGCCCCCAGCCTGGGTTGGCGTCTGAGCCAGGAGTGCGGTGGGCGGCACTGAGTGGGTGGCGGGAGTGGCCCTTCTCTCCGCAACTGTGCCGCTGGCCAAGCTCTGTGGGGCCACCGCACCCACCCCACTCGCTCTGCTGTGTGAGCATGTCATTCGGCAACATGGAAACACTTGCACCTCCTCCCCCTTCCCCCCCAGTAAACACCGGGTCAGAGCAGAAGTGGCGTTTAGGGCCACTCACAGGACTCACTCTAAACCTAGAGTGTGTCCATTTTCAGCCTCCGAGGAGAGTTCAGCAACTACGTTTTCATGGAGTTTTGCTCAACAGGGCAGGTGGCCGTTAAATTTGGGACAGCATTCCACGGTTATTTTTCTTTCTTTTTTTTTTTGCCAGTTCCTGGCAAAACCTTACAAAATCAAAGACCCTGATTTCTCCCTTAGTAACTAGAAAAGGATAGTGCAAGATTGACCACAGAAATTTTGACAAAGAGCAGATTAGTAGCTGGACGTTCCCTACCTCCCAGATTCTCACACACAAAGAAGAACGACATTGGACGGGGAAATGACCTGAGAGAGCCCTTACACGGAAGGCACCCACACTGGACTCAGCTCAAAACTGTGTGGCTGAATTTATCCTTCCGACATTCAGTTGCCCTGCAGCCCATCTCATCTTGTACCCCAGCTTTTATTCTCTCCCCTGCTTGTGCATTACAGCCTCAGGGAAGCCTACAAGCAAAATGGTGTAACTATGACAGGGTCCTTACAACTTAGGAACACACACACAAAAGATTTCTTTTAAAATAACTGGGTGGGTAATAGCATTAAATGTGAATGACTAAGCAATTCAATCCAGAAGCAGAGGCTGTCAGACTAGGTTTTTAAAAAAGATACGACTCTATAGGAGGCACCCTTTATATTCAAACATACAAATAGACTGAAAGTAGAAGGATGAAAGACATACGTTATTCAAATAGCAACCAAAAGAAAGGTAGAATGGCTGTAGTTGTAGCAGACACAATAGATTTTAAAACAAAAAATATTACCAAAGATAAAAAGGGACAATATATAATGACAAAAAGGCCAATACATCAGGAAACTAGCAATTATAAACATATATGCACCTAACAACAGAGCAACAAAATACATGAAGCATTTTCTTCAATGTACATAAAACATTCTCCAGCATAGACTGTATGCCAAACCATAAAACAAACCTCAATAAATGCAAAAGGACTGAAATAATTTGAAGTATGTTCTCTAACTACAAAGGAATACAATTAAGAGATCAATAGCAGATAGAAATTTGTGAAACTCGGAAGTTTGTAGAAATTAAGTAACACGTTCCTAACTAAATAATGAGCCATAGAAGAAATCGCCATGAGGGAAATGAGAAAAACTTGGAGATGAATGAAAATGAACACATAATATACCAGAATTACGGGAAGCAACTAAAGCAGTGCTCAGGGAGATATTTATAGCGGTAAACGCACATACTAAAAAAGAAGAAACGTTTCAAATTAATAACCTAACTTTTACATTAGGAAATCGGAGCCCCGGCTGGCGTGGCTACGTGGATTGAGCAGAGTGGCCTGCAAACTAAAAGGTCACCAGTTCAATTCCTAGTCAAGGCCCATGCCCGGGTTGTGGACCAGGTTCCCGGTTGGGGGTGTGTGAGAGGCAGCAGATTGTACTGATTTTTCGCTCCCCCTTTTTCTCCCTCCCTTCCCTCTTTCTAAAGATAAACAAGTAAAATCTTAAAAAATAAAAAATTGAGCCCTGGCTGGTAGCACAGCGGATAAGGCGCCGGCCTGTGCACCCAAAGGTCGCAGGTTCGATTCCCCAGCCAGGGCACATAACCAGGTTGCAAACCAGGTCTCCAGTCAGGTCTGTGGCTGGAGGCAGGTGAAAAGCAACCATACATTGATGTCTGTCTCCTTCTCTGCCTCTCTCCCTTCCCCTCTCTCTGGAAATAATAAATAAAATATTTTAAAAAAATAAATAAAGAAAAGAAAAAATTGGAAAAGAATAGCAAACTAATCCTAAAGCAAGAAGAAAGAAGGAAATAAAGATTGGAGCAGCATTTATTGACATAGAGAACAACAACAACAAACAATAGAGAAAAATCAATAAAACTAACAGCTGATTCTTTGAAAAGCTTAACAGAAGACAAATCTTTGACTGGACTGATCAAGAAAAAGTTTACAAGAAGAGAGAAAAGATTCAAATGACCAACATTGGAAATGAAAGAGGGGGAACATTACCAGTGATCTTACAGAGATAAAAAGGATTTTAAAGCAATACTACCAACAACTGTGTGCCAAAATTGGGTAACTTAGAGAAGATGAACATAGTCCAAGAAAGGCATATTACTGAAAATGACTCAAGCAGAAACAAGTAATTCGAATAAATCTGTAACAAGTAGAGTTTTTGTTTTTGTTTTAAAACACTTTATTATTTTTAGAGAGAGGGGAAAGGAGAAAGGCAGAGAGGGAGAGAGACATCAATGTGTGGTTGCCTTTCACCTGCCTCCAGCTACAGACCTGGCTGGAGACCTGGCTTGCAACCTGGCCATGTGACCTGGCTGGGAATTGAACCAGTGATCTTTGGGTTCACAGGCCGGTGCCTTATCCACTGTGCCACTAGCCAAGGCCTATAACAAGTAGAGTTTAAATTAATAATGAAAAAAATCACCCATAAGAAAAGCCCAAGTCCACATGGTTTACCAACTCTTCTAAAATTTAGAAGATGAGAGGCTACTTCCCAAATTATTCTCTGTGGCTAGTATTACCCTGGTAACGAAATGAGACACAGCTGTCACAAGAGAACAAGAATATCTCTTATGAATGCATATGCAAAAATTATGAACAAAATATTAGCAAACCAAATCCAACTACATATAAACTGAATTCTACACTGTGATCAAACAATTTATCTCAGAAATGCAAGCTTGGTTCCACATATTAAAATCAATGTAATACACCATATTAATAGAATATTAATGGGAGAAAGCTCACATGATTATCTCAATAGACAAAACGCAAGTGACAAAATCTAACATCCTTTCAACAAAGTAGACCTAGAGGGCAATTTCTTTTGTCTGATAAACAGCATCTACAGAAACTCATAGCTAACATTATATTTCATGATGAAAGATGGGCTGCTTTCCTCCTAAAATCAGAAAAAAATAATGATATCTACTCTTGCCAATTCAACAGTGAACTTATTTCTTGCAATAAGGCAAGAAAATAAAATAAAATGCATCCAGATTGGAAAGGAACGTAAAATTATCTCTATTCACAGGTGGCATGATCTTGCATATAGCAAATCTCAAGGAATCCACTAACCATCTATTAGACCTAATAAATGAGTTCTGCAAAGTTGAGGACACCAGATCAATATAGAAAAATCAATTGTATTTCTATCCATTTGCAATAAACAATCCAAAAAAGAAATTAATAAAATAATTACATTTGAAATAGCATCAAAAAGTAAGGTACTTAGGAACAAATTTAAACAAAAAGCTCAAAACTTGCACTCTGAAAGTTATAAAACACTGCTAAAAGAAATAAATATTAAAAGATCTAAATAAATTTAAAAACTCCCATTATCATGAATCACAAGATTTATTATTGTTAAGGTGGTAATAGTCTCCAAATTGATTTACTGCAATTTCTATTAGAATCTCAACTGACTTCATTGTAGAAACTGAAAAGCTGATTCTAAAATTAATATAAAATGGCAAAAATCCAATATAATCCTGATAAAGAACAAACAGGGAGAGTTATACGTCTTTCTTTCAAAATTTACTGTAAGTCTACATTAATCAAGATAGTGTAGTAAGATCAAAGCAATAGAATTTAGGCCAGAAATAAATCCATGTGTTTATGGCTAACTGATTTCCAGCAAGGGAGCCAAGATAATTCAGTGGGGGAAGAATAGTCTCCCCATCCAATTGGATATTCACACACAAAAAATGAAGTTGAATCCTTACCTCACACTATATGCAAAAATTAACTCAAAATAAGTCAACCCTCTAAATGTATCAGCTAAAACTATGAAACTTTAGAATAAAACTTAGAGGTAAATCTTCAGTTTTGAATTTAGCAATGGCTTTTAGATATATCAAAAACATAAGCAACAGAAGAAAAACACATAATATAGATTTCATCTATATTTAAAACTTGTGCTTTACTAAGTACTGTCAAGAAAGTGAAAACAACCAGCAGAATGGGAGAAAATATTAGCAAATCGTAATTCTGTAAGAGACTTTTAACTAGATTATATAAAAACCGTTACCTCTCAATAATAAAAAGTCAAGCTAATCAAAGAATGAAGGGCAAAGGATCTGACAGACGTTTCTCCAAAGAAAAGATACAAGTGGACAAAAAGCACACGAACACTTGATGCACATTATTAGTAATCAGAGAAAAACACAACTCAAAGCCACAAGACACCACTTCACACTCACTAGAATGACTATCATCTGAAAGTCAGAAAATAACAAATAGTGATAAGGATGTGGGAAAACTGGAACCTGAATACACTGTTTACTGGGAATGTAAACTGATGGACCACTTTGGAAACTAGTCTGGCAGGTCTTCAAACAATTTGACATAGTCACCATGTGACCCAATTCAGCTCTTAAGCATATTACCAAGTGACATGAAATCCTGTCTATACAAAAAAACGTGCACATGAATGTTTATAGTAGCATTGTTTATAATAGCTAAAAGGCAGGAACAACCCAAATGTCCATAAATGTGGTGCATGTATCCATTCAATGGAATATTACTTGGTTGGGAAAAGGACTGAAGTACTGGTACATGCTACAACAAAGATAAACCATGAAAGCACTCTGCTCAGTGAAAGAAGCCAGTTACAGAAGACCACATATATACATGATTCCATTTACACAAAACGTCCAGAACTGGAAGATTTATAGGCACAGAGTAGATCAGTGGTTGGTCAGGGCTGCAGGGGATGAGGGGCAGAGGGACTTTAGTTTTTTTTTAATTAAAAAAATTTTTATTATTATTATTTTTTATTTTTTTAAAGATGTTATTTACTATTTTTAGAGAGAGGGGAAGAGAGAGAGAGATGGAGAGGGAGAGAGACATCAATGTATGGTTGCCTCCAGCTATGGACCTGGCTGGAGACCTGGCTTGCAACCTGGTTATGTGTCCTGGCTGGGGAATCAAACCAGCGACCTTTGGGTTCGCAGGCTGGTGCCTTATCCACTGTGCCACCAGCCAGGGCTGGGGAGCTTCTTTTTGAGGTGATGAAATGTTCTAAAATTGACTGTGGTTGGTGATGGATGCACAGCTCTGGGAATATATTAAAATCCAATGCATGATACAATTTCAATGGGTAATTGTATGGTATGTAAATGTTCTATCAGTAAAGCTGTTTTAAAAAATAATAAAGTAGGAAGAATACTTCAAAATCATTCCTCAGACTCTGCCAGTCCATTTTAACTGACATACCTTATCATTCGATACTCACAATGGTCAATATACCCATCACCTTCATCACCTTCTTTTTTCCATGTTCCCCTCCCAATATAGACACACAGCCCATTACTGTCACTTGAGAACATAAATACTGGAGTGAGAAGCAGAGCTTTTTGGTAGCCGGAAGGTGAATTTTAGAAAGCAGCGGGACATCAGGCAGAGATGTCCACCATACAGCGGGAATTTCAGAGCTGAAGCAGCTAAGGATGGTGCAAGAGGTAGACTGGGCAGACGAGAGGGATGTCATCGGTCTCAGGGCCCCCGCTGACACCCTGACTTCTGCGTGGAGAACAGGGCCAGGCCGCTCCCTTACCGACAGGGGCCAGCTGATACAGGTGAGCGTACGGTAGAGGCGGAAGAGGTGGACCAGGTAAAAGGTGAGGATCATTATCAGGTTGCAAATGGTGACCACTTCAAAGTATCTGAAGGCACTGTAGGCGGTCCACGGGGAGCTGCTCACGCAGATGAAGGCAATCAGCAGGGTGACCTGAGACGCAAATACAGGCACGTCAGAGAAGTCCGCCCGCGGGGAGCAAATGGCCACAAAACAACAGAAACACAAACCGCCACGGAAAACCGAGGAACTGCTATGATTCAGGTCATCGCCTCACAAATTGGCTGCGAGACGACAATTTTCTGTAGTACAAGCTTTAGAAACACATGTTGGTTGTGAATGCTGTAAGAACGGCTGTGAGTAGCTTTGTCCTGAATAGGACAAGCAGAGCCATTCCATTTATCTGCTGGACTCCAGGGAGCAAAGATACGGTGACTGCACCCTGGGTTTGCATATTTGGTTGAATTGTAGGAAGTTGCCGATATTTGACTGTTTTCGGCCCCCAAAGATGGTGACTCATACGTCACACCCTACCAGTCCGCAGATGGTGTTACTCTTTACTGACACCTGGTGTGCACGGTCTCATGGAGGCCTCTGCCAGGCAGATGAAATCACCCCATGTTCATATGGGGAGACTGAGGCACACAGGTTCAATAAGTAGCCCGAGGCTATGCCGCTTGTAAGCAGCAGAGGTGGCGCTTGAACCTAAGTCTGTCCGACTCCAGGGACCTTGTTCCTTTATGCTCAACGCAGTTTTGCTTCTAAAAATGGAAGCCCTCCCCGTAAACAAGCTGAGGCAGGTGGATGTGTTAGCAAATGCGGAGGAACCCTTGGTCGCCGCTGGGCCTAAGAACTCACCTGCTAAGTCGGTTGCTACGTGAAGGAATGAGTAAACAAATGAACATACGAATGAGAAGAATGAATAAATTAATAACCGGTTAACGAATTAACAGGTCAGGTGGAATGATTAGCAACATACGAATACCGTGGGAGAGCAGGCTGGAAGCGGGGAGAAAAGATTCAGGGTTTTCGGGAAGGCCACGCAAAAGCAATTCCCGCTCCCTCACAGGTGTTACAGGCATGTGAAAATCTTGGGATCTATTCTGGAAGCACGACTAACTTAGGACAAAAATTAATTTAGAAAAGTGGTATTAGAGTTGTCCTGGTTTTACCCACTTTGCCCACCTCCACCCAGCAGCCCCTTCTCCTTCAAGCAAACTCTCCCGCCCTTGTCCATGTCCATGGGGCGTGCGTGTACGTTCTGAGGACAAAAATGAGTTTATGCTGCCTCTTACCTATAAAGCAGTGATTTTTATAGGTAAGAGCGTGTTTTTATAGGCGTGTGCGCGTGTGATTTTGTGTCCTTTGGCAATATCTGGAGACATTTTTGGTTGTCACGCTATGGTGAGGGGGTGCTATTGGTATACCGTTGGAGACCACATGGGTGCTTCTTAACACCCCACAAAGGACAGTCCCTGTATAAAGAACTACCTGGTCTCATATAAGGCCCAGATATTGTGCTGCTGGGAGAAATGCTGCTGTAGGAAATCACAAAATGGATCTCATGCTGGTTAAAGTGGTCAATGCCAAAGAATGCTCCATCTCCCAAAGTCCCTCACTTCTAGCGTCCTACCAAAGCTCCTTAGTAATAGGCACAACAGCTACAATAGGTACAATGAATTTCCTTTCGGCCTGAAGCTGAAGGCAGCCATGGAGAATGTTCTGCTGAACAGATCAAAGCAACAGAGTGTGGCTTTGACAAGTAGGGACCCTCAAAACGGGCGTATTTCCCTTCGCTAATGAGTAACATATTTTCATTTTCTCAGTTCCTCTCCAGTCAGTCAGCCATGGCAGGAGAATGACTCATGCCTTGAGGATGTTTTGAAGCGGGGGCAGGCCAGGAGCATGCTGGCTGGCCACCAGCCCCCACTTCCAGGCCTCATCCAGCTGGGAAGTCTGTAGGCCTCTGGGTCCTGCACTGACCCCTCCTCATGCATGGAGGCATTTTCATTCAAGACCTGCCTGAAAACGCACACTAATCCAGGATTAGCCAGTGTGATTCTCGGGTGAAGCAGCACTTCTGCACCTACTTTAATGCAAAGATTAGATAATTTTAACAACCCTTCATCTGTGACAGAGTAGCTCTTACTCATGGTGACAGAGATGTGGGAGTTTCCCAGGGACCCACAGGGGCGCAGGCAGGTCTCCCCCTGCGCTCCCAGGGCGAGTCCCATGCAGCAGCAAGTGCATTACCACCCTACCACAAGCCACCCCAAACCTCCCTGGGAAACTTGCTTGTGAAACGAGACTTCCTGAATTCTGTCCGTTTGCCTTGAGTCCGGCGACCATGCGTTCTTCTTAAGAAAGCCCAATTTTGGAAAACCTCATATAGACAGCAGAGGGCGTAGACTTATGCAAGCTACCAAAAGCTTCGTTTTGCCCAAGAATTCTTCCATTCCTGGTTTAGATAGCCAGCATCTTAAGCTAGTGCACGTGAAAAAAAAAAAGGTTTGACTGACACCAAGCTTTTCAGGAACTCTTCTAAGGCCAGTAGGTGACCTCTGCAAATGCTGGAGACCCCTGAATCTTTCAGATCCATGCTTGGGGACCATCAGAAAGGTGAAGCAGAAGGAACAAGGCAATGGTGGAGAACGAGGCCCTAGGGTGTTGGTCCCCCAACCCCACTTGGCCCTCTCAGGATCTCTCTCATTCCGTTAGGAGCGCAGATCCACAAACATCCTGACTTCAGAGATGACCACGTGGGTGTTTGGACCTCAGGACTGAGTGAGGAAGGCCCAGGGCTCTGGGAAGAAAGCCTGGGTTCTGTTTAGAGTAACTGCAGTGTGATATCGCCCGAAGGAGTGACTGGATTCTCAGGGGCCTACTGGCTCCTCTCATCAAGGTTTGTCCTTCTGTATTGAGCTGCCTTGCAATTTGAAAATACAAGATCTAACATGGCAGTGGATTGAGCACTGACCTGCAGACCCAAGGGTTGTTGGTTTGATTCCCAGACAGGGCACAGAACCAGGTTGCAAGCCAGGTCTCCAGCCAGGTCCCCAGCTGGAGGCAGGCGAAAGGCAAACATACACTGATGTTTCTTTTGCTTTCATCCTCCTTCCCTTCCCCTCTCTCTAAAAATAATGAATAAAACCTTTAAAAAAAAAACAAAAAGATCTAACACAAATACCTGTTAAAAGTCATGTTGCAAGAACCCTCAGTTCGAGGCAAGGGTCTTACAGATCAGCCGAAGGGACTGTGTCAAGTGACTAGAATCACCTGCGATCAGAATCCAGCCCCCTTTGCTCGAAACTGTGTCCCCTCAGACTCCATACTGTCACAATTCTTACCAGAAAGCAGACAACGTTTGAGAAAGTAGCAGTGCGTTTCAGTTTCACAGAGATGAAGGAAGCGGATGGTACCCGGGAGAAGCAACTGTCCCCTGAGAACTTGGGAACGAAAACAAGCTGGTAATGCCACAGCCAGGCACTAGGGCAGCCTGGCCAGGTTCTCAGCTAGGGGTATCCCTTGTCAGGGCCCAGGGTGGGTCACCCCCAAAATCCCACAATGACATATTGATTACTTCGAACTTAAGTTCCTTGATAAGTGGTCGGTGCTGGAAGGCCACCTGGACCCTTCCTTATCTTCTTAAGCGCAGGGACTAAATCTCCCCTGTGACAGTGACAGGTGTCCTCCCTGCTTCAAGGAGAGCTGAGAGACACAACCTTGTGCTAAAGCTAAGAGATCCTCAGCCAGAGTTCACCTGCCTACACACTTTAGCACAAAAAGGCGACTAGTTCCACCACTGAGCCTCATTTTATGACCTGAGCATCGCATTGTGATTCTTCTGTGCATGTGTATCCATTCTTTTCCACCTGTTCATTTAATCTTGTGTCAATTTTATTATTTATTTATCTTATGGCTGGTTCAGCCATAAGAACAAGCTGAGGGTAAAGAGGATGGGGTATCCTCCTGTCCTCTGGCACCCTCGAGGAGGAATGGAATTTTGAAGTCTAAGACCATTGCTGGAGAAGACTCAAGAGGCAGAGGGTCAGAAGACGCTGGACAGCAGGCCCGTTGCTGGCTACGTGCAGCCTGTGCCCCGAGCAGGCCTGCCCTCCACGCGCCTGCCAAGTCTGGTCCACAGAGCGTGCCTGTGTCTGGCTGATGATCGCACCAGATACCTTTTGTTCTAAGAGTCCTGGGCTGCGTGCTGGCAGGTCACTTTACTGCGCCCTTCTCAAGGGTTTTTATTCTGACCTTGGAATCCTGTTTCAGTGAGAGAGACAGGCAGGAGGAGGGGAAGTGACTGATGAAAGGCGGCCTCAAGAAGTCTCAGTCCCACTTGAAGAGGCTCTTCTGGAAAAGCACCGGAGATGAAAGCCAGGCTTGTTCGAGAAGTCAGAGGTGTGAATGATGACTTAGCAATTGGAAACCGCACAGAGAATGCCCGCAAGTGACTTTGCTTGGCAGTGGGCAGGCCAGAAGAGGAATCTGGAAGGTTCCCAACTTTGGCTGAATTTTGCCCTAGGGTGTAGGCAAATTTAGCCCGGAGCCCCAGGGCAACCTCATGAACACCCACTGGGAGAGAGAACCCTCCCCCCTCCCGGCTTACTGCCTCTGGGCGCCCCAGTCTTCCGCACCAACATCAGTCTTCTGCTACATGCTTCTTCCCACCCCCTTATCCCCAGCACACAGTTCTGTCCTGTATTCAAATACAAAGATGCCACAGAAAACACAAGGGAGGGACAATAATCTAGAAAATACTATGCTAGGGGGTCTTCAGGCCCAGGTGTAGAGCAGCCTGGCAAGGCACTGCTCTCTGAATCTAACCACGCAGCAAAGTCACCTGCCGTGTGTGGAACCCCAGAGCCTAGGCTTGTCCCTGCGCGGAATATTTGTGGAAGGCAAGTAAGAAGCTGTGAACAGTGGCTGCTTGGGGAGCAGAATGAATTATTCAATGGCTAAAAGCATTTGCTTTCTCTTGAATTAGAAAGATCACATATTAAGTTGTAAAATAACATTTCCTTTTATGACATGTCTCAGAGGTCTTTCAGGGCACATATACGAGATCTACCCTGTTCTTTTAATTGACGGTAGCTTTATTTGAACTAGGATTTCTCAACCTTAGCACTATGACATTTGGGGCTGTTGTGGAGGGCTGACCTGTCCTAGAGGATGTCCAGCAGCCATAGCGAGAACCAAAGATGTCCCCAGACATTGTTAAAGGTCCCCTGAGGGCACAACTGCCTCTGGTTGAGAACTGAGACTTTATAAACAGTCTTCTGTTAATGGGTGTTTACCACATCTCTAGCTTCTTAAAACACAATTTTGCAAAAGTATTCTTGGACATACTTTGTATATGTCTGAACATTTCTGGAGGATTCTTGGAAGTAAAATTACTGGGTGAAAGCGCATTTATGTTTACAATTTTGATGTTTGCTGCCAAAATGCTTATCCCCAAAAGATATGAGTTGCCCTGCACAAGAAATCTTGCCAACACAGATTATTACAGTGTTTAAAAAAAATGAAGGCCCTGGCTGGTGGTTCAGTGGATTGGTGCCGGCCTGTGAAACCAGGGGTCGCTGGTTCGATTCCCAGCCAGGAGGGCACATCACCAGGTTGCAAGCCAGGTCTCCAGCCAGGTCCTTAGCTGGAGGCAGGTGAAAGGCAACCATACATTGATGTTTCTCTCCCTCTCTGCTTTGCTCCCTTCCCCTCTCTCTCTGGAAATAATAAAGAAAATATTTAAATAAATAAATAAAATGATACCTTATTCAATCTTCATTCCCCTAATTACTAGTTGGTTTAATGTCTTGTCACATGTTTATTGGTCATTGGCCTGCTCATATTCTTGGCCCATTTTACTATTGTATTTTTATTATGTATTGAAGAACTCTTTATATTCTGAATATTAACCTATTATGTTTTATGCATATTACAAGTAATTCTCTCAACCCCTCATTTGCCTTTACTTTCAGTCTTTGATTTTACCAAAGTTTAACTTCTTTATGCAGTTTTAAATCTATGTATCCGTTTTTATAGCTTCTGGGTTTTGTGTCTTATTTTTTCACTCCAAGATGATAGAATATCCTCCATTAAGAAGATGTGTTTATTTCCTTTTTTACATATAAAACTTTCACCTCATTTTTTAAATCCTCACTCAAGATACATGCATTGATTTTATTTACTTTTATCTAATTTTATTTATTTATTTTCATGTATTGATTTTAGAAAGAAAGGGAGAGGCAACGAAGAAGGAGGGAAGGAAGGGGGGGAGGGGGGAGAGAGAGAGAGAGAGAGAGAGAGAGAGAGAGAGATCAGTTGCCTCCTGTATCTGCCTCAACTGGGGATTGAACCCAAAACCTAGGTATATGCCTTGACCAGGAATTGAACTTGCAACCTTTTGGTGTATGGGACAATGCTCCAACCAACTGAGCCACCCAGCCAAGGTAAAACTTTCACCCCTTTCAGTGTGTGGAATTTATTTTTGCAGATGGCATGAGCTCAGGCACACATTAGGGTTCCCACGTAACCGAATAGTCAATCGACTGTACTGACAGTATCCATTGAATAGCACAGCCTTTCCCCACTGGCTTGAAAGGCTGACTTTTACACCAGCTTCTACCTGCTCACTTCCAATCCACTGTCCACAGAGCAACCCCATCAACTTTAAAACTTCTTAAAGCCTTAAAACTGTAAACCCTTCAACAATTTCCCATACTCTTAGATCAGGTAAAAATCATTTAATGGCGCCCAAAGGGGCTGTAGGTTGTTTCAGCTGCTGCTGCTTCTCTGGGTATGCTCTGCCCTTCAGGGGTCCCCAGTATTCTCCCTTACAGTGCAGCAGCAATCAGTGGTGCTCAGCTATGTGTTTGCTGGTCAAACAGATCATGCTTGTTGGTTAACCTGGTCACTATCCTTCCCCCACCGACTCAAAGGCAAGCTCCATGAATAGCAGGACCCCGTGGGTTTCACACTTACTCTCTGCTCCAGTAGTGTGCCCTGCACATAGTATGTACTCAGTTCAACACTGGGTGAATGAATCGTTCCTGGAGTTTTCCTGCCATCCTCAGCCACAGCTCCATGACACTCTAATACATTAAAACACACACACACACACCCCTTCTCCCTAATTGGCCTCAAGTCCTTTGAGAAGAGGATTGTGCTTCATGGGAACATCGCTTAGGGACCCAGCACAATGCCTGGCGTGTAGAAGATGAATGGCTTTTGGAAGCTCTCCAGAGTACGTGGGGGTGAATGTCATGTAGGCAGGGCTTCTAGATTCTTGGCTCATGAAGCCAGAACACTGTCTGCTTGTCACTCAGGCCACTGTCCCCAGCTCATTTTCCATAACAGATGCAGCCTGGATGGGCTACCTGCACAACAATCATGTCCCCCAGGCCATCACTGCTCTTCACCGGTCAAGGTCATCAGGTCACATTTAGGAAGACTGCGCTGGAAAGCACAACCTGTCAAAGATGTCACTACATTCATGCCCACTTGGGAGGTTTGGTGCTTATGCTGAACAAAACGGCAATCACACGTTTCTGTTTGCATCTCTTTCAGTGACTCAACTGCCTGGGCTCTGCGGTGGTTGACTGCATTTCAAGAACACAAAAGCAGCAGCCTCTGCTTCTCAGGCCTGCCAAGCCTGCCATCCTTCGGGAGGACATCCTTCATTGCGTACAGACTGCAGCAAAGCCTCCCTGAGGGACCCCTGCAGGGCAGAGAGGGCCAAGGACACTGGGACAATGTGAACACACTGAAGGGAATGTGAGGGTGGGTCCCCAAAGAAAAGAGGCCACCAGCTGTGTGTGTAGATGCTCACTGCACACTAAGCTCTAAATGCCTTACTTGCCTGTTTTATCCTCAGAGGGACCTACAATGCAGGTGCTGTTCATCTCCTTGCCTCACAGAAAGGGAGCAGAGGGACCAAGACATGAGTGATGTGCACTGACCATACAGTTGGGGAGTCTGAAGCCGAGGGGTGGACCTAGTCGGGCAGCCTCTCGTTGCTATGGCAATGATGGCTCTCACCACGCAGATGTGTCTCCAAAGGGCACCTGGATATGTGTCAGGAAAAGTGAACAGAGCAGGGCCGGTGTCCTCAGGCCGGTGCCACGGAAACCCCCGAGAGTCTAGGAAGCCCTAGCCCAGGTGGCACAGTGGGTGCACAAGCTCAGGGAGCGGACGGGAGCCACGAGGGGTGAGGAGACAAGGGGATCAGCAGGAGCCGCCACCTCCTAAGCACGACTAGGTGGCGGGTAGTGCACTTTTAGGCCAGGACAGAGGAGCAGCTGCCTGAGGGGATATGGTGGCCATGACCAGCAAATAGAAAGCCCGGCAGCTCCGACAGCTTCTGAGATGTGCATGTGACACAACACAGCGCAGGACGTGCATCACAACAGCACGGGTGCAAACGGGCACAAGGGATCCCGTCACGTTGAGGGAAATGCCCTACAAGTGGATCGGGTGATGGCTGCACAACTCCGTCAGGTTACGAAAAATCATTGAACGGCACACTTAAAACTACTATCTGTCACGCTACGTGCATTATACCTCAATTAAGCTGTTAAACAATGATGTGGGGGATTAAGTGGGTGGGGACAGATTTCAACAAGGGGGCAGCTGGGTGAGGGGGCATGTAAGGGTTCATTGCGCTATTCTCTATACTTTTGCGTATGTTTGTAGTTTTCCATAATAAAAAAAAAGTTAAAATACATAATGGCCAATATGCTCAGAGAGATACTGAAACTGCCATGAAGTGGGGAGGGCAGACAGAGGCATTAATTTGAGGTTTGCAGTCATCCCTCTCACCATAAAGGTACCCTTACACCGTAAAGTGTAAGTTAAGCAGTTACTTTAAAAATGTGTATTTACTTATTTATTTTTGGAGGGATGGGAAGGGAGGGAGAAGGAAAGGAAGAGGAACTGCGGTGTGAGACAGACATACACCGAAGGCGTCCGACACGTCCCCAGCTGAGGGCCTGGCCCGCAACCCGGCCAGGACCACATGAAAACTCCAAAGCAGCAGGTGCTTTTTCGCAAGCAAGTCAGGGATTATGACGCCCTGGCAGACGACAGACAGTTTTCCGTTCCTTCTGAGAACCTGAATAAAAGTGCAACTGTTCACATTCTGACCACAGCCAGACCCGGCGGGGACATTCTACAGAAACACAAGTCACAGCGCAAACACCAGTGTCTCCACATGGGGACAGTGAGTCTGGTGTTGTGAAGCACACCAGTGTCAAAGGGACCACAGGTGGTGACAGCTGGGGCCCGCAGCTTTCCACACGAATGATGCAAAGTGGGTTGAACACAACTTGCCCGACCCTGCAAAGAACAGAAGGAATATTCTGAAGCCCTGTTTTCCCAGCACTGACTGGAAAAACGCTGAAGCTGCTTTGACCGATGAAAATAGATAGAAGGCCCTGAAATGTCGGGACACGCATGGTATAATTTTATAAGCCAAACGAAGAAAAGGAGCAAAAAGTCTTATCCTAAGGTGAGACTGATTCCTTCCGGTCAAACCCGCACCAGCTTAACCGCAGGTGAATTCCTTTCTAATCTTCTCTGCCTGAATCTCAGACACCTGACTTCCTGCCCTCCAGGGCCTACGAGGCCACTTAAAAGCCCTTCCCCGATCTGATCTGCGATCTGATCTGCGTGTTTATTCCTGAATCTTGCTTTCTTCTCTGCCAGTAGCTGGTTCGCAGTGAGAAGGGGAAAGCAAGGGGAACTCAAGCCAGGCAGGTGCTCCAGGCGGCAGGCCATCCATGCAGGGCACCTTGCAGGGGGCACCGGAGCACCTGAAGGACAGGCTTGGCGGGGCTGGCAGGCACTCCTCACTGCTCATGGCACAGCCCACCGTGGGCATCCTTCTCTCTAGTCCCTGCCACTTGTCCCAGGCCTGAGCCCCACTGGTGAGTGTCCTAGAGAGCATCTCAGTGTTTTCCCCAAATAGCCACAGCATCTGTAGTCTCAGGTGCTCTTTCAGAACCTCGCAGCTCCGCAGCCAGAAGCACACTACTTTCCCTCTCCCGGAACCGGGGGAAAGTGGCACGGCATGACTCCTGCAGCTAGGTCACAGAAGGCCCCCATGCGACTTCCTCCGGCCTCGTGTTGCGGTGCTCACCCTGGAACCCACCCACCGTGTCATGTGGAAGTCCAGATTCCTTGCAGAGGCCGCATGGAGGAGCCCGCCAACAGCCCCCGCTTTGAAAGCTGGGACTGTGTCACTGGCGGAGCCAAGAGAAGCCCTCCTCACTGCGCCCTGCCCAAATCCCTGACCTACAGGATTTGTGAGCACAATTCGCGGTTGCTTTGCACCACTACATTTTGCGGCAATTTGATCTGCAACCGTAGTAGCCGCAGCAAATACTTCAACCCACCCACCCGCCCCCCCGTCCAAAAAAAAAGAAAGGTCCCGCTTGGCCTGTTTCGAAAGTAGCACATGAATTGTTCGGGGTTTCGTATTTTGATTCTTTGCACAGAGAAGTCGAGTTCTGTCCAGAGGGCAGGGAGAAGCCCAGGTGAGAGAGACAACATCTGTGACCTGCACCTGCCACGGTGTCTGAAAAAACGTCTCCTCAGCAGAGATACTCTTGGGGCAGGCTCCGTGGAAAGGCAGCTGTGGCCCCTGAGAACGCTGTCACCGAATATTATACCATGCAACCCGCTGAGGTGGAGATGGCTTACGAACCCCCACCTCCACCCTGTCTCACTGAGGGGGTGCGCATCCTGACCCCTCGCAGCCTGGAAGTGCTACAAGTGCTTGTTCCCGGTAAATGGAAAACGCCAGTGCCGTTCACCAACTTCCAAGAGCTATTGGTTTGGACTTCCCAGTAGCCACGGGACCCAAGGCGGGGAAGGAGGACAAGAGAGGCTACCTGGGCATCCACTCAGCCCCACCCCTGAGCCTCCCAGCATGGGAGAATCACTAACCCATGCTTCCTGGTAAGATTTCATTTGAAAAGAAGGTCCTACTCCCACCTACATCTACATATTGGTTTTCTTCAATCAAATGTGGCAATTGTCTGCAGAGCTGAGGCACCGGTGGGCTGAGTTCAGTGGGCTGGGACCACCTAAAGGGCACTTTGTGACATCATCTTCTCACCCCTTTTCTCTACTCAAGCCACTAGCCTGCTAGTCCCAAAAGGATGAAAGACACGTGGATCCCCTCCCAGGAACAATCTGGAATTGCAACTTAAAAAAAGAAAAAAAGACATGCGGATAGTGCTGAGTCCCTCCAGTTACCCGAGCCGACTCGGCCTGGATCAGATGACAGAAGCCAACGCCCAGCCATGGAAGCAAGCCTAGTTCAAGATCACCCAAGCCTACTCCAAATGACTTCAGTCACACGAACAACAGACATCTATTAATATTAAAATATTAAAGATAAAACTCTCCCTGGGACACTGAAAGGAGGTAATGCGGTAGTAACTAACGTTTTCTCAGAGCACAAACGCTTCACATAGAATCTGCGTGACAACCCTCAGGACCAGGTAATATCATCACCCCCATTTCACAGATGAGAAAACTGAGGAACAGGGATGTTAGGTGACTTACTCTAGATGTCACTCATGCAGTGGGAAATCCCATTGCCTCTTATTAGCTAAGTGACCTGGAAAAGTGACATAACCTCTCGGAGCTTCAGTTTTCCCACCTGGAAAATTGAGATGACAAATAGTACCCCATTTCGAGGGCTCCCTCATCTTAGATAATACCTGAAAAGCACTCAGCACAGCACCCGGCATGCATGACATGCTCTACCATGTATTCAATGAAAAACAAAACCCTCACCGGGTGCATGGAACAATGCTATTAAGGTAAGCCATCTACAGGCCCCGTGAAATAACGGTCCTGGGTTGCCATTTCCTCTTCCTTAACGGAATTTTCTGGAAGGAATCTTTCTCTGTGCCTTGACTTAGAAACTAAATAGAGGCCTCCACTTCATCAGCCTTCCTGGAGAGGACTGTCACGGAAGTGCACGGCCTTTATTTTTCTTCACACTCCTCCCTTGGGCCCCAGTAATGGAGACTGATATTTACTTAAAGTGGACATCTGCTCAGGGGCAGATGGTCGGGGCCATTTGAATAGTTATTATTTTAGTAATTTGTATTTGAACGCCCCCTAAAGTAAGAAGGCAATAAAAGGAGCTTTAGTAAGAAATGTCAAAGACGAAGGGAAGGGCAGATTTGCACCAAATATGAACCAGGAATACAGTGTTGAATCACCATTACGCAGAGCTGCAAAGAAGGTGCAAACTTTCAAAGCCAATTCGAAGTTAAGAATGAAAATTGAACCAAAGCTTAGGTTGGTCATTAGGAACGGGGTGGGAGGGTCCCTAGAAAGAGATTCTGATATGTATTCCCAGCCCCCATGACAATTAGGAGGCAGACATTAAGTGAGAAAAGAAGCAAATAATTACAAAGCAGGGAACCCCATGCTATGGGTTCGAATCTGTACTGTTAAATGAAAATAGCAACGTGAAAACCATGAGAAGAGCAAGCTGCCCACTTTATAATGGAGGGATCACACTGACAGCACCTGAGCCCACGGATCTGCCTCGACAGCATGGAAATAAAGATGGCCAGGCCTCACATACTGCCTGAGGGAAATGCACATCACCACCCAGGAAGTGGTCCTCTGTACAACATACCAACTGAACCCTGGTGAAGCTCTAGGTCTAATGGCCAACCTGGAGGAAATATAGGGACAGACACATCTACTCAGAGGGAAGAAACCACAGGGATAAATGACCAAATTTATTCACGAAGTAACTTACAAGGAAAAGGAAGGAGGGGAACCCATCGATTAAAAGAAACTTGAGAAATGTATGAGTGAAATACAGTTAAGAACTGTGAGAATTGCTCTGAATGAAATGAACTGGTGCCACCGCGGAGGGGGGATCATAAACGTGTAAGTTGGAAAACCCTGAGTAAAACCAAAATTGCCTTATAATAGATTTTAATGATTATAATCTTATTATGGTCAACAAATTGGCTCAGTCACAGTTCTCATTACGTCACTGTCTAAAGTGACCATATTTATGCTGTACATTAGAAATTATTTTGAAATCAACATTTAGAATCCCACCCCTCAGAATTTCTCTTTAGGAAAATTAGAGGATCTACTACACACTCTTAAAAATAAGATTGGAGGTAAAGAACCAGAGAGTAAATATTTTAGTGTTCGAAGGCCATACAACTCCTCAACTCTGTCACGTAGTACAAAAGTAGCCATGTGCAATACAAAAATGAATGTGTTTGGCTGTGTACCAATAAAATTTGATTTTTTAAAAAAGCTGGCAAGCCAAATTTGGACAGCAGGCTACAGTTTGCTGACCCCTGCAAGTGCTCAATGTAGTATCATTTATGGTAGCTAAAAGCTGAAGAATGGCTAAGTGGGCCCTGGCTGGTAGCATAGTGGATAAGGTGCCGGCCTGCAAACCCAAAGATCACAGGTTCGATTCCCCAGCCAGGGCACATAACAAGGTTGCAGACCAGGTCTCTAGCCAGGTCTGTGGCGGGAGGCAGGTGAAAGGCAACCATACATTGATGTCTCCCTCCCTCTCTGCCTCTCTCCCTTCCCCCCCTTCTAAAAGTGATGAAATAAAACATTAGGAAAAAAAAAAAAAAAAAAGAATGGCTAAGTGAAACAAATCTGTTTCTCTCTTACTTCCTCTCTCTCTAAAATCAATTAAAAAAAAATCGCGTGTGGAGTTTATGCAATGGGGGATCACGGGTCACATTTTGTCTTTTAATAGTTTTGGATCTAATTATGTTAATATTGGTCTAATCATAATTGTGCAATAATATGAAATCTCAGAAGTAAAATGCTTAACCTACAGAACCCCTTCAGTGGAAAATGCAAAGTAGGTAAATTAACACGCTCATTGCTTCGTTCATCCCTCCAGCAGTTCCTATGAGACACATGACCGTAATGGAGAAGTTGTCAAACCCTAACAGAACCACTACTAACCTACTTCCGTGGCTACCAGCTCTCCCACACTCTATCACTTACTAAAACCCCCGTTTTGTGCACTCATCAAGCCATATTCAAACTTCCTACTTTCTCTCCAGCTCAGAGCACGGCACAGGCTGTTCCCTCCTCCAGAACACTCTTCCAGCCTTGCCCTCCCACGCTGCCCCTTCCCATGCGCAGGTCCCAGCCTCAAGTTTCCTTCCCAGGAAAGACCGAAAGCCTGCGGAGGGCTCCTATCGACTGCGCTTCCTCCTTCGTGAAGCTTAGCCCTGTCCCACTAACCACACCACTGATTCAAAAATACTCCTTCTTGCACATCTTTGCTTCCCCCCATGCAGGGGTGGTGGTGGACCCCACAGTTGCTGCTGGTGAGACCAGGTGGTTGTGGCCTGGTTACCGCTGCCTGCCACGTGCCAACGTTCACTGTGCCAGCACCAAAATTTGCAGAGCGGTGTTGGCAGCCTGGGGAAAAAATCCCGGAGCAAGAGTGGAGCACTCTGGGGAGCCCTGGGAGCCCGAGGTTTGTGGGGCTGAGGTGGCAGGATGGTGGGTCAGGAGTGTTTATTAGCATCATTCTCCAAAATGGGAGGTCAAAAGCAGGTTACGAGCCCAACCCGCTAGCTTTTGGTTCTTTCATCGAGTCTGCTGAGGAATGTTGCGGTGCTCACATGCTTGATGTCACTAAGGACAGTGTGTAAAAATCCACAAAAACAAACAGACAGGAATTTAGGAGGGCCCTGACCGTAGTTAGGTTTAAGAATATCTTAACCTTTCCCTTCACCAATTTTCTTTTGTGTTTTCACAAGAATGTATACAACTCTCCCCTTGACTGAATCCGAAAGACCTCTTTCAATAATCATCACATAAAAATTCTAAGTGATAAAATGGATTTGTGTCATCATATAATTAAGAATGCTTCCTTCCTTCCTTTCTTAGCAGTGCCTAAAACAATGGTGCTTTGGAGGTGAGATCGTCACTTGTTAGGCTGCGATTTTCAGCCCTGCCTTGTTCACCCTCAAGTACTGGGGCAGGATGGGCACCAAGTAACCACCTGATGAAGTGACTTGAAGTAGCCTTGGCCAGGCAGACAGACATGACCAGGACCACACCAAAGGGTCAAAGGGTTAGTTCCTGAGCCAGAAATGGAAATCCAAAGGTGAGCTGGCCACCTCTGGCACTCAATTCTTTGAGTCTTTACTCCAACACAGTAATGCCATTATTCAGCGTTCTCGGGTGTTGTTCTAAATTAGGAGCCCTGTGCTGACGGCTAGACAAACAGACAGACCTTTCTCTCATCCCTCTGCTCATCTCTGTTTACCTTGGCATCGGAACCTGCTGTTTTGATGGTGTGCGGCAGTGGAAACCTGTCAGCTCCACTAAATCAACAAGAAAGGTGCTGTCAGGCTCGCAGCTGGGGCAGGAACTGCATCTTTATCAGAAACCCTGCCTGGGCACCCCACCCTGTCCTTGCTGGGGCCCCTACCTGCACTTCTCCCCACTTCTTCCCAGAGGCTCTCCGCCTCCCGGCCCGCCGGCCTGACGTTACATGCCCCAGGCCCCACATCCTGGGTCTGGCAGAGGGGCCCTTGTCCAGCTGGGCCCCCACCGCACCCCTCAGCAAGCACCTCCCAACACAGCCCCGCTGCATCCTCGGAGGACACGGACATCAACATGGTCATAGCAAAATGGAACTTCCAGATTACAAACAGTAAGATAGAAGGGACGGCGTTAGAAACTGGACAGGAGAAGCTGGCTGCACGAGGCCTAAGGGACCCGTTGGAGCTGCAATGAAGCTGGAGATACATGGGTGGCTTGGCAAACAATGTTTCCTTTGTTGGTGAAATATTAAAAGGATTCAAACGGGGATTTGCTGCATTTGTGGTAGCTGGCGGGGCTGAATATTACCTGGAGTCCCAGAATAAAGAAGCATCGCTGAAGAGAATACCGGGAAGTATCTTAGTGGCTTGTTAACACTCATAAAAATAAGATTTCCTCACTGTAACCTACTTATCGGTGTGTTCCTTAAAGAATACTAGTAACACTTATCTTTAAAGATTGTACTAGAACGCTGTAAGATCTGGCAGTTGAAGGACTCGGATATTCCTGTGTTTTCATATTTCTGTGTTTATAGCTCTGCTTTCCCCCCACCCCCAGCAGAAATTCCAGTATCACTTCTCTCTTATTAAAGGAAAGAAATGTGCTAAAATGAGGAAGACTGGGATGTAATTGCTGACCACAATGACTGAGGGTGGCCATCACCTCTGGGAAACGTCTTTTCTGGAAACAAACAAGCCCTTCTAAAAGGAGAAGACATTAAATGTCTATTGTCTACTCTGCTGAAGAGTTTTAGAATCTGACTACAACCGTAAGTCCTTCATGGGCTCCATTGGTTTCCTTTGGCCGCTTTAATTAATTATCACAAACTTGGCGACTTGGGGAAAATAAAAAGTTATTTTTTCACAGCAAATTCAGGCCTCCAGGCCTTGCTTCTTCCAGCTCCTGGGGGGCTGGCCTGGTACCCACTGCAATCTTTGTCACACCTGCACATCCCTAGTGCCTTCTTCTCCTCTGTGTGTCACTTACAAAAATCCTTGTCATTGGACTTAAGGCTAATCGAGTTAATCTGCACAACTATACATTGAAGTAACAATCACATCTATACATATTGACGTCACCATGAACTGTGACAGCAGGCTTACTGTCAGCAAGGAGACACCCCGCAGGCCAGGGGTGGCAAGTTATGCCACCAACCTTTTCCTCAGCCCCAAGTGGCAGCCAGCAAACGGGACACACCATTTAAATAGAGTAACACTACAGGAACCCTTGTAAAACCAACATCACATTATGAGATGTGGACGTGTCTCTTTTACCTTTTCCAAGTGACGTTCAGAACAACCCGTGTCCCTAAGGCCCCCGCCTCTGAAATCAGGCACCTGTTCTCCAGGAAACGTTTCCCCTGGCTATATAGTGCTAGGTCCTCCCAAGAAGGCAAAACAGTTACGGTCAAATTTATACTGCTATGGCACTGCTTGTGGTTCTTCCATGAAAGGTTATGGAAATAATTTTTCTCCCTCTTGCTTTTATTTTTCACTTAGTAAACATGAATTTGTTTTCTTCTCCTCTTCTTCCAAATAGTTGGGGGGAAAAAAAAACCCAAAAAAAAAAACCTCTTTAAGGGGACAGCAAAAAGTAACATTGAAAGTCCTGTGTGGCCCTGGCCGGTGTGGCTCAGTTGGTTGGAGCATCGTCCTTTATACCAGAAGATGGTGGGTTCGATTCCTGGTCAGGGCACTTACTTAGGTTGCAGGTTTGGTCCCCAGTTGGGGTGCATATAGGAGGCAAGCCACTGATGCTTCTCCCTCACATCAATGTTTTTCTGTTTCCTCTCTCCCTCCCTTCCTCTTGCTCTCTAAAATCAATAAACTTGTCATATGTGTATTTTAAAAGTCCTGTGTGATCTGTCAGGCAGCTGCTTGGCATCAGAGGTCCACAGGGCTCCTGGGCAAAAAATCTGATACACCAGTTTTGCAGGTGGAAGGAGGCTGCAACCAGGTATGTCCCCGGAGTGCACAGGCTTAGAGCCTCAGCAGAGGTCAGACAGCCGGGAAGCAAGTCCAACGGCCCCCTGAGGAATGCAAGCAAACACTGCGTTCATTGATGCCCTGCTCCATGCGCTCCCTTTAACCAGGTCAGTGCACCCCTTCCCCAGCTGGGGCAGGGGGCAGCTGCTGCTAACTCAGCCCACCTACCACCTTCCAGCGATTTCCCTTGGACAGCTGCAGCGGTCTGGTGCAGAGCCCCAAGTCTGTAGCCAGTAAAGGGTACCAAAGCAACTCCATTGCCTCAAAGCATGAGCAAGTGAGTGCACCTCACTTTCCAGAGCCCCCCGAAAAATCAGGCTAAGGCTAGACTTCTGAAACCCATCTTGGGCTCCTTCCCCTGCCCCACCCCTGCCTGCTTCCCTCCCTCAACAAACCAGTTGCACAAGAATCCCCATCTCTAGTTCTGCTCCCAGGGGCGCTGATTCCACCCTCCCTGTGATACATGTGGGGAAATTCTAAGAACAATATTGGTCATGCAGGTCTTTTTGTTTACAAGACTTTGCAGGCTCTTACTTATGTTAAAGTTAAGCTGGATCCTAGAGAAGTGGAAACTTGACTTATCGTCTGAACATGAAGCAGAGTTTTTCTCAATGCCAGCAGCTGCGGAAGACCCCTGAAGCCCTCCTGGAGAAGAAGTGCTACTTGAGAACCTGCGTTACTGGACAGATGGAAACATTACCAAGAGTGGGCAACACCTGACCGAAGAAATCTACGTTTAAGAATTCCACAAAACGATGACATATACAAGGGTATCCCCTACAGCAAGATAGCAAATGAGAAATAACCAAAATGCTTGCCAACAGAGGATTGGGTAAATAAATTTAGTAGTAAATCCATATTCTAAAATACAATGCAGCTGTTGTATTACATCCACCCCCTTTTTGACTCCCCTCCATTGTTATTATTATTATTATTATATATAAAAATGGCCACGGCACCTTCTGCTTCCTCACTAAGGAGCAGCCATGGGAGTGTAGGTCTGATGCAAGATACATGGGCTTCTAAGGGGATATGAAGTATGTATATGCTAAGTTACTTAAAACAGCATCATTTTATCATCTCACAGTTTCCATTGGTTAGGAGCCTGGGCAGGAGTCTTCTGCTCAGGGTCTCACAGGCTGTAGTCAAGGTGTTGGCTAGGCTGAGGGTTCACATGAGGATCGCGGCCCTTTTCCTAGCTCAGATGGTTACTGGTAGAATTCAGCCTCTTGCAGCTGTAGGACTGAGGTCGCCGTTTTCTTACTGGGATGGGCACAATACCTCTTTTAAGGACTTTCACCTAAGTAAGTCAGGCCCTCCTGGAGATAAATCTCCTTTTGATGAACTTAGAACCAACAGAGTTGAGATCTTAATTATATCTGCAACATCCTTTCACCTGGGCATACAACATAATCAGAATGACAATCTGTCGCCTTTGCCATGTTCTATTGGTTAAGAGTAAGCCCCTACCCACACTCAAGAGATGGAATTACACGGGGTTGGGACTCAGTAGGAGTCGCCCTAGGGTGTGTCTGCCACAGCCTTACATGGAGAGAGGGCACCCAGCACCCCACAGCGGGGGAAAAAGGGAAGCATTGGCCACACGGAGGTTCAAGTGCTGACTCCAGAACTTAATGGGTATTTTGAACCTTGGGAGAGGCTAAACCTCTCAGCCTTTGTTCAATCATAAGAAAGGGGAAACAACCCAGTTTCTAGAAGGGTCAAACAGAGGGAAACTGCATGTAAAATTTGAGCCTAGAGCAGACATGCAAACCTCAGTTCTCCTATCTGGAGGCACTCATGACTACTAGTCCAAAGATAATTGAGGGTAAAAGTAAGTTTACAGCTGTATGTGAAACAGTTTACCAATTATTTATTAATAATTATATGATTTTCCATATGAATAACTGTACACCCATTTTTGCCCACCCTTATATTCGTGGCTCCTTTGGAAACCTTCCAGCTGCTCTGTGGGTAACAAGTGAAAATGCTTTATAAAACTATGCACCTACTGTCTGTTCAATACCCCAATGAGGGGTTTTCCCCACTCCAGCTGATTTCATCTCTGGGGGAAACTGTCACTAGCACCTGAAATTGTCACACCTCATAGCCCCTTCTTTTGGACCTGCTACCGAGTGCCCACCAACAAGGAGCCAAACGGGTAAAATTATGGTACAGCCATTAAAATAATGGACTCCCATGCAGTTATCACAACATCACTTTCAAGCAAGGCTTAATGACATGGGAAAAGATTCAGGACTCCAAATTATCCTTTTTTGAGTTCAAGATCTGGACTCAAACTTCCTGATCTACAATCCAGTTTCACTATTACTTACATCTGTGGACAAATTACCTAACCCCACTGTGCCTCAGTGAAATGCAGATAATGGCAGGTCTATCAAGAGGATAAAAAGAGGTGACACGCCTAGCCCAGGGGCTGTCACCTAACTCAATCAGATGCTATTATTATTATTATTATTATTCAAGTACCACTTTCTTAATTTGAGAGGAACAGTTGAAAAAAAGGAAAAAAAAAAAAGACCTTCATCAACAGTATTCCCATTGTTGCTGCCTTCTGCGGGCAATAAAGAAAACCTAAGTGGAAGAAGTTAGGAAAAATACGCTGAGGTCCTACTATACTTGGCAATTCCCTCTGCTTCCAGAAGCTTCCAATTTACCCTGTATCCAAAAGCATTTAGTTAATTTCTCCTTTTTCTCCTTTGCCATCCTCTTCTGAAGGAACTTCATTTTCTCCATCTTTAAAAATGAAGATGATGTAAGGCGCTGGCCTGTGAACCCAAAGGTTGCTGGTTCAATTCCCCAGCCAGGACACATAACCAGGCTGCAAGCCAGGTCTCCAGCCAGGTCCTTAGCTGGACAGGTGAAAGGCGGACCATACATGGATGTTTCTCTCCCTCTCTGCCTCTCTCCCTTCCTCTCTCTCTGGAAATAATAAATAAAATCTTTTAACTAACTAACTAAATAAAAATGAAGATGATCTGCTCCAGTTCCCCCGCCATCTTTCCTGTGGGTAATGTGCATAAATCACTCCACAGGCGACTTCACTTTCTCTAACAGTCTGTCCTTCTATCTAAAGTTGAAGAAGGAAAAAGGAAGAAGGAAGAAGAAGAGGAGTGTGGCTGTCACCGGAAAAGAAGAGCCATGTCACTGTCACTTCTGTTTAAACACAAACCAGGAGGCTGAGAAGCATCTCTGTGATCGGTTCCCACCCAAGAGTGGGAAGGGCCTGGTGGGAAGAGATTCTGTCCGCGTCCACCCGCCTTTTCCTCCAGGAAGACTCCAGGCCACCGAGCAATCAGCAGCCAGCGCTGGGCTCCGGGCCAGGCTGTCCACGCGGCTGCCAGCGGCTGCTACGGGCGCCGGTGAGGAATGCCAGGGAATGAGCAGCAGCGAGGGTACCGCTGAGCCAAACTGGTGACAAAGAAACGAGCATGTGGCAGGCGGCAGGTCAGGGGCAGGCTGTCACGGGCTGGGCTGGCGTTGTGCCTGGGCCAGCCCAGCGAGGCAGATGGCAGGGGGAGGAAACAGATGGGTGTCCAGCGGCGCTGAGCAGGAAGCGCCAGCCCTGTGAGCCAGGGACCAGCGGCTGGGAGGAAGGGAGCGGAGAGGTGCGGTCTTCCCTGGCCCAAGAATTTAAATCAATGCACTGACCACACAGGGATTCCCCCCAGGTAGGGGGCCTGGAGGGTCTCTAGGACCTGTGGTAATGCCAGACAAACCTGTGGGCATCTCTCCAGAATGTTGGGACAGCTGTCACACGTACACTGCACCGTGGCCTGGGCAGCCCGGCGGGCCCTTCTGCGGGTGTTTTTTCCCCACGCTGCCTCCTCTGGGCAGGGATTCCCAATCTGGGGGGAGGGGGTTATCCAGGGTATCCTGGAGAGGAATTCTTGCCAGGGTTTAAGAAATCCACATGCTCTTAATAAATGAAAGTCTTGAATAAGTAAGGTCTTGCACCTGTGTAGTCCTATCATTCTTCAAATGTAGGCAGATGCCACTGTCGTTACTCAAAAACTAAGTGCATTTAAAAGCACCATGGACGTTTCTAGCCTATCAAGGGCCCTGTTTCTTTTCCAAATCATCAGACGCCAAAAATACAATTACAACTTAAAATACGACTCCTGTCCCCCGGGGCTCCTTGAAATTTCTGGATGATAAAGGGACCCCCATTCCCTTCCAGACTGGCATCTGCTCAGAAGGGCAAGATGCACTTCATTTCTCTCTCTGGAAGAGGTCACCGCCATTTATTTTGGGGGAGTATTTACAGATTTGTACATTAGGAACTTCTCTACAAGGAAGTTCATCACCACCTTGTTTGGAAGTGCCTTGAGCCACAAGGGGGTGGGTGCTGGTCACAGAGACCCTGGTACACCCATGACTGGCTACCATGCTGTTAAAAAAATCAAAAACATTAAGTGACATGAGTAAACAGTCATCAGATATTAAGCAAAAAAAAAAGTATTTTACAAAATACATATAGTACCTTAATTTTTGTAGGAAAAAAGCCCAAAGACCAAAACACCCAAAATATATATGTCTCCTGTGCAATAGTATAAAATTTTACTTTAAATATTAATTTCAGTAGAGAGGTCATGGGAGTCTCTTTCCTTCTTCTTTGTGTCCCAAAGTTTCTCCAATGAACTTTTGTTATTAGGAATACAACTTATTTTGTTTTAGTATTCTTATTTGTTTGACCACTGATGGAAGGTAGTTTCTTGTTCTGACATCAGAACTGGGTTGGAGTCAAAGAATCTCCAGGAAACAGGACATGGGCGTGCAGACTGCACCTGGGAACCACACCGGTGCTCCCCTGCTACACAGATCTAAGACAACACAGAAGAGTGGACCGTTCTGGGTTATGCTGGGTCCTTCTCCACTCTTAGGTCTCTTCACAGCTAGACCAGAGGCTGACATCACCCAGTCTAATTGCATTTGGGAACTGGCCTCCTCCCCAGACTCAAACACCCAACTCCAGTTCCACCCAGCCCAGCTAGACTCCTTCAATCTTATTTCAGACAAAACATTTCTAAGATACTAAGTATTTGCTATGACCTCATTACTGCCCTGAAATGAAGCAAGTGGATACCTAATACAATCCTCATCCCCTAAGATATTTCAACAAAGTTCCAAAACCACCCCTGGCCCGGGCAGTAAAAGCCCAGGTTGACAGGCACCATTTCAGTGGTGGGTTAATATTGACATTAATGCTTCCCTGATGTTCTTAGAATAAGGATCATACTCTCACCATGATCTGGCAGGCCTTGGATGTCTGGTTCCTGCATATTTCTCACCCAGCCTCTCTCTTATCCTTGGTCCCTCCACTCCAACCACAATAATACTTCCTCCAGACTCGGCCATTATCTGTGCTCTTCCTTTTTCTAGTAATTCCCTATTCTCAGAGAAGTACTTCCTTAGCTCCCAGATAGGTCAGGCCCCCTAGGCAGTTCTCTATGGCACTGAGTAGCTCTCCTTCATAGCCCTTATCCCAGTTTGTAATTACATATTTATAATCATTTGATTAATGTTTATCCCTATTAGAGCAAAGGAGGACAGGGGCTGATCTGCCTTGTTTTGTTTTTTAAAGTAGCTTTTATTGATTATGCTATTCCAGTTATCCCAGTTTTTTCCTCTTTGACCCCTCTGCCTGGTACCCACCCCCTTTCCTCCAGCAGTGCCCTAGCATGCAGTAGACAATCAAATATTTGTTGAATAAATAAATGAACCTTCTGGAAGACACTTGGGTTTCCATCTTTGCTGCCTGTGGAACTAAACATTCCAAATGTCCTTGCATGCTACGGTTCTGCAAATGTCCCAGTCTTTTTCTACACAGGCAGAAAGGGTCTATTTTGTTCACTGCTATATCCTACACACCTCACATCACAAAGATAGCGGATGTTCAAAAAAATGAGATGAAGTCTCCTTCTAAGTGCTAGAGGTGGGAAGGTTAAGAACTGGCCACATATTTGCTCATATCTTGCTCTGTCTTCTTCTTTTCCACCTACCCTCCTCCCCAACATATCATTTTTCTCCAACTTCACCATCTTGAATGAAGGTACTTGAGAGGTAAATGGGGCACCCTTAACCTGACAAACTCATCCTCACTTCTCAGGAGTCAACTCAAATGTCACCTTTGTCCTCCGTCTGTCCTTCCTCCCTAATGTGGGCAACCATCAGAGCTTTTATCTCCCTGACCAAGCAGTTTTGGTACTTGTCTGTCCTCAGCAGAATCACAGCCTTTCTGAGAGCCCGGTCTCTGTCACAGCCTCATGGTTCTGCAGACATAGACAAGAATGTGGCACTGACAAATGCCAGCTGGGTAAAGGAACAGATTAGTGAGAAGAGTTGGTACAGACACACGCAATAGCCTCTGGACCCCTCCCGACCCCACGGCCTTCCACCCACCTCAGGCCCCTCAGGCACCCAGGTGATGCCAGAAACCTGGCTCTACGGCTTGGGCTATGAGGCTGCAGGTGGGCATTCCTTCTTCTACCAGTGGGAATCGAAGGGGGCGGTTCTTGAAGTGTAGTCGTGGCCTTCCTATTCCCAATGGCTTCATCCAGAGTACCCTCTCCCCAACCCCAAACACTTCCCTAGATCTGTTTCTTTGTAACAGCTTGAATGAGATACAATTCACACATTTAGAATATATAATTCAGAGGTTTTTTTAGTATATTTGCAGAATGGTGCAACTACGAACCCCAATCACTTGAGAACATTTCCAACACCACAAAAAGAAACCCCCCACCTACTCCTCATTACTCCCAAACCCCCTAGTCTTAAGCAACCACTAATCCACTTTCTGTCTCTATAAATTTGCCTATTCCAAACATTTCATCTGAGTGGAATCATATACTATGTGGCCTCCTGTGCCTGGCTTATTTCACTTAGCATCATGTCTTCAAGGTTCATCTGCGTTGCAGCATGTCAGTAGTCCATTTCATTTTCTGCCGAGTAATATTGCATTGTATGGATATACCACCTTGTATTCATCCATTCATCAGTTTATAGACATTTGGGTTGTTGCTACCTTTTGGCTATTATGAATAATGCTGCTATGAACCTTTACGTACAAATTTTTGTATGGGCATATTTTCACTTCTACCGAGTATACACCTAGGAGTGGCACTGTTAGATCATGTGGCAACTCTATGTTTCATAGTCTGAGGAACTAACTGCCAGATTGTTTGCTAAAGTGGCTGTATCCATTTGCTAGTCCCAAAGCACAGAAAGGAAGTTGTTCTGCAAAGGAATAGCCTTTTCAGTGATTTATTAAGGTAATATATTGATAGGTCCGTTGATCAGACCATCATGAAAACACTGTAGAGGAAACCTAGGACAGAAGGTCATATAAGTGAGGCATCAACAGCCAAACTGAGACCCTAGAGTACCCAAAGGGTGGCACCATGTTAACTGCTTCTGCCCCCTTTCCCCAATGCTAGAACTTGGCCAGGCATTTTCTGACATAGAAGACAACTAAACCTCACACACCCAAGCAGGTGCCCCAGAAAAGAGGAGAATGGGGAGGACTCAGAGGCCCAAATAGTCCTGAGTAATCTCTCATTGTAATATGGCTGCCCTGCAAGGGCAATTTCATCCTGGGACCTGCTCAAATCAGCCTGCAGCCAAGGAGTTTCTCAGGGAAGGAAGAAGGTGTGACAATCCCCTGGGCATGGTTTTGTGAGGGACACACACTTACTTGCATACCAATTCTGCAAGTCCTGTTTTCTTCTTTGGCACAGGCCCCATCAATATTATCTGCAACCCAGCCACAGGCAAGAGCTAATGGAGAAGCTTAAAACGAAACAGAGGTTTCTCTTCTCCAGTCTGCTCCCTGCACAGGATTCGTGGACCAACACACAGCGTTCTCTTCCCTACAACCTGTGTCCATCAAACTCACAGGCCAAAATGGATGCTTCTGATCTTAATCTTGGTCTGTCATCCTTCACGCAGGTATGTCCTCCAGGGCTTAGGTAAGCCTGCCTCACTCCACCCATCTTTTAAGGATGGGAGGTAAACCGGTCCCCTCTCTTTGGCTGATGAGATGTCTCTTAATCTGAACACCCCCGACCCCGCAAAATAAAAAGGCCTTGCTCAAAATCAACATTGCTCAGTACACTTTTAAAAATTATCAGTAGTAGCGAACATGCCTTTACTTCCTAATGTTTGACCCACCTAGACACCATTCTTAAGAGAAAAAGAGTCCCCTTCCCTTCAGATCTGGCCCAAGAGGGAAATGAGAGCCCCCCTCTTCGCCCCCCCCCCCCCACACACAGAGGAGTAACGGGCGTAAAGAACGCCCCCGCCCCCGGGTCCAGCCCCCTGGGGCTGGTGCGCCTTAGCTCTGGGGCTGTAACCTTGCTCCTGCCCCCACATTCTTTCTTCTTCACCATTCAGGCTGCAAACCTGACAAGGAGTGGAGGAGAGTCGCCCGCAGCCCAACCCAGCTGTAACCCACAGTAAATGGGACAGCTGTAGATTCTTTACATTTTAAAGAAAAAAAAAAGAAAACGGAAGGGAGGAAAGTGGGGAAAACAAGAGAACAGGCCGGGGAGCGTCAGCCCTCACGGAAGGCCCCCTGCGCTGCTGTCACACCCCGCCCAGACCTTCGGCCGGCTTGGCTCCACAGGTGACCCCGATTCTGACGACTCCGCCTCCCCAAAATAAGTACGGGCTCCTCAAAACAGGCCTTCCTGGCTGCTCATCTGCCTTCCACCGCCCCTTGAGATCTGGACCCTCCCTCTGAACTTGAGAGGGCAGGGGTCCGGCACGGCTGTCCCGGGTCCCCATTCATTTCCCCCACCGTGCCGCGCGAGACCTTCGGACTCCCTTCCTGGGGTGAAAACGCGCAAAAATGCGCACGGGGCAGGGAGCCCGGCGCGCAGGGTTCGGAGGGAGGAGGAGGCCGGGCCGGGAGGAGGTAGGGTTTCGCTGCCTCGGCGCCGCGGCCTGGGCGGCTCTTCCGCCCCCGCGGCTCGGGTCCGAAGCGGCGCGGCCGAGAGAAGAGGAAGACGAGAGGCACTTCTGCTGGCGGTTTCCATCAGGAGGCGGGGGAGGCTACGCAGAAGGGTGGCTGCAAGAGCTCGGGACCCCGGAGACGGGTCGTCGCGAGCTCGGGCCTGGGAGAGGGGCTGGGTTCCGGGCCGGGGGCTGCACTGCCAACTTCTAGGGAAAAAAACCTTCCTCCAACTTAACTTTGGCGCCGCCGTCCCCCGCCCGCGGCGTGACGCTCGGGCGGGCTCCGCCTGGCGCGCCCCCTCCCGGGCCCGACCCCTTCCGCCCCGGGCCGCTCCGTCTGACCCCGGCCTGGCGGCCCCGCCTCTCTTACCATCTGCGCCACTTTCAGCAGGGCTCCGTGGGTGCGGGGGTAGACCAGGTCCAGCAGGGTCTCCGAGGAGCTTGCGCCCCGCTGGCCCCCGCCAGCCCCGGGCCCGAACGCGCTGCCGCTGCTGCACGTGGTGCGGACGAGCCCGGCTCCGTGCGACATCGCGCGGCCCTGCTAGCCGGCCGCCTGCGGCGGCCCGGGACCCAGGGCCCAGATAAGGCGGGGCGGGGACGGGGCGGGGCAGCAGGCGGGGCCTGCTCGCGGGGGTGCGGTCCCCCGGCGGTGGGGAGGGCGGGGTGCACGCGTCCCCTGCCCCCGGGGAAACGCCCATCCAGCTGTAGCAAACCGAGCCGGGAGGGGCTGGGGCGCTTTCCGGAAAGGTGCTGCGAGGAGGACGCTGAAGTCTTTCCAAAGTGCATTAGGCGGGGGCCACAGCTGTGTCTGAGCCTCCTGCGATGGTATGTGGGTGCGGATGCATGCCAAGAGCACCCACTTTATTGAAGTATAACTTGCATACGCTAAAATGTCCAAACCCTCCGTGTTCAGCTCCCTTTTCTGTGTGTCTGCCCTGTGGAGTCACCTCCCAGATCAACAAATAGATCATGCCAATACCCCCAAAAGTTCCCCCCTACTCCTCCTTCTCTGTCTGCCTTTCCTCACTGCACCCCCTTTTCTGCCATGCTACAGGTATCAAGATAGTCTGCTTTTATCACTATAGTTTTGCTAATTCTACACCAACAGGACCCAGTATGGGGTGCAGTGAAGAAGGGAACTGTTCAATGCAGCGGCTCAATTGTGGTAAATCAGAGGCTGTGGACCAACTCATTTATGAGGCAGTACGACCGTGAACAGCAAAGTTGTGAACAGCATAGCTGTTAGGATGCACTGTGCAAGACCGCCCTGTGATGTCTGCTCTGCTCCATGCCTGTCTCATCTGGTCTGTTCTCCCCCCTGCCCTTCTCTGCGTGCTCTTCACCGCTCTGGTCCTTCCATGTGTCCTTGGTGTTTCAGCTCTAGCCAGGGAAACTCAGTTTTCAGTGGAAAGGGAAAGTGTACTCTCCGAGCCAGAGGAGAGCTGACTAACACATGCGGAAGTCCCTGATTGTGGTCCATCCTCATGCAAACGAGGACTTCAAATCCTCACAGTTTGATTGGTCCGAAAGACACTGTCCTGATTGGTCAGACTCTGATTGGTAAGGTGCCAGTGTGTGGGAAAACCTCATTGGCTAAATTACAATTCCAGGAACACCTCTGTAAGGGTTCGCTCAGGGGATAGGAATACAATGCAGGAAGGCAGTTCAGTGCAGAAGCCAGGCAGCTAAATCTCATTTGTGTCTGGCTTCTTTCATTCAACACAGTGCTTTTGAGATTCATCCTGTTGCACTCAGTGAAGTTACGATGAACATTCTGGTAAGATTTTTTTGGTGGGCGTAAACTCTCATTTCTTTGGGGTAAATACCAATGGGTGGATTTGCTGGGTCACAAGGTGAGCATGTTTACTTCCATTAGGAGCTGTGAAACAGTTATTCAAGGAACATTCTGCATTGCACTCCTTCTGGATTATTTTTTAAGCGGACAGGCCCAAACAGGGCTACCACAATGGCATATGTTACCAGTGTTTCTTTTGAGCAGTGTCCCTGGGGCCAAACGGAAACTGTAAAAGTTGGCATTTGTGTTGTCTGTCACTACCAGACCCACTAAGTAGTGCCAAGGATTGAATCATTATGGGCACTTTATTCAGATGCTAGCCATCTGAGAAGATGGCAGGTTGTATATGCTAAAACAAACAAACAAAAAACATTTCATCTCAAGCCAACCTTTTTGTAGGCAGAAGGAAAAAGAAGGTAAGAGGTTTGGGGGAAGGTTAATCAGATAAGAGTTGCAGTCTGACAGCAATTTTCCTGGCATTTCTTTATCTGCTGATCAACCATTCTTTATCTGCATCACAGAAGTTCCCTCTCTGGAACACAATGGCTCAGATACCATCTCTGTCATTACTTGCAGACACCTTGGGCGCAAAGACTGAATTGCTTGTGACCTGCTAGAGTCACATAGGTCCTGCACTTTATAATAATAGTTATTCCAGTTCCTAGAATAATAACTTTAAGTCTATCAACTATAACTAAGGCTAAAAATCTTTAACTCTTCGAGTTCCCCTATCAAAACTTGTAGCTTTATTTGGAGATAACATTTAAAAAAATAAAATAAAACTTTTATGAGATTATTGGATCCCAGGGCTGTCCTGTCATCCATGTGGCAGTCTTTATAATTCTAGAATGTGGAGATACTCATGCAACCTCTGTTTTGACAAAATCTCCCAAGTGATTTGGGGGAACACTCAAGTTTGAGAACCGGTCATTGCCAAAGTTGAGACATGGCTAATTTTCATGACTGCCCCCTCCCTTCCCAAAGAAAATTGCCTCTGAGATCTGTCATTTCGTTAGATAGCAGTCACCTGGTACACCCACTTCTTTCCCTGTGAAACAATGATAATTGCGCTAGGGAGCTGCTGTGACAATGCAGTAGACCTGCAGGCATTTTGTAACACACCCAGCTCTGTACCCCAGGCATGACATTGGCGTTGTGGATCATTTTTCATGTAGATTTTATCTTCTCTCCTGTCCTTGTCCCAGGCTGCAAAACCCCACCATGGAGATGACAAGGAGCCTTTGCTGAAGTGAAAGTTCAGGGAAGTGGAAAAACCAACACTGGATAATTTCTACTCCTTAGAGTGGCCTTCATGCAATTCTCCAGTGGTCTTCCAAATCAGTGATTTTCAATGTATGCTCCCCAGACCAAGGAAGCCCCTGGGAACTTGCGGGCAATGCAAATTCTTGGGCCTCACGCATAACTGCTGAATCAGAAACTCTGGGGTGAGTCTCAGCAATCTATGTTTTGATAAGCTGTCCTCCCTGCTTCCCACACGATTCAGATGCATGCTGGAGTTTGAGACCAATGTCACTCCCTGAGTTCACTCACGCTGAGAGTCGGCCGGGTTTTTCTGACTGCGGTGGGCCAGTGTGTCACCAGCCCGGCCGGATAAAGAATCACTGGTGGTGGCCACTCTGTGTTAGTCACTTCCTCATGATCACTTAAGAGCTTCAGCAAGATGCTTGGCAGGACAAGAGCCACATGCTGGCCTGATGTTCAAGAGGCTCCACAGATCCGACCTGCACCCAAGTGTGCTGTGAAACCTATACTGGTGTGGTGCCTTTCTGGTGTGAAGGGCTCTCCCCCGGGCAGCAAGAGCTCAGGCAAAGAACTCCATAGCCCCCCTTAAAGACTTCATACTCAATGAGGGAACAAACAAGCCAGAGGGGTGCTCTCTGGTGAGAATTCAAGAATTTCCAAGTTCTCCATCCTGAGGGGGGACAGGATGTCCTTGTCTGACCATAACTTTTACACCGATGTCAGTAGGATGATATATTTGGTCAGATATAATAAAAATAAAATAAAATGAGAGTTGGCTCTGTATTAGTCAGAGCTTTTGGCTACAAGTGACCAAAACTAAACTTGAGCACAAGCAGTGTGTTGGCTTGTGTCACTGTGGAGTGCAGACATGAAACCTGTTTCAGTTGGATCCAGGTACTCAAATCAGGCTGTCGGGCCCTCTGCCTTGGGGTTTCAACCCCTTCTGGGTTTGCTTTACTCTCAGCAGGCTCTCTTCTGACCTCTGCTAGCACATATGCACCCCCAGCCCCCCAGTTAACAATCCCACCTCTTTATAAGGGTATGTGGTTCCCAGTGGTTCTGGCGCAGTGAAACTACTTAAAATATTGTAACAAGATATCACAGTTGGGGCAGTTTAAGCAAAATTATTTTCTCAGTTTTAGAGGCTAGACGTCCAAGATCAAGGTGCCATTGGGGTTGGTTTCCAGTGAGGCCTCTACCTGGCTTGTAGACAGCCACCTTCTCCCTATGTCCTCACATGGTCCTTCTGGTGGGGAGGGGGCAGGGGAGAAGGACATCTGGCATCTCTTCCTCTCAGCTGAGGACCCCACCCTTACGGTCTCATTTAACTTTACTTCCCTACAGGGCCTATTTCCAAGTACAGCCATGTTGGGGGTTAGGGTTTCAACACATGAATTTTGTGGGTGTGGGGACACAGTTTAGTCCAATACAGGCCTTCTTACTGGTCCAACGATGGGTCATGGCTCCATCTTTCAGCTGATCGTTATATGCAGAGGGGTGGAGCACTTTTATTGGACAGGCTAAATTCCTCCTATACCTGGAGTTGGGGGTGATTCTCCAGAACCACAGGAGCTGAGTGGGGGTGGGGGGATTCCCCCAAGAAAAACCAAGGTGCTGGTCCCAGAAAGGGGGGTGACTATTTAGCAGTGCTATGGGTTGAATATGTCCCCCAACCCCAATTCAGATGTTGAGGTGCTCACCTCCAATGCATTGTATTTGGAGATTAGGCCTTTGAAAGATAATTAAGGTTAGGTAAGGTCACGAGGGTGGAGCCTTCATAATGGCATTAGTGCCCTTATAAGACACATCAGATCTCTTTCCCTCTCCCTCTCTTACAGCAAATGCGCTTATCTGCAAGCCAGGAAGACACGCTTCACCAACAACCAAATTGGCAGGTACCCCAGTCATGGACTTTCCCAGCCTTCAGGACCGTGAGAAAATAAATCTGTTAGTGAAAGCACCCAGGATATGACATTTTGTTTGTTACAGCGGCCCAAGCTGACTAAGGCAGAAAGGCAGAAGCAGCTTGGTCTCCATAACACTTTTCAGGTCGCTGCTTCTTCAATCCTTCCCCAGTGAATTTTGAAAGTTTATTCGATTTTGCATTCCTATTTGTGAAACGGGCTGATGCCACTTGTCTTTGGGGTCCCAACAGAAATGTATTTGAAAATGTTAAGAAAGGTAATAAAACAACATACAAATGGAGGGAATAATTAGCTTTTGGTGCTAATGTTTTCTACCAGGACTGGTATTTCTTCTATGAAGTCCTCAAGAGCAAGGAAGGGAGGAGAGGAGAGGGCAGGCGAAGGCAGGATAGAAGAGGCTCTCTTTCCTACTTTATCCATGAAATCTTCCATTAATGAAACAAATGATGGCCAAAGACATCTACCCTCGGTTTCAAGAGGAGACAAAGGTTAACAGGCAGAGTTTCCTCAATGGTTTTCAGGCAAGGCAATTACTCTGGCCACTTGTCCATCTTTCTAAGGGGACTTGATGTTAGTTTCCCCACTGATATATCGAAGATCCTGGTTTTTCCAACCTGCTGGAACTACTGCCTTCTCTCAGCTTTTATTTTAAAATACAGGTAGGTGTCATTTCCTGATTATGAATCTTTTTCCAGCTCATAGGTGAAAATCGGGGGAGGGTCAGAAGTCAGAAAAACAAAGAAAACAAAAACCACCTTGTGATCCCACCACTCTTCACAGCTGGATTTGCACTGCCTTTTGTAACCTTCAAGTTATATCATCAACATTTCCTACTAAAAATTCCTCACAAGCAGCATTTAGTGGCAGCATAGGGTTTGTGTGTGTATGTGTGTGTGTGTGTAAAACTTTCTCCATTACGTATTTTTAGAAAGATAGCCCTTGAACTGATCTTCCATTTAATCACCCACCTTGCAACCACGGTTCGGCATGGCTTGAGAAGTGTGTTCAGAACAGAAAGTGAAATCATTAATGGTGGTGCCAAGTGCATTTAATTATTTAATCATTCTCCTACTGTGATGGTTTTAGGCTGATCCTGTGTGAAAGAGGGATTCCCAAGTTCAAGGGAATGCATTTTCTTCATATATACATATATATATCCTTTCCCAAAAGGTTTCTGGAAATGTTGTACCCCTTCATCCCCACACCCTACATGGGTAGTTTTCACCTGTTCATTTCTTCACCAGACAGGTGTTGTCAGTCCTCTAGGTGGAGGAGCTGGAGATAAGACTGCGAAGACCTCCATGTCAGCCCAAGCTCTTCTCATTACTCGCTGCGTAACCCTGGACAAGTCGCTGACCACTTAGTGAACGCTCAGTTACCCTCATCAGACAAATGGGGCTGTGGACACCTGTTTTATCTACGGCAAAGGTATTCTGAGGATCAACTGGTGTAATGTTTGAAAACCACCTCGTCAAGTATAAAAGTGTAGGTTCTGCCATAGGAAATTGCCATTTTCGCAGGTCAAAGAGGCAACAAACAGTGGCGATTTCACTTGGTTCAACCTAATACTGTGTCATTGAATGGCTGCAAGCGGTCACAACCGGTCATTGATATGCTCCAGAAACCAATCGGCAGTTGTGTTTTCCCAGGTACCTAGCTCACCAGCCACCTGGCAGCTCTTTCATACAGTATTTTTCTGACCCTCTATTCCCAAGCTCCACAAATGGATCCAGAGATTCAGCTCCTCCCCTGCAGGTCCCCCCGTAATGCCCAGATCTCCCCCTGATGTCTCCTGGACAGCTCCAGTTTGGCCACATCCGGGCTTGCCCTCTACCCGTTGATCTCATCTGTCCTCTAACTTGCGAACCCTTCCAAGGCTTCTGGGACGCTTCATTAACTTCCCAGGGCTGCAGCAGGTGTTTAGTGAACACGTCCTGCATTCCACGCACTGTGCCGAGCTCCAGGGGGAAGCTGGAAATGAAAACCCACCATCCCAACCCTCCAGAAGGTCACCAACCAGATGGGAGACAGATGGCGGTAACCGATCTGACACGGCAGGTGGAATAAGAGCTGTAATGAACATCGAAAAATATGCCTTTTTTTCCCTGTGAAATCAACTTGATCAAGGTGTAGCTTACCTAAAATAAAATGCACCCCCCAGTAAGTAGTTTGTAGATTTTGACAAACGGACAGGCATGTGCAAGCCCTACCGCAGCTGAGATGGAGGCTGTTTCTTGCACTTGAGAACGCGCCTTGGCCCTTCCCCCTCCACTCCAGGCAACCACCCATCAGCTTCCTGTCACCGCAGACTTAGCTCACCTTTTCTTGAACTTTGTGGAAACAGAATCAAAGATATTTTTTGGTCTGGCCTGTTTCACTCAATATAATATTCCAGTGATCCGTCCACACTGTTGCAAGTGTCTGTGGTTTGCTCCTTTTTATTATTCAGTAGTATTTTGTTGTACAAATACATCGCAAAAAGTTTTCTGTATATTCACAATTTGAATAGTCACTTGGGTTGTTTTTAGTTTTGGCCAATTGGGTTGGTTTTAGTTTTGGCCTATTCTGAATAGAGCTGCCACGCGTATTCCTGCATAAGTCTTTTTGTGCACACAGTTCTCTTAAGGAAATACCTATGGACGCAATTCCATATTATAAATGTACGTTTAACTTTATTAAGCATGAACTTGTTTACATAAATTCTGAGTCCCACCAGCCATGTATGAGAATTCCACAACCTCACTAATGCTTGAACTTTTCTATTTTAGCTATTTGAGAGGGTGTGGCATAGCATCTCAGTATAGTTTTAATTTGAGAAAGAAAAAACCACCATTGATTTATTTCTAAGTTTCCCCCCGCCTTAGGAGTTTAGATTTAATGATCACCCAGATCGGGTCCATATTCTTTGACACTTAATAGCCAACTTACTTACAGAGAAAGAAGTCACTTTGCACAAGTGACTAATTGTCTTTGAGACACAAGATGAAGTTTTCATTAAGTTAAAATGTTCGGAGGCCAGATTAGTTCATGTTTCCTTCTTCACACTCAGCTTTCCTATTGCAGTGGCCACAGTCAGGTCGTGAACACTCCTTTGAGGACCCATCATTCCGCTGCTTCTCTTTCTAGAATCTTCCTGTGCTATCACTGCCCTTATACAATAGCCTTAGAAAGGCTAAAATCATCTCAAATGGACTTGCTCTCTTTTCTATTTCAGGGGAGAGGGGGCAGAAAAGAAGAAAGAGAAAGAAGTATTGATCCGTGGTCTTTCACCCTCACTCTGACCAGGGATAGAATCTATCACTCAGGCATGAGCACTGACTGGGAATTAAACCAGCAACCTTCCATTTCGTAGGATGGATGATGCCCAACCAAGTCACACCAGTCAGGACAGTGGACTCCTAAATTTCCTACTCTTTTTTTTTAATAATGAGCTTTGGTGCTGAAGTTGATCTGTCCCACCACTGCTGTCATCCACCTAGGGCCCTGTGGTGGCTTACTATTAGAAAGTAAATCAGAACCAAGATGATTTCATGCCTTTGCTTGAAAGCCATTTGCCAGGATGTCCTGCGTACTAGTTCTAATGGATGCTGTTGCAGGTAACAGACATTAGTTTAAGCAAAGTGGAAATGATTGCTCATGTTGATCGCCATATCCAGAGTATGCTAGCATTCAGGGCTGAATGAATTCAGTGGCTCAATGATGTAACCAGGTTGGTTTCTTGTTATCTTTCTCCTTTCAGGCTCTGTCCTGTGACTGGCTCCCCCTTGTGGTCACAATACATTTGCCAACCACTTCCTTTGTACTTAAGTCCTCAGAACTTTTCCAGAACTCTCTGAGCAAACCTAGGGTCACATACCCATCCTTGAACCAATGTGGCCAGAGGGTGGAATCACTTACAGCCACATGCTCCATTCCTAGAGTCACTGCGGAGTTAGCTTCCGGGAAGTAGCTGGGGTGTAAGTGGGTGGTGGTGACACTGAATAAAAACGAGAGTGGTTACATCACAGAGAGGGTCAAGAGATCTGGAGGAGGCAGCGACAAGGTCTGCTCCATTCTGGCTTCGGTTATTCTGCATATTCTATTTTAAAAGTCTGCACACAGACGTGGTCTCAAAATATACCTTCTAAATGAAATGTTTCCTCGGTCCACATCTTGCCCCTCACCACTCCTAAGTGTCTGAAAAGCCACCACTCCGCCTGGCACTTTTCCCCAAACCCTGTCTTCTTTGATATCTACACCAAACACCTCCATTTACTTCTTCTCTAACTTACCACAGGATGTAGTCCGATCTTCCCTATTGTCCTAAGTCATTCACCAGCATATTTATCTCACCTTTCCTCACAGCTGTCTGCTTACAATTCATATCGGGTAGAACACTGGCAAGAGAACTCTGATGGGAGGCCAAGTTCACAAACTCTTAAGTTGCCACCTTTCAGTTTTTGGGTGCACACCTAGCCTTCTATGCCCAGAGGAGGATTATTATTATTTTTCTGTGAAAAATCATCTTTCAATTAAAATAATAATTGTCTAGAGGACAGAAATAGGAACTCAAAAATGGATTTTCTTCCATGCAGGGCTGCATCTTCAGTTAGTGTTTTTAATGGTCTGTACGCTACGTAGAGATGTTTTATGTCTTTAAAATCTGTCATGTGCCGATACCCAGAAGGGATTTTCCTATGAAGGATGCAATTTAAAAATGTACAAAATAATTGGTACTGAACATTCTTGTCTCCAACTTCTCTTGTTGGTTTTCCAAATACTGGTTAAATATTTATCTTTTGGGGCTAGGAGTTGGAAATAGCAATGGAGAGACATAAATCGCCTAAGGCATTTCATTGACTGGCCCTGAGTGGGTAAATACATCAAATTAAAAACCCACCCACACCCATCAAAGAAAAAGTGCTGGTTTTGGAAGGGCAGAGAGGTGAATGCACCGGGTGTTCACAGATGGCAGAGAAGGATTTAAGTGCTCTATGTACCATCCCTGTTATAGCCTTTTCCAGAAATCTATTCTTGGTATGTTGGTTGTGCTACATGTGGCTTTGTTTTTTTGCTTTTTTCTTAAGGGAAAAATTACTTCAAACCCAGTTCCAAACTTAGACCTTCGTCCGAACAATGGAGACTGGTTTTGTTGTCTAAAAAACCTCACACTTAAAAATGGTTCTTGAACAAAGTCTCTTGGTGTTCAAAAGCGGAAATCATTTCCTTTCAGTTAAAAACACATGCTGTTTTTTTTTTTTTGTTTGGTGTTGTGTTTCATGACCTCTCAGAACAACACACAGGGTCATGCCCCTGAAAAACCACAAGTCAAGACAGGACAGCCAGTAACCCTGCACTGACATAAGGCTGTTTGGTGCTACCTATTCCAAACAGACCTACATTTGTAGTCTGTTCAGAATATATCCCAAAGTGGTGATGGAGCTTTTTACCCAGAAATTGTGTCCTTTAATGCAGGCATGATTAGAGAAATTACACACACACATACACACGGGGTGGGGGAGGGAAAAAGAGGGGGGAGAGAGAGCGAGAGAGAAAGAGAAAGAGAGAGAGAGAGAGAGAGAGAGAGAGAGAGAGAAAGAGGCAGGCTTCTTTCTTTATGACTGTTTCCAGAAACAGATCTTTGCAGGTTACGGTTTTTCTGCCTTTTATTGAGACTTGACTGCAATATAGAGTACTTAAAAAAAAACCCACAAAAAACCCGGGGTACATGGAGGGTGAACATGCCTCTGTGAGTGTGAGGGATGAACAGGGCAGAGCATGCCAACTCTGATGAGTGACTTCTGCTTTTCCTGCAACATGAGCGAGCCACGCGGCTGTGGAGTGACACTCAGAAAGTAGCCCCGGAGATCACAGCGCGGATCCCCTGCCGGTCTGTCTGCGTTGCTGAAGCTCCCTCTCCAGGGTCTGCTCCACGCTGGACTCGGAGTGGCCACCCGTGCCCCAGCACCCACCCTTTCCCACACATCCGGACCGTATACCACCTGTTATTTTGGGCGCCCCCTGCCCACTACCCTTTTCAACCCACAACGCAAGGACATTCTTCCCCATTTCCTTCAACGGTCTGGGGTGGGTGGTATTAGACACTGAAGAAATCCCACCTCTCCTACACAGGGTGCGCAGAGCTTAAGAAGGAATTAGAATGCCGTAACTAGGAAGACCAACACAAAGGCCAGAAAGAAACAGCTCTATTAAGCAGGAGCAGAGTGCAGAGGGGCCACGTCTGCAGAGTGAGTGCAGGGCTGAAACCCTCTTTGCTGGCATCAGCGATGCTGCCGTTTCTGTGGTTTTCTGTTTTTCAAAAAGGAGCGCGTGTTGAAAACTCACCCGAGATACATCGCTGTTGCAAGAACCGTCCTGCCTAAAAACACTTCCTCTCAGCGCACATCTGCCTTGCTGGCTGCTGCCCTGCCCACTGTCTAACAATATCTAATAATGTGATAAAGTATCAGTGCTGGACATTGGAGGCCTGAGAACTTTTGGCCTGGTATTTCCCACAAACTATGGCACAAGTGTTACTACGGTCAGCAAGATTATTTTCAGGTACATGCAAGGATTTATCCTTTTAATGGTTATGCACTGATTTTAATATATGTTAGAAAAAAAATACCACTAGCACATCAGTCAACTGGACTCAGCAGCACCACTTAGGGAAAGCTCACTACCAAGCTCCAAGGCCAATGTCTCGTTCAAAGCCCTCTGGGTCTGGGGAAGGTGGGCCTCTTCTACCCCCTGGCCTGGTGGCCATGGACAGATGTCCCCAAGCAATATTGTACCTGGACAGCCGCCCTGAGAAAATGAAGCACAGCACCCCACCTCAGGCTCCAGCCATAGGCCTCCATTCTCAAAGCCTTATTCAAGATTTTGAAACATTTAATCAAAAAAGATCTGGCATCTTAAAAGTTAGCTTGACAAACTTGACACTTTCTAATTAGTCGCACTCCATCCATTTATACATTGTCTAAGAAAACAACAGCAGTGTCTATGAAGACACCAACAAGATTTCCAAGAGGCTGTGATAACCTATAGCACTTTGCAAGTAAGTATCCAGTTTAATTGTAACAAACCATTGTCAGCAACAATTTAACTAAGGACATGAAAACATTAGTTAAATATAAGTCTCTGGAAATATACATTATACCTACAGCTGTTTGTACAGTGAGGTTCTTCCTTTCTTCCTCCCACTTCTTTCTCAAAATGGCAAATCACTGTAGGGTCCTGGATCTCCACGCTATAAAACTGAAGTATGTGTTTCCAGCATAGCAGATGGTGACCAGGAAGGCGAAAAACTGGAGGAAAAAAAAAAAAAAACAACAAAAACCCAACATAATAGAGAAGGGGTTTAGAGCACATTCTAATTAGCAAAAGTTATCATTTCACCTCCACTGAGTCATGCTTCGCAGCCTCCCTTGACTCCCGGCCTTCTCATCTAAAACTGCTTTATTGCTTCAATTACCTTCCCTCTCAAACGATTTGTAGCTAGATTTCTAGCTGTCGTGTTTTTCTTTTATGGAACGTATCTGGAAGGCCTATAGTTTTCCTTAAGCAACCCTGGGGCAGTCAGTTAGGGTGAATGTGGTGGAGTGTAACTGAGAAAAGCACATATATTTCTAATTTAGCACATCAGCCCCACCCCCCACCCCCTTATCCACAGCAGATACATTCCAAGACCCCCAGTGAACGCCTGAAACCATGGATAGTGCCAAACCATATAAACGGGGTTTGTTTCAAAAGTAGCAGCTGCGCAAACGGTTTTAATTATATTGACATTGGCTCAATGCTTTTGGGACACATCTCCTACGCCGTTTTTTCCCTATATGTACGTACCTATGATGAAGTTTAATTTATAAATTAGGCACAGGAAGAGACTGACAACAATGACGAATACCAAAATAGGACAATTGTAACAATATACTGCGGTGAGTTATGTGAATGGGGTCTCTCTCTCTGATAACCTGTCTGATCACAGAGAAGGCTACTAAGTGACTGAGGGGCAGGGAGCCTATGCTGCACGGATCCGGGGGACTAAGGGATGAGCCATGTTCCTGGCAGGGTGGAGCGGGATGGGGCAAGATTTCATCAAGATACGCAGAACGGTGTGTGATTTAAAACTGAAGGATTATTCCCGGAATTTTCCATTTAATGTTTTTGGACCGTGGTTGACTGTGGGTAACACACAAGAAAGCAATTATCACAGATAATGGGGGACCAGCGTGTAGGCAGTTCTAGGCCAGGGCATGACCTCAGATTGCCACAGAGTCGGTTGACCAAAATGAATCGAGGGGGCAGGAGGAAGTGATGTGCCTCCATGGGGTGTGTGGTGTGAATGGTGAGTTGGAAAATGTGGGCTCCTCTTTTGGGGCAGGCTCCCCCCAGGTCCAGCAGATTCTGGCTATGTTAACTTGAGCCCAGTGCTGCCACCGCTTATGGTTTTTAATCTCATGTGCTCCCAGGCTCTCCACCTTTAGCAGTAATTTTGAAATATAAGTAAACACTATGAATACCCACGTATCATCAATCAGTTGGAACATGATCACTTCAGTATCTCTGTCTAACTAACTGCTCCCTCCAACCCCCCCACCCAACGCTTAAGTTTTTACAAAAAACTTATCAACATTGGTGAATTTTTGTGCAGCCATTTAAATATTGAAGATGGCAGAAAATATGTAACATATTTGGCATATTATGTTTTATTATTTCAGGAAAGGTAACCCCCCCAAAAAAAAAAAGATTTGTGCAATGGATGGAGAAGGTGCTGTGACTGATCAAACATGTCAAAAGTGGTTTGTAAAGTTTCTGGGTACCTTTGACATTTTGGTCCAATAATTCTTTGCTGTGGGGCTGTCTTACACATTAGAAGATATTTAGCAACACCCCTGGACTCTCCCTACTAGAAGCCAATAGCGGGAGACATAGTCAAAATATCCAAATCAATAAAGTAATATTGGTGAAAATGAAAAAAAAAATGTGTCTTATTTTATGGAAACAATGGAAGGACTTTTTGATCAACCGAATAAAAAGTAGAAGCCCCTCGGTCCACACTCATTATCTGAGCCCAGGCCCTGGAAAGAACCTCGGTGAGGATGTATTTCTCTAAGCATTCTCAATGCATACACAAACCTTTTTACTTAAACAAGAAAAAAGAAAAAGAAACAAGCAAATAGAATCAGAGTTTCCTCATTTTCTACAACTCTCTCCCTGCTTAAACTGCATGCGGTCAGTATAATTATTCTTGGAATGGCTCACATGTTTTTTTTTTCTCCCTCAAATACTTATTTTTGTTCCAGTTGCTTGGCTCTCACTCAGGCAGAGTCTTGCAGCCCCTCTGCACTTCGGGCCACCAGTTTATGATGCTTTGAAGCCCGTCAGCTCACTGCCCCTGTCTCCTGCTGCACAGGTGGTGCTTTTTCCGGTGGACCCCTCTGTGCTCCTCCTGGCCCCCAGAGGGCCTCGGCCAGGAAGGAGGAGGCCACGGGCACGGTGGGGGGCTCACTCACCGAAGAGGCGGCCCAGCTGTTGAAGTTGTGGCTGTCCCTCTCCGGGGAGACGGAAGACGCGTCCACTATAGCGGCGGAGAGGTAGAAGACGAAGGCACTTCCATTAAAGCACAGGCCCTGTGGGAGACAGAGGGGTGAGCAGCGCTTAGGGAGGTGGGGAGGCCTGCACCCCAGATGTGGTCGGGAGCTCCTCTGGGCACTTGGGAGAGGGCCGGGGACGAGGCCTCTGAGAGGGCAGCTTGTCTGTGTTTGGGGGAGGGGAGGGTTTTACACCATCTCCTTCACAGCACGTGCAGACACCCTTCCTTCTCTCCCAACACGCCCGGCCTGCCTGCTGCCCCTTTAGGACGTTCTCTCTCTCAATTTGCTCCTCCAGGCCCTTGTTTTCATTCAATGTCTGCCATGGTGACACACTGGCTGAGGATGGAAGGCAGCAGGAGGTACCACCAAGGAGGCGAGTCTCAGCCCACAGTCCCTGGCAGGAGCCACACTGTCACACCTGCCATGGGAGAAGAGACGCTGTCCCAAAGCAGGCCCAGCCGATTTTCTGACCCCTCACTCTAGGCAGGGAGGGGGCCCTTAAATAAGTTCCTCAGGCCCCTGAAAGCTCTTAAAAATGAAAAGGAGATTATATATATTGATGGAGCCCTTTAGGAATGAATCTCACCCACGGCTTCACCTTATTTTTTCCTACTCTTATAGAAGGGAGATAGGTAAATCTAAGTAGGTATTTGCGTTGTTTTCAGTTATATTTGAGCTCTAGGAAAACCATACTCTGAAATGGTCAAAGCTTGTTCCTATCTGAACAAGGGTGAGGGGCAGGGCAAAATCAATGCTTCCTGTAGGTGGGAAGAGGGGTGATTCTCAAGGAGTAGGGTCTCTAGCATCTAACATCTATCCCTCAGTAATTCCGGGACTCAGGGATGGGTAGGGAAAGGGGGATGAGGAGGTATCTTTTCCTTCGCAGAGGAAAGGAAAAAAGGCACGTAGAATTTTCCAGATTCGGGGGCCGGCATTGTGGGACAGGCTGTGTATCCCTGTTACACCTCTGCTGTGCTCACGTTGTTCCTGGGTTAGGGCAATTCACCTGCTAGACGAGGGTCACCCAGGCCACCAGGATGCTCATCTACTATTAGAAATGTGTCCCCAGAAAGCCCCGATTTCTCTGGATGAGTTGGTATGCTTGTTGGTTGTGGAAATTTTTTTTTTTTTTTTTTTAGAGGGGGGCATTTCTTAAAACTTTACTTTTTTTAAAAAAATTGCACATTACACCTTGAGTTTTGCACATTTGCTCTTCGCTAAGTAAAGGACAACCCACCATTTTTTTAAAAATGCAGGAATAATTAAATGGAGTTTCCTCTGAGGAATGGAAAACTTTAGTTTTCATTTTGCATCCTTTAGTAAACTGGCCCTATAGTACTTTTAAAGCATTAAAATGCTTAAAAAAAAAAAAAAAAAAGGTAGTAAGTGTTCATCACACCCAAGCAGAATCCAATCTAGAGAGAACAATCCAAAGTAAAAAAGTTAGTACTGCCCTCTTCACTTCAACCCCTGCCTCTGGGGTACACCACTTTCACACAAATGGAGCCACATAGCTGGTACGGATGCTTCACAGTCTCACTTTTTTCCCCTATAGAAAGGCATTTTGATGTTCATAGTGTTTTTAGGATTGATTATAAACATTACTGTAATGAACATCTCAGCGGCACCCATGAATGTCCAATCCTCATAAAAGGGATCCGGATAAATGAGAGGACATCCAAAGAGAGCTCAACCTGGCCAGAATGCCCTTGACGTACTGATATAGGTCCTGGGTCTTGCCCACACAGCTGCGTGGATGATGTGGCCAGAGAGAAAATGGGGAGAAGACTCCCTGACTCTATGACTTGTGAACTTTCTGAGTATATGACCCTATCCTTTATTAACTGTGGCCCAATCCATTTTCCTAAAGCAATGAGAGACTCCTATATCCCCAGGAGCAAAGTGGGAAGGGGGGTGATAGAGAGGTACAGACATTCTTTCCCCATGTACCTCCCCCTAGGGGCCCGATGGTTTATCTCATCCCATCAGTTAAAGGCCTGAATAGAACAAAAAGGTAGACACTCCATGAGTCAAGAGAGCCCAACTGCTCTGAGCCAGAACAACAGCTGAAAAAAAAAATTTTTTTCCCCCTGACTTTGAACCTGAAAGGGAACAATGGGTCTTCTTGGATCTTGAGCCTTCCAGCTTTTGGACTCGAGTTCACTTACACCACCCGCTCTCCTGGGTCTCCAGCTTGCTGACTGTGGATTGTGGGACTTCTCAGGCTCCAGTCACACAAACCAATGCCTTATAATAAATCTCTTTATATACTGTACTCATACCCGATTGCTTTTGTCCTTTTAGAGACTAAATTCCGCCCTCCCCAGCGGGCAATGAACAAGAGGCGTGCCTGGCTTCCTTACCACGGTGGTCCAGGGCACCTGTGGAATCCTGGTGTAGGTCATCGTGATGTAGAGGATGAGGAAGAAGACGGTGAGGACCCAGTAAAATACAGCTACAAACATGACCCAGCCAAACGCAGGGACTCGAAAGTACTCCGTTCCAGCGATAAGGGTCCATACCAGCAGCCCCAGGATCTGTGAAATGATTGAGACAGTGGAAAAGGGAGGAGAAAAGAGAAAGCAAAGGAAAAGAAGAGGACAGAGAAAAAAAAACCATTAGTGCCAATTACAACTTCCATCCATATCGCACATACTTGTGACCTGCAAATATAATAGCGGCTACAAACTTACATGCCTACAGAGGCCAGGAAGCGAAAGCCAATGAACATCGTAGGCTGGGCAGCCAGCCTGGCCAATGAGAAGAGCGACAAGGCCTGTCCCGAAAGTATCAAGCCAATGCCCATATAATTAAAACCGTTTGCATGGCCCGTATTCTCAGGACAGACCTCACACACCTTGTTTCAAGGGGAGGTCTCTACTCAACTCCAGCCAAATGTAGGCTGATTATGCCTCCCCGCCCCCAATCGGGAGAACGCAGAAACAAGTTTCTCCGCGATAACGTTGAATTTTAAATACTGGCACTAACAGGAATTTTAAAACATCATGAGGGAAGAAGACTGCAGGTCCACGTGAGGTGGTCCCGGGACTGATCTGCTCTCAGGGCACGAACCTCTGAGGGTTCTGCACCTGCTGCGGCTGCCCTCCTTGCAGGTGGCACGGGAGCTGTGGTCTGGAAGAGTCATTTCTGCATGACTTAGGACAAACTACAGCCAAACAGCTTGAACAATTCTCAAGTGCCTCCCATCTTGAATGATGTCACCCATCTTGAAAATTTTAATTCTCGAACATTTCGGTTCTCGAACAGCCTTCCAGAGGAATTAAGTTCGAGAGCCGAGGTGCCACTGTGTTTCGTTTGTTTTAGCTTTCTTCTTGGTACGTGGAACAAAATACTAGAGCAATTTTAATGACTAGGCTCGGATGGTAGCTTTCACGTGTTTGTTTAGCACCTTAAATATGCCAGGCTGTCCGCTATCGGGCCCCAAGGCTGGAGTGGGGCACACGCACAACTTCAAGTCTGGTGGGGGCAAGTATCTGAATAAATAAAACTATGAAACAAATGCTAGAGAGGAAAACAAAGGGTGTGAGAAGGGACTATGACAGGGAGGCACAACTCGTTGGCAGGCCTGGGAAGTGTCAGGCAAGGCCATGCTGAAGGGTAACCTGAAATCGAAGGGAAAACACTCTTGGCAGAGACTGAGCAATTTCTGCCTCCTAGAACCTGCGAGAAAGTGCAATAAGGCCATCGGTGCAGTCAGATAAGGTGGGCCCAGGACGCTTAAGGATTTTGTCTTTTATCCTGAGGGTGGTGTGAAGGTTCTGAGCAAGGCATTGATAGAGCAAGAGCAAGTTCAGTGTGCCTAAGACCACCGTGAATGCGTACTGAGAAAGGAACGCCTGGGGTGGGAAGGGTAGGTGTGAGGAGTCACATTCAAAGACTGTCCCAATAATCCAGGTGGGAGAAGATGATACACAATTGGCCATCTGTATCCATTGTCCCACATCTGTGGATTCAGCCAACCAGGAATTGGAAATATCCAGGAAAAACAAGTTATGTTGTTGCTGATGTGCACCATGTAGTTAGGCCTACAATGGTGATGTCTGTGTACTGAACACCTACAGACTCTGTCCTTGGCATTATTCCCTAAACAATACAGTGTCACAACTATTAACAGATCATTAACACTGCATTAGATATTATAAGTAATCTAGAGGTGGCTTATACAGGAAGATGTGCATAGGTTATATGCAAATACTACACAATATAATAATATAAGGGACTCGGGCATCCTTGAATTTTGGTGACCTTGGAGGTGCTGGAATGAATCCCCAGCAGGGATCGAAGGACAACTGTATCCAAGACCAAGATGATGGCAGTGAATATTGAGAAGTGAGTGAATTCACGACACATTTCAGAAGCAGGCAGGACTTTAATAGATTTAATAGAGTAGATTAGGATAAAGGGGAATGATGCCCAGGTCTCTGGAAAGACTAAAAAGGGGATCAGCAAGCCATCTCCTCAACGGGAAGAAGGAAACAGAAACAGGTTAAGGGGTTGACCTGAACAATGAACGGTTCACATGCTCCTTTTCAACCCACCCAGGATGAGGTAGCTGGGGCTCTCCAGACCGGGGAGGAGTGAGAAGAGGTGGAGGCAGCAGGGACATTAGTGCAGGCCCCCTGTTTAAGGAGGAAGACTTCCTGGGAAGATCATTAAGCCCCCAGACACGTTTCCAAGGGACCCTGAAAGCTGCTCACTGTCACAGTTTGGACGTCTGAGCTGCAGAGTGGGGAAAAGACTCTAAGTGTTGTTGTCTGCCCTCTTTAGAATGAAATGTGACATTCTTCTCTCTGATGTTGTACATAAAGTCCAAAGAAATGCTTAATGAAGATGTGTTTTGGTGCTTGCCTCTACAGCAACAGAATTTATGGAAAGTGAAGTTGCACAAAGCGAAACAGAATTCCAGAGTGCACCAGGCCTCACATAAATGGGGCTCCGGGGCCGCATTCACCATATCTGACAGGTAATCTATTCTCACGCACTTAACATTCCACAGGATCGGTAAGACTGGCACTAGACATAATCCAACGTGGCAGGATCTGAAACAGCCTCGCAAGCTTCTTGATTCAACCCGAAAGGGTCAGCAAGGCCCTTTGCCGATGATCCACACGGGAAACATAACTGTTCATGAAGACGCAAACAAAGGGGGTCAGGGTGTCTCTTCAGGGGCGTGGGTGTTTAAGAGTTTCCAGCACAGGCCTGTGTCCAGCTGAACAAGCTGGGTTACCAGCTCCTGGCTCCCAACGTGAAAATGTTTTTCATTATTAAAGCAAGCTGAGTCCACCCTCTAGAGATGCTTTGTCTGATATGCTGGCAGTGGTCATCTGTCACACACAGGGACAATACTGTTAACTGAGCCATCTCTCCAAGAGCAGGAATATGGGACCCATGACCTCACCAGCAAACAGTAAAAACAATGTCCCTGTTCAGAGAAGAATTGTTCTATCCGAGTGAATTTTCTAGGTAACCAATATACCTCCAGAAGCAAACCTTTTGTCTCTCACTGTAACCAATAATGATGAACATCAGTCTACGAAAATATTATTCACCTCCTGCCTCGTGTGTATAAGACAAACTCTAGATCTTCATTCGCCTACACTACAAAATTACTGTTTGCTTTTTCACCGATAAGCATTTTCTCAGGCTAAGATGCTTTTGAATGGAAAGCTAAGACTTGGAAAAAACTTCAAAAGTGGTAAATGCAGGTGAAAATAAACACAGAAGAGTATCATGTATATATATAGTAAGGAAAAAACTGACAACCCCCATCCACCAGCTGTAAATTCTCAAGAGAAATACACATATTTTATATCTACCCTTCTTTCCCTCGCATGTATAGCTACCATTTGCACATCCTTTTCTTTCTCCCTTAAATATATAGATCACTCTGTACACAGAACCCATACCCTCACGAAGTTCCCATGTTTTAAATGATTAAAAGAGAAAACCCTATTAAGAAAAAGAGAGGGCTCATGTCTTGTCTTGTACTGCTACTGAAATACAGCATAGGAACAAAGCCTATGAATTCTGTGTGAACAATAATTCAATGATTTTCCCCAAGCTGAACAAAGCTGCCACCACCTCAAGATGCAGAGGATGACCAGCCCTAGAGAAGCTTTATCTAGAGATGCTATCATGGTAGCTTCTTCCCTCCTCCAGGGGAACAGATTTCCCGATTTCTATCATCCTAGATTAAGTCTGTGAGGACCCTCCTGGAAGGTCAAGTCTTCACAGACCATGAGCTTTGTGACAGCCACTCTGCCACAACAGGAATGACCTGATGGTGGTGCTACAGGGTTTAATATATTCAAATGCCTACTGAGCACTGAGGACCAGCTGACGGTGTTTCTGGGCACAAACCAGGCTGCAAGCCAGATCTCCAGCTGGAGGCAGGTGAAAGGCAACCATACATGGATGCTTCTCTCCCCTTCTTCCTCCCTCCCTGCCCTTCTCTCTAAAATAATGAGTAAAATCTTTAAAAGAGAAGTGCTTTACACGCCTTACCTCACTGAACCCCACAGCTGCCCTCAGAAATGACCTTCCTCATGACCACGGTACAGGGAAACTGAGGCACGGTTTAGTTCAAGCTTTTAACTATATGGTGCTCTCCAGGGTCATATCATGCCCAAGTCATTTAACTTTTCTTCAGGACAGGGATAATACGTGTCTTCTAAAATCAACACGATGAGACAAGATGTGCCAAAAGTGGCAGTTTCTACCGTAACTGGTAATGGCAGAAACAGTGGCCCTGGAGGACCAGCCAGGTGCCACGCTGAGGAGGCAGGTGCTGGAGACGGAGAACCTGGCTCCTGCCACTCAGCTTACCTGTGGGGGATGCAACATTTTACCCAGAATACCCCCAGCCAGCCACCCCACCCCTGCCCAAGTGCGAGTCTCTGGAAGAGGGCAGCTCTGGCCCAACTAGTAGATGCCTCCATGCAAAGTCACCCCCAGTTCTTCACAAGATTGCCACCAGGGAGAGCCGTCCTCAGGGCAGCATGGGACTGGTCATTACAAGGCCTTTTTATCTCTTGGTCTCTCACGTGGCACCTGGGTTCATTTGAAACGGAGACAAAGAGAAGGAAAACGAGGATGGCAGCTAGTTCTCTCGGCTCTGACGGTTTAAACATCCAGTTCAGACAGCGTGCAGCTTTGAACACAATCGGTTCCGAGAAATCCCAGAAGAAAGCTGCTCCATCACAGAGGCTGACAGGAGATCCGCCTCCCATCAGCAAACAAGCCCTGAGCATCTGTCGCAAGCCAGACACAGGGCCAGGTGCTCAGGATTCAAAGGCGAGCAAGGCACAGAGTCCTCACCCTGAGGAATTTACCGTCTAGTGTAAGAGACAAACGCTAGTCGGTTCACTCTTCTTCACCAGCAGGTTGCCAGCTACGGCCCGTGGTACCCACAGCCCGGGAACACAGCCACGCTCATTCACTTACACATGTCTATGGCTGCTTCCGTGCTGCAAAGGGAGGGGGCGCAGATTTAGGATGCAAAGCCTAGAACATTTACTACCTGGCTCTTTACAGAAAAAAACTTAGCCAATATTGCCACTCATCACACATTCTTTCAAATGCATGTACAAGCACACAGGTGTGCGCTCACACTTTGTTTCCTGCATCTTTTCAAATGAAACCAATTACTGATACATCAAGCCAGAGGAGACAACAGGACAAAAGCGTGTATCCCTGCCTTGCTCCCTCGGGGAACTACAGCATCTTCAAGCTGACTGCCCCCTACCCCTGCCCAGCATTTTGTTTGTCTAGATGCAAGAGGAATCTTCGAGTCCCTCCCTTCACAGCCACTCCGTTCAGAGGCACGGCGGCCTTCTTCATTTATCCACTAGAGGGGGGCCTAACACTGCCAATGAAGGCTTGGGGATCGCCAGTCCCTGTTCAACCAAACGCAATAGTTTTTCCCATCTGTCTGGACGCGGTCCGACACTTCAAGCACGCTGCACGGAGGAGGCGCCCAGGGAGAAGGAGCTCCGTCTGGTGCTCACCCAGCAGAACCAGCGACTGCCTGGAGACAGATCTGACAAGAGATGGTATGAGCTGGCTGAGCGAAGGATTCGTTAATACAAAGACTTGGAAGGGCGAATTTAATCCACAAGTCCGTGGCCTCCATGTGCCCCTGCCAAGTTTGTAGTGGAGTGTGTTTAATGCCCTGCAAGGAGGGAGGATCAACCGGGGTGGCCTCAGGCCTCGGGCTCTGCAGCTTTCTCCAACAAGGAGTTTTGTCTCCAAGAGCCTCTTCCCAACCTGGGAAACGGGGAGAATGGGGTTAGAAAAGCAGTTCTCAAATAGGAGTGGGGGCCGTTGCCTGGGGGAAGCACACCTGAGTCACCTGGGGGATGTGAAACCACTTGGTCTTCTTCCCACTTTCACACAGGTCCCAAGGCAGGTGTCTCCCTCCGGCCCCACCCCGTCACCTCAGGCACCCCGGGAGGTGCCCCCTGGGTGCTCCGGAGCAGAACAAAGCTCGAGGCCTGGGAGATGCTAGTAATTTGGGACTTAACTGTGCTCTTGCTTAAGATCTCAGCCTGACATTCTGTGATTAACTAGACCTACAATGAAGATAATCACACAGGACCCCAATATCCCCGGTGACTTGGGAGGCAGGGCCATGTCGCAGAGGATGCAGCTTCCTCCTAGCTGTCTCTGATCACATGTGCTGGGGAAGTGAGTGGTCAGGTTGTGAGGACACGCAAGCAGTCTCGTGGGGTGGCCTTCACACAGAAGAACTGGGGCCTCCCATCCACAGCTGGCACCGACTTGCCAGCCAGGTGGGGGACCACCTTGGAAGTGGATCCTCCAGTCCTAGGGGACATCTGACCAGACGACAGCTGACGGATCATCAGGAAAACACCTGAGCCAGAACTGCCCAGCCAGGCTGACTCTGAGTTCCTGACCCACAGAAATTATGACTAATGATAGTTACTGTTGTTTTAAACTAAGTTTGGGAGTATCTGTTACATAGTAACAGATGAGCCTTTGGGCTCATCTACAAAGGGCACTGGGGTAGGCTGAGAGGACAGACCTAAGTTTGTCACTAACTTGCTGTGTGAGCACAGATGTAAAGTAATTTCACCTCTGGGCCTCAGTTTGTACCTTCATACAATGGGTACAGCACCATGTAGCTTGCTACAGGGTCTCAAAGGCAATTCATGATCTGCAAAGATCGAGGCGAACAGCAGTTGACTACTAGCCTCATGGTATTTTCTTTCAGGAAACATGATTTAATGCTTAGCTTAGCTGGCACCTGGGCAGTAAGGGTCCTAGAGCACTTAACCAGTGAAAGATAGGTGGAGTCTGCGCCCATAACCAGAACCACTGGGCTCAGGGTACTGAGGAATTGATAGCGCTGAGCTGGCAAGCTTTGTCTGGAAAGGGCCAACTAGCAAATATTTTCAGTTCTGAGGGCCATATGGTGTCTGTCACAACTCCTCAATTTTGCCATTGCGGCATGAAAGCAGACACAGACAATATGTGAATGGGTGGCAGTAGCTGCTCTACTGAAAAACTGTATTTACAAACACAGGTGGCAGGCTGGATTTGGCTGGTGGGCTTCCATTTGCCATCCTCTGCCCTGGAGCCTCGCTTCTCAAAGTGTTTGCTCCCCAGGGTGGCTGGATCGGCATCCCCGGGCGCCTGTCACAAGCACAGGCTCTCAGGCCCACCCAGCCCTGCTGAATCAGCCCCCCCCCCCCCCCGGGAAAGGGGCTCAGCTCTGTTTTCACAAGAACCTCCCACTCCCCTACAGCACTAGAGATACCCCACCCCATCCCTGTTGCCCAGCACCCCAGTGCACAGGGACTGATGAGGGATCTTAGATGACAATGACCTGAGCAAAGATCTTCTCCAGCCTCACAAAGAACACAAACATTATCTCAATATTCTCCACAAGGCAGTGAAAAACTGGTACGCGACACGGCAGCTAGTTCCAGCTGAATCGCTTAGTTGTCGGGAAAATAGGACAGACTGTGTGGTAACGATGCTCCTAGAGTGAAAACACTGGACTCAGAGACAGACAAGCCCACAGCCGCCTCTGGAGGGAGTCCCGAGTGGTCACATGCCAGCTGGGCTCCCAGCCCTACTTGCTTCTTGAAGCACATTAATTTCAAAGTTGGTTTCCTTCTGTTTTGGCAAAGGGTAGGGTATAAATGGCAAAGAAGGGAAGGAAAAAGGATGCTGTTTAAAGACAAAGGAGATGGAAGGCTTCTAGGACAGAAGCAATGGGAAGGATGAGAAAGGAATGAAGGGCAGGTGACAGTCACTGTAAAGGGGACTCCCACACAGACTGGGGAGAGCTCCCACAGTGACAACAGCTGCCTTGCCTGGAAACACCGCCATCAGTGCTTGTGTCTGGCATTACCAGTCACATCACTCTCACTCCCTGCAGCCACGTGACAACAGGATGATGTCCCCATTTAAGCAAATGAGCTGAGGCACAAAGTAGCAAAAGGCCATGTCCAAGGCCATGTGCGACAAAGCCGTGGGGCCACAGGTCACAGCCTGGTGGGAGGGCTCCCGTCTGCTACAGAACCTCCCAGCCCTGACCACAGGGCCACAGCTGTGTTTGAGGTCAAGCAAAGACCTTGCACCCACAAGCCCTGATGTGTTCTCACGCCACCTGATTGCAGGTCACCTGCGGGGACCACTCAGGAGAACACGCTTCTTTCTACCTGGGACAGGCCACCTCTGTTCTCCTACCTTGAGATCTGCGGTAAGCAGCGTTGATATCAAAAGTCGCTAAACCACCCTTTCATGTCAATCCCAAAGGAGCCAAGGTAAAAATCAAACAAGGAGGATTAGGTAATGCTTCCTCCCTGTGTCTAAGACACCAAACGCTCAGCTGCCTGATGCGAAGAGCCGAACCCTCAGGTGGAGAATCATTATCTCCGGGTGGGAGGCTCCCCCGCTCTCTGTCTGGGCTGCTGTTTTCTGGAGTCTGTCATTCCCTGGACAGTCAACTGCCTCCGGGTGCAGGAAATAAGACTGTGATTCATCTTCGAGGGAGAGCTCTGAGCTCACAGCTTGCAGGGCTCCTTGCTTCCCCAGAACAGAAAGGGCCCTGGCCCATAGTCCCTCTACATTCCTTTGTCATCCATTCTTAATTCTGTTTCCTGGGTTACCAGGTCTTTTGCTGCAAACAGAAGGAAATTTGGGAAGAGGACATAAATCATAACGGTCAATCCAGGCAATGCTTGGGAGCAGGCAACCACCCACGCACCTGTTCCACCCAATTAGCATTTGCCCTGATGGCACCAGCCAGACCAGAATCAAGGGTGTCTAGTGGCCATGGTCAGTGAAGTCACAGCTGCAGACATGGAGAAAGGTAACCATCTAGAAACAAGCTCAGGGGTCTCAAAGGCCTTCTAGCAAGGTGATCCTGACTGCTGCATTTTCAAGCAGACTTCTCTGGGCAACCTGGGCCGCTTCTGATGAAAGATGTAGTGCATCTCACCAAAGGGTTCTACTTCTCCTCAGCGAGTACACCGGCCCCCTGAGCAACGGAATGGTCCAAATGATAAACGATGTTGAGCATCTTTTCATACGCTTTCTGGCCATCAGCATTTCTTCTTCGGAGAAACGTCTACTCTGGTCCTTTGAGTTACAGGAGTTCTTTATATAGTCTGGAGAGTGATTCCTTCACAGATAGTTGAAGTTGCCTTTTCCCTTTCCTGAGTGTTTCCTTCGCTGTGCAGTTTTCAAGTTTGATGTAGTCCCATGTGACCTTCGCTTCGGGGACTGTGTCCAAGAAATCGTCCATGGACACAATGACACACCTGGATTTTGCAGGTGACGAACAGTGTGATGCTTGACTGAGGGGTGACGGCCCCAGATAGAGGCTCTGGTTCAACGGGGCTTGAACCCAGGGAGCCTGTTTCATGTGCTTCATGCTCCAGCCGGCACCTGGAAGCTCAGGCTCTGCTGGGAGAAGCCAGTGGGGGCACGGCGGCTCCTACGTCCTCTGTGACAGCTGTCTCTCGGCTAAAATGGGGCCCCGGTGACGTCCTGGCTTGGCTGTTATCAGCCCTGTCCATGACTCCAAGCGAGCCCCAATTATTTTGTCAGGGGTTTTCCGGGTAAGTTATTTTGTCAGATGCAGCCTGTGCCTTCCAAACCACTTAACAGCAGTTTGCTAACTTTGTTTTTAATTATAAAAGCAGCAGACTTGTGACAGAAAACTTGGAAAATCCAGACAAGCATTAAGAAAACAAATCATTCATGCTCTTTTATAGCTCCGAGAATGCCAGTGCTCACACTTCAGGAAAAGTGCTTCAGATGTTTAAGAATTTTCCCAATAAAAACATTATGAATATAATTACTTCCAACGTTAGTGTCATTAGGAGAATTAAAGGTTGGCATTGGTAAAGCTCTTGGAACTCTGCCTGACGTAGTAAGTGCCTGGTAAACTTCCTGGGAGGTATCCTGGGGTGTGTGTTAGAAATACAGGTCCCTGGGCTCACCCCAGGCTACCAGGACTCTACAGTATTTCTGAGGAAGACCTGGGCATCTGTATTTCTCAGAAACTCCCCACATGATCCTATGTCAGGTAGGTTGGAGTATCTGAACTCGGGCTGTTCTTAGAAGCTATTGTTAGCCCTGGCTGGTAGCACAGTGGATAAGGTGCCAGCCTGCAAATCCAAAGGTTGCTGGTTCGATTCCCCAGCCAGGGCACATAATCAGGTTGCAAGCCAGGTCTCCAGCCAGTTCCTTGGCTAGAGGCAGGTGAAAGGCAACCATACATTGATGTTTCTCTCCCTCTCTGCCTCTCTCCCCTTCTCTCTCTCTGGAAATAATAAATATTTTATAAAAAAAAAAAAAAAGAAGAAGAAGAAGAAGCTATTGTTGACAGCTTCCTATCAGATTTTTTTTTTTTTTTTAAATCTAGAAAAGGCCGATTTTGCTATGAAACTTCACTGACAATCAGGCTAGGTGTAGAATTTTTTTTTTTTTTTAATAATAGCTTTGAGCTATAACTCACATACTGTAGAATTCCCTTAAAGTGTACAATTCAATTGATTTTGGTATATTCACGGAGTTGTACTGCTATAAGCACAATTTTAGAACATTTTCATCATCCTAAAAAGGAATTCTGTACCCAGAGCAGTCACCTTCCATTTCGCCTTCTGTACCCCATCCCACCCCATCCACCAGAGTCACGCAACCGTTAATCTACATTCTGTCTCCAAAGGTTTGCCTATTCAGGATTTCTATATAAATGAAATCATACAACATGGTCTTTTGTGACTGGCAACTCCTTTCACTTATCATGTCTTCAAAGTTCATCCAGGTGAACCTTGAAAAACACTTCATTTCTTTTTCATTCGTGAATAATATTCCATTATACGGATATGCCATACCTCACTTATCCATTTACCAGCTGATAGACACTTGGCTATTATCAATAATGCTGCTACGAATATTTGTGCTCACATTGTACGTGGACATAGCTTTTCAATTCCCTGGGGTATAGGCCTAGGAGTGGAATTGCTGGGCCATATGGTAAGTCCACGTTTAACCTCATGAGCTAATTTAAGACTGATTTCCAAAGTGGCTGCAATATTTTACATTTGTACTAGCAATATGTGAGGGTTCCTGTATTTCTACATTCTCTATTTGATTCTATCCATCTCAGTGGGTATGAACTGGTATCTCTCTATAGTTTTGATTTACATTTCTTCAACAGCTAAATATATTGAACATCTTTTTATGTGGTATTTGTATATCTTTGGAGAAATGTCAACACAGATCCTTTTACCATTTTTTAAGTTGGGTAGTCTTTTTATTATCAAGTTGTAAGAGTAAGTTTTATTGTTAAATGTAACAGTCACCAATATTTTCCTTCTAATACCTTTTAAAAATGCATCAACAGCTATATTTTCAAATATAGGTGAGCCTCAACGTTTTAAGAGCTTTTTCTTTCTAAAAGGTGTTGTAAGTTGCTATAAATCAAAATTTATTCTAAAAGAATTAGAAAAGTACTATTCACAAGAGGATGCATAAAACTCTGGGAGAATAATCACTTTCTAATTGTTTTCATGTAAACTCCAGTCTTCCTGGATTGCACATCTGCATAAAGCTCCATTTTTTTTTTTCATTCTTCCATCAGCTGAATGGGGGCTATGAAGGCTCCCAGACCCTAGGGCAACCAAACAGACAAGTCTTGCACAAGGCCAATGCATACAAGAAAGATGACACAGCTCCTGCCCTTGGAGAATGCTCACTGTGACCAGGGAAATAAACAAAACAGAAAACAGCACTGTACCGCAGCCAATGATAAGGCCTGAGAAAGTGCAACCATTCCAAGAAAGTGCAACCATTCCAAGAAATGCTGAAACTCAGGAGGAACAATAAATGACTCAGGTGTTCAGCAAGGACAAATGGCCTCAGAGTTGGCACATCACTGAGACCTCCTTTGGCAGTGACTGAAGACTTCCTTTTGGCAATGGGGAGAACCAGAGATGTCATTAAGGGCCAGTCATCAGGAAGAACTGTTTCAGTGTAATGTTGCCTAGGAGGCCAGTGGATGGGCACAGGGCAGGCGGGAGGCCCTGCAGACTGGCTCTTACACCTCTCCTGGCTACTTTTGCTTCCTGGAAGCAGACCCATGGCCCTAAGAGAAGGTTCTAAGCCCCATGAGCCCAGCTGGCTTATTTCTTGGGTCTTGTGAAGTGCCTCTGTCCTGGTTGATGCCTTTACCTACCACTGCTTCTGGGAAAGGAACAGCCCTCTGCTTAGTGGGTCTGCATGCTCAATCCAGAATTTTATTCTGCTGCTGGCCTCTTGGGACTTCCACTGTGACTATCAACTGATAGGAACGAATACTGTATAGTGTTTGAATCACCTAGCGGTCCTTCCTACTGGAAGCCATATGATCTCAACATCAATTTTACTAAAAGATTTGGGGGTGAGATAGGGAAGAAGTACTATTTCAGATAAATGGAGTACCTGCTACGAACTGAATGTTTATGTCCCTCCAAAATTTGTATGTTGAAACCTAATCCTAATGTGATAGTATTTGGAGGTGAGTCTCTGGGAGGCCATTAGACCATGAGGGTGGAGCCCTCTTGAATGGGATTAGTGCTGTTATGAAAGAAGCCCCCCACCCTTCTGCCATGTGAGGACACAGGGACAAGATGACTGTCTACGGACCAGAAAGCCCTCACTAGACATGGAATCTTCTGGCACTTGGATCTTGGATGTCCGAGCTTCAGACCTGTGAGAAACAAGTATTTGGTATTTATCAGCCACCCATGGATGATATTCTGTTAGAGCTGCTGTTATCAATTTTTCATTGATAAGCAAAACCAGAAAATATTGTAGTGGCAATAACAGCTCACAGGAATTTAAAAATAAAACACAAAATGCTCCCCACCTCCCATTTCCCCTGGGCATTCCGGCCTCATCCTTAGATCCCTGAGCAAGTTCCTTCTCAGAAATTTGGGATATTTTGGTTGAAAAACTGGCTAAGCCCAGGCTTACAGTAACAAGACATTAATTTAGACACCTACTGTGGCCTTTCCCTTACATTGAGTGTTAAAAAGGATAAATCCCCTCTCCCACTCCAGAAGTAATCATAATACTGGTGGCTCAGTGTGGCCTTTTCTCGGAAGAACAGACCCCTATGAAAGCTTTTGAAGCCTGTCAATAACCATGTATCTTTATTATTGGGACTTTTTTCCCCTTGCAACTCAGTTACACCAAAGCACCCTGCGGTCTGTTTCATAATTTAAATAGGCTTTGTAATGGTCCGCTGGGGACAGTCATCATTCAACGGTCCCAATACAACTGGAATAAGATGTTGCTGCCCAGTGAGGTGAGATTTTGAACAGTTCCCCAATTCCTTCCTGGGTAAGATGATGCCAGGAGATACCCACCTCCTTTTTCCTCAGTGCGTTTAACAGCAGTAATTCCCCAAGGGAAGACAATGAGGCTGTCGGCCACTCTCCTCACCAAGCATGACACCCCACAACAAGTCTCTAAACCTAAGTGATTCCAGTACACCCCTTTGTCTGTGGGGCACACGTTCCAAAGACACCCCACGGATACCAGAAACCACACCCAGCTCTGAACCCGACACATGTTTTTTTTTTTTTTCCTATACATACACACCTATGATAAAGGTTAACTTATAAATTAGGCCCAGTAAGAGATGAACAACAATAATTAATAATACAATAGAACAATCATTAACAATAGACTGTACTAAAAGTTATGTGCTTGGCTATTTACAATAGCCAAGTGCTGGAAACTGCCTAAGTGCCCATCAGTGGATGATTGGATCCAAAAACTTTGGTACATTTACACAATGGAATTCTATATAGCAGAAAAAAAGAAGGAACTTGTACCCTTTGCAACAACATGGATGGAACTGGAGAGTATTATGCTTAGTGAAATAAGCCAGTCAGTGAAGGACAAATATCATATGATCTCACCCATTATGGGACAATAATGAGCAAAACTAACAACAAGCAAAACAGAACCAAGTATATGAATGCAAGGAATAGGCCTTCAGTGGTCAGGGTGAACGGGGTTGGGGGGAAGGGGGAGGAAGAGGCAAAGAAGGGGAGCAGCTTAGACAAGAACCTAGTATAAAGGAACCATGGACATGGACAACAGGTGGGATTGACTTTGGGGGGAATGGGTGGGTGGGGAGGGGGACAGAGGGGAGCAAAAAGGGGATGGATATAATACAACAACAACAACAACAAAAAGTTATGTGCTTGGATTTGAGGCCATTATCCAGTAAAATAAGGTCTACTTGAACCCAGCAGTATGATACCACACTTGATTTCCTAACCAACACAGCTACCAAGTGACCAACAGGCCGGACAAAGAGATGATTCACCATACAGGTAAGACTGAGCTGGGCGACATGAGATTTCATCATGCTACTTGGACGGTGCCCAACTTAAAACCTGTGAGTTGTTTATTTCTGAAACTGTCCACTGAACAATCGCAGTCCCTGCTGGAGCATGGGTACCTGAGACGGCAGGACGCGAAACACGGGGTATGGAGGGAACCTCTGTCACTGGTGGCTTGTCCACTGGCAGCAGAGATTTCCAGCAAGGAGGTATATAAAATACTTATAACAAGTCCATGTTCTCTTTTGGAAGGAGGGAACCCAGAGACCATTGTTTGGTCGGGGATAACCTGAAAATGCTGGTGGATAAAGGTAAGAGTTTCAGAACTCACCAGGAAAGGCTCCCAGACGGGAAAAAGATGTCACGTTATAAGCAAATGGCTTCAGAACCAGATACCCCACACCACACTTTACTATTTTTAAGTAAATGGTGCAATAGGTCATGTTGCAAACTACTGGTGAAATGATAAGTCGGATCGTTGTGAACTATGTAAAAATGAAGGCAGGGGTCCCAGTGGAAAGTTAAGTTCGGCCAACGCGATTAACTGTATAAACACCAGCGGGCACTTTGGTCATTTCCAAATCAGTCCCTGCTGCTCCCACCCAGATTTTTGCAGGGCTGTTGACAACTAGCAGCACTGGTCAGCCTTGGCCTTGGCCTGCATCATTTTACAGGGGAGAAAAAGAAGAAAACTGCTACAGTTCCTTGAATCCTGGAATATTTTGAAGGTTTCCCAAGTATGACCACCACCAGTCTCTGCACAACTTGACAATGCTGGCAGTTTTGGCCACGCCTTCAAAATGGAAAAAAAGAGAGGCCACTTTGGCAATTCGCCCAAAGCCGGTAACAGGTGGAGGCAGGACCTAACTGCACCTGGTTTTCTACCTCCAGTGGCTGGGTTTCCGGAAAGGGATGTCGCACCTCAGACTCTTTGGGAACCAGACATCCCCTTCTGCTCAAGCAGGGGACTGTCCCCAAGCTCCCAGGAGTCCTTTGAGGAAGGGCTTACAATGACGTGGCCTCTTGTACACGAATACTAGGGAGCATTTATAGGGAATAATTATTAGGAGTAAAAGCTACATTTTGGGTCAAAGTTACCAAATTAGGAGTCAAAGTCTGCCATGCTGTCAACAATTTGAAAATGCATTTTTTTTTTTTTAATACGTAGAGAAAGTAAAACAAGTAGCTGTTAAGTAAACAAATGGGCACAGTTGTGTTTGAACAAGAATTTCCAATGAGCCCTGGCTGGTAGCACAGTGGATATGGCACCGGCCTGGGAACCCAAAGGTCGCAGGTTCGATCCCCCAGCCAGCGCACATAACAAGGTTGCAAACCAGATCTCCAGTCAGGTCTGTGACTGGAGGCAGGTGAAAAGCAACCATACATTGATGTCTCTCTCCCTCTCTGCCTCTCTCCCTTCCCCTCTTTCTAAAAATAATGAAATAAAATCTTAAAAAAAAAGAATTTCCAATGAAAACAGGCAGAGCTCCAGGTCTGGCCCCTGGGCTGTAATCTGCCAACGCCTGAGGCAGCAGATTACAGCCACAATTTCTCTTCTGCTCAGCAGGAGTTTGGGGTGAGGCGGCAGCAGCACATCTCCCCTCCCCTTCATGGCTTACAGAAGCAGTCTGGACTTGCTGCTCCTTCCTCCCTCCCCAGGCGGACGGGAGGCATCAGTCCGCACACTCTACACTCCTGCTGCTCATGCGGTTTGCCAGCGGTGTGCTCATCCCCCTCTCCCTACTGTGGCTTTCTCCTTTCAGCCCCTGTTCAGGTGAATAAGCTGGCAAAGGACCCAAGCCTCATATGGGTCCCTGGGAAATGCTGCTGCTACGGCTCTTTCACTAGCAGGAATATCCACCTCTGATGTGGGTGTTGTGTTTAAACTCTGTCTGGTTGGGTCATATACGTAAAAGGGCTTGCCTGTCTTTAGCTGATGCCAGCCCTGTGTTTTGAAGACCAAAGCGTTTCTGATACAGGTAAACAGTGGGAAAGGAAAGCCACTGACTATAGTCTAGGAAGAAAAGAACGCTTTACCATCAGTTTGGAGGGTGGGTAAAGTTGGAAGGAGGCTTATTACCTGCTAAAGGGATGACGGCCATAATCCCAACTGAAGATTGGAAGGAAAAGAAGATCACAGGGTCAAATAAAGTTGCTACGGTGGTCCACGTGGTTTTGGGGGAGAGAGGAAGTCAGTTTATATAAAAAGTCAAAGGAAAAAGGAAACCAATTTCCTTTCTCATTTACTGACCACATCCCCTTCCCTGGGGGTTGCACTCACCCCAGGTCCAGGAAAAAAATGCCAATGAACAGATTTAAGTATATATTGATGCATCATAACTTAATCAAATCCTATTTTTGGCTTTATTGAGGTATATAGTTTATACACCATGAAACTCACCCATTTAAAGTGTACAATCCAATGGATTTCGGTGCATTCAGGGTTGTACAACCATCACTATAATCAATTTTAGAACATTTTTGTCACCCCAAAGAAACACCTGACTTGTTAGCAGTCACCTTCCATTTCCTCTCACCACCCCCAGCCCTAAACCACCACTAATCTACTGTCTCTACAGAGTGGTCTATTTTGGACATTTTCTATCAATGAAATACAATAAGCAGTCCTTTGCATCTGGCTCCCTTCACTGAGCATAGTGTTGTCAAGGTTCATCCATGTTATAGCATGCCAGGAGCATGTGTCCTTTTTAATGGTTGAATAATATTCCACTGAATGGATGTGCCACTTTATGTTTGTCCACGCATCAGCTGATAGACACTTGGGTGGTTTTCACCTTTTGGCTATTATAAATAACGTTGCTATGAACCTTCACATGCACATTACGGTGTGGGCATACATTTCCATTTCTCTTATATCTGACCTTGTTCTAATATCCAAGGGAAGCTTGCTACGGATCTGAGGGAGTGGCCCTGTTTCACATCAGTTTAGGCTTTTAGGTAATAGAATGGTAGGATTTCTAGTCTGAAAGGTGTGGAAATTGTCCCTGGAACTCCCTGTCCTCCACAGCTGCCTGTGGAGGACACAGCTGCCCAGAGCACAACACACCTGTGTGAGAAAATAAACACAGGCTTCAAGTTCAAGTTCAAGTTTGCACGTCACTGATTGCAACCACCAAGCACCTTTCGTGCTAAGCATCTTGACATTGGTGCACTAGCCACTACTTGCACCAAGGATGGCTTTCTCAAAGGACGTTTTAATAGCTCTGCTCTGTCTTCCCAGCAGAGCTAGTGTGCACAAGTATCTGAACCCACCTTTCACCATTATGAACCTCTTAAGGTGAGCAGGCAGTGAAGAAGTGGAAACGTTAATGATGGCATCGTTAACTACATGTTCACAGCCTAGGAGATGGTTCCACCGAGGACAAACTTAACACACAGGAAATACTGGGAGTCACTCTCAGAAGAGCATCTAAAAGGCAAGAGGAAGTGAAGGATGAAGGTACGCGCTGAGGATATTTCAAAAAATAACCCAGCATGGTCAGTTTTCACGTGGGAGAACATTATGATTGTGTGTGTGCGCAGGGAGAGAAATTTAGTTTAATTCAAAAGATTTCTATTTTTAAAATATATTTTTGACATTGCTTTTAGAGAGAGAGAGAAGGGGAGAGAGGAAGGGAGAAAGAGAAACCCTGACGCGAGACAGAAACATTGACAGAAGAGAGGAGCTTCCATTGGCGGCCTCCCATACGCACCCGGACAGAGGATGGAACTTGCAACCTAGGAATGTGCCCCGACCAGGAATTGAACCTGCAACCTTTCAGTTACAGGACAGCACTTCAACTGACCACACCAGCCAAGGCTAAAATACAATATTTTAAAAAATCCCCATCTTTTAGAGCTACCTACCAACATACATAAATACAATGAGACATCATTGAGAATTTCCTTTTAAATCCTTCCGGAGGAAGGGTGGGTAGAACACAGATCAAACAATATTGACTATTAATGAATAATCACTGCCACTAGGTGGTGGGAAGATGGGGGTTTACTGCACTGTTTGAAATTCCCGAGATGAGAAACCAAAGAAAACCGTACATTCCTGAGGCTTAAATGCAGAGAGAGATTCCCTGTGTCTCAGCACTGTTAACAGGGCAACAGCTCACAGGCAGACACTGTTATCACAGGACAGGGGCTGGCACTGAACCACCTTCTCCTTATTTGACTCTTTGAAGAGGTAATACACGCTGATATGGTTAAAAATTGAGAGGTGCAAGAAGTTAAGACAGTAGCCGTCTCCTAGTCACGGGGATCCCCCTTTTGGGTTCCGCTCCCCACAGCGTTTCTCCCCATCCCGTAGAAGTAAACACTGTTATCAGCTTCCTGTGTATCTTGCCAAAATTATACTTAACTCCCCACTGCTTGCTTCTGACTTGACGCATTCTGGAGCTCTTTTCTAAGTACCCAGGGAGCATCCTAATTTCCTGTCAAATGGCTAGTATTCCTGAGTATACACTGCTTCTGCTGGTCCCCCCCAGGTGGACATTTTTGGTTGTTTCCAGTCTCCTGCTATTATGAACAGCAGTCCCTTGTACAAACAATATTTTGTATCTTTTCAGGTTCGCTGTCAATTTACACACAAGTGTAACTACCGAGTCCCAAGAATATCTGCACTTGTCATGACAATGGCTACTGCTGAACTGCCCTTTAAGGGCGGACCTCCATTTACTTGTGTTTTCACTTTCCCACCAACAATGTGCGGGTTGAACAATAAAGCCCGGACCAAGTTAGAGCCATCTCTCACCTCCTTTCCTTCAGCAAGAAGCCTTTCCTTCACTATTAACATTTCTTTTCCTACTAACCGTCATTGGAAGATGGAGTAAGTCAGCCGCGAAGACTTGACTTTAGAAAAGTAATCACAGTTATTGCTTAATCTATGGTTTAAGTACTTACATAACAAATAAACGAACGTTTACTGAGCCGCCCCTACGGGCCAAGCCTTCCCATGTAACCACATGCTTAATCCTTGTACAGCCTGGAGGTCAAGTCTATTACCAACATCGATTCAGAGAAAAGCCCAGTCAGGAGTCACTGTCCCAGTCCCACAGCTTGTGCGTGGCAAACAGCAATCAGATGTGTTCTCCCTCTATTTCTGCTCAGTACACCGGCCCCAGGAGGGTTAGAGAATGTACAGTTAGAGCCTCAGTCACTTACAGTAATAGCTAAGTCTGGTTTTCCATTTTCAAACACTGGCACCTCCTGCATTCTTAGAAATAAATTAGAGACAGAAAGCCTTTTTCTATCATCGGAAAATATCTACCATATTGGCATAATGACGTTCAAATCTGGGTTGACAATTGGTCAGGAATTTGACCTGAGTGCCAGCCCTGAAATAACTATAAATGAAGGATGTTTCACATTAAAAAAAACATTAAAATTACAACAGTCAATATGGAATCATAACTTCGAAAAATAGATTTGACACTTAGCCCTGAAGAGTTCTCTTGCCATGTAACCAACTGGTTGCTAAAACCTTTACTGAAAAATGTAGCATTCAGCCCTGGCTGGTGTGGCTCAGTGGACTGAGTGCTGGCTTGCAAACCAAAGGGTTGCTGGTTCGATTCCCAGTCAGGGCACATGTCTGGGTTGCAGGTCAGGTCCCCAGCTGGGGGTGGGCTGGAGGCAACCAGGCAACCACACACTGATGTTTCTCTCCCTCTCTTTCTCCTCTCTAAAAATAAATAAAATATTAAAAAAAAATTTTAGCTTTCGAATCAGGTCATTCAACTCACCTTCTCACCTCATCCCCAAACATCATTCCTCTCAAAGATGCTCTAAGTCTCAATTAAAATTGCTGCTGTCTTGGGGGGGAAAAAAACAACAAAAACAAAAACCCGAAACAACCGAAACAGGCACTTTTACATTCAACTTCCATTGCATATTGAGGACCCACAGAGCTCAATAAATGAACTGACATCTCCTAAGGCCTTCCATGTTTAGTCACAAACCTTCCAATAAGAGAGGTCACATTCTTGTCATGCTTTTGGTCAACCACCTTCTAAGTTGCTCTGAAAAAGCTGCCCATCTGTCAAGGACCCAACAAGTAAACACTGGGCATCTGGAAAAGGCTGATTTAATCACAGGGGAATTTTTTTTTTTTTTAAAGAGCATGGTCAAAACTTCATCAAATCTGCTTAAACTGTGGATGGACATGAACACGTCAAAAGGTGAAATCAAACAAAAGTGGTGAGTAAAATTTCGGATTTTAGTGATTTCCTTTTGTAACGTACTGGAGGATGTGTAGTTATTCCAAGGAATGTCAAGAGTTTCTCAAAATAGAGCTAATTCATTTTTTTTTTTTTTTTTAAAGAGTGAGAGGTATTTGGCTTTCCTAAAAGAAATAAAGTATAGGTTGTCATCTCCAGGTAATTTAGGAATTCATTTCTAATACCACAAACCACCAAAAAGTCTGAGCCTAGTTCCATAAGTCATATTTTTAAAAATTGATGTTTCAGTTATTGTTGACCATTAAGTCACATTTTTCGAAGTACGTTCTCAGAGGCACTCCGTGAACACTGGGTTTATGGGCATTAGTCTGGGGGCCGCTGGGCTCGAGCCACCTCGTGAAATGGAGTACATTAAAGCCCTTAGAGGGCCACAGTAATAAAATTAACCTGGTCTAACTTGGCTTTTTCCAAACTTGTGTGGCCATGAAAACCCCTTTCACTTTAAACTCAGCACCCTAGGGGTCTCTTCTATGGAAGTTCCCTCTGAGTACCTGGTCAGTGGTACCTACGTTCCTGTACTTTTTCCTGCCTTGTGCTTCATGGTCTGTGTCCACATCTCTTCCTCCCCAAACTGGAAAGTTCTGAAACCAGGATCTGTGGGTTAACCCACAATTCAAGATTTGTATAGAAGGCTGGCTGTATCTCCATCAGCAAGGCCTCCACTGGACTCCCAACTCCACCCTAGACAATTCTCCCTCCTTACTGATAATGGAAAGAAAGAAAAAACATACAGTAAGAACAAATTTCAGCCCTGGCTGGTGTTGCTCAGGGACCTGAGTGTTGGCCTGCCAACCCAAAGGTTGCTGATTCGATTCCCAGTCAGGGCACATGCCTGGGGTGTGGGCCAGGCCCCAAGTTGGGGACACTTGAAAGGCAACCTGTCTATGTATCTTGCACATGGATGGTTCTCTCCTTCTCCTGCTCCCTTGCTTCCCTTCTTTTTAAAAATAAATACACAGCCCTGGCTGGTGGCACAGTGGATAAGGTGCTGGCCTGCAAACCCAAAGGTTGCTGGTTCGATTCCCCAGTCAGGACACATAACCAGGTTGCAAGCCAGGTCTCCAGCCAGGTCTGTAGCTGGAGGCAGGTGAAAGGCAACCATACTTTCATGTCTCTTCCCTCTCTGCCTCTCTCTAAAAATAACAAGTAAAATCTCTTTTAAAAATAAAAATAAATACACAATAGAACGAAATTTAAAAATAATTAATTAAAATGAAAATAAATAAATAAAATCTGTTTTAAAAAATGAACAAATTTGTGTCTTACTCTCCTTACCCATGCTTTCTTCAAGCAGGACCTGGCTTTATACCAATGGGTCCCCGAAGGGCAGGCTCCTCCTGGACTCAGTCCAACCTGCCCTCAACTTCTGCGGAGCGACCGTGGGGTCAGGAGCTCCCACACTCCCCTAGCTCACCACTCTCACCCCCGTCCTTCCCAGACACCCCAACAACCAGCATTTACTCACCCAGGCATAACCACAGCATAACAAGGCTGCCCATTTCTCAACGTGAATCTCACCGCCCCCCTTCTCCAGGGACCGCTGGCTGATGCGGAGCAAAGCAGTCATACTCAACTGTTGTGGGGTGTGGCTGCCACTGGGCTGGCACCAGCCACTGGGATGGGAGAGAAGTCCTGTAGAACCTGGCACGGGCACCAGCTTAGGGAGAACCTCTGAGACAGCTCTGTCTTCCTTTAAAAGGAAGGGAGCTCTCGTCTACTGGCAGCCAAATCGCTTGGTGACTGAAATGCAGATTCCTGGGCCCCGTCGCACAACGACTGGGTCAACATCCCTGGTGGGTGGGCGGGTGGTCTTCAGGAAAATACATTTAACAATTTAATATGGGACTGAAGCACAGTACTTGGAGAACTGCTGCTTTAAAAGACCAGGTGAAGAGGAAAAAGTGGGAGAAAGGGTCACTCGCTGTGGTAGAAAGAATAATGCACTCCCCCCACCAAAGATGCCCATAATCTAGCCCCCAGAACCTGTAATGTCACTGTTCATGGCAAAAGTGACTCTGCAGATGTGGCTCAAGTAAGGATCTTGAGATGGGGAGATTATCCCGGATTTTTGGAGGGGCCCAATGGTCCATAAGGATCCTTATCAGTGAAAAGTGGAGACAAGGGAGTCAAGAGTCACAGAGATTTGAAGATGACTTTGACGATGGAGGAAGGAGCCACCAGCCAAAAGTAAACACGCAGGAAAGGCAGGGAAACAGGTCTCCTCTGGAGCCTCCAGAAAGCACACTGCCTTGTCAACACCTGGACTTTCAGGGCCCAGTGACTGATTTTAGCTGTGACCTCTACAATTCTAAGAGAATAAATCTGTGTTTAGTTTAAAGCCACTAAATGCATCATAATCTGTCACAACATCAACTAGGAAACTGACACACTTAAAAACAATGAGAAGCCTGGAAAAAAAGAAAACAGCACAGTAGTAAGCTGATAGCCCAGGTGTTAAACCTACCTTCTGTCTAAGAGGTGTTTTAAGTGAAAAACATCAGCCAAAGAACAGAAATGCCTTTGGCCCTAAACGCAGAAGACTGAGGCAGGAACAGCCATGGAACATGATGACAATGGCAGTGATGATGACAACAAGATCAGTGAGTTCTCACCAGGTGCCGGGCTCTATTCTGAGCTCTCATAGGTAGAAAATCATTTCCTCTCAACCATTCCACAAGGCAGAACATTTTTGTTACCCTCTAGGGTCCCCTGTGCTCTTTTGCAATAAACCCCTCCTGTCCTGCCACCTTCCAGACTTCTGGTCTGCTGTTGGCCCCCTTGACTAATTTGTATTTTCTAGAATTTCTTGTGAACAGAATCATACCATTCAGGGACCAGCATGTCTTTTCTATAAAGGGTCACAGCATACAGATGGGCAAGCGTGGCTGTGATCCAATAAACTACTTGTGGACACAACTTTGAATTTCATGTTGTTTTCACATATCACAAAAGCATACACTCATTTTAATTTTCTCCTCAATCATTAAAAAAAAGTTAAGTTGTTCTTCATTTGTGGGTCATACAAAAACATAGGCTGTGGGCTGGCTCTGGCCAATTGGACTGGTTGGCAGACCTGGGGTCCAGTATGTACCATTTTGGGTCTGGCTTCTTTTATTCAACCTCATGCCTGGCATTCATCTGTATTGTTGTGTCTCTCACAGATCCATATTACCATGCACATCCTACCGTGTGGCTAGGCCACTACTGTTTATCCATTCAGCTGTTGATAGAGAAAAGGTAAACAGTTGGGCCCCTTGTCGTCTTTATGAATTGTTAAAGCATTAAGTCTATGCTCCACAAAATGTCCAGTGTGAAAAGCAGCAATCAGAGTTATGTTGGCACAGATATTTTTACACAATTTTTTTCAATGTTTTTGAATTCCCAAATTTCTGGGGTTTTTTCCCCCCTAAAATGTTACAACCCTTTATATTTGTATAACATAAGAATGCAAAACAAGGCTCTAAAATAAGAGCATTTCCTAAATAGTGCATTTACAGAGGCGGGACTTGTGACTCTTACCCAATAGATATGGTGGAAATGACAAAGTTTCAAGTTGAGGTCTTGAGTGTTCTCCCCTCAGTTGGGGCTCCTGCTCTGCCACCATGTGACCAAGCTCGAGTTGCCCTGATGAAGGATGACAATTATGTGCCAAGGCCCTCTTAAATTGTCCAGCCCCCCAGAAGGCCCCAGATGAATGAGTGAGAGTAACTAACATAGGCAAAGCCAGACACAGATCAGCCAATCCCATAGACTCGAAAAATAAGTCACTAAGTGTGAGATGGTGTATGGCAAAGCATAACTAACTGATACACACCCCAAGGAGCGCTTAGCAGCAAATAAAAGCAACAGAGGAGACCGCCTCATAGCAACCGGAATTGATTTCCGTGGCATAAAGCCAACTGGAAAAGACACTTGAATGAGATCATTTGTGCAAATGCCAACTGTGTTAAGATACCCACCCACGTCATTAATACCCATTTCATTTAAAAACATGAAACATCCAAGATTTACAATTACCCACAAATGTGGTTGCCAAGGATATGGGAGGAAGGAAGGGTAAAGGAAAAGCCATCAGAGGCCTCGAACGGGCCACTAAAGCTTTGGGACCTAGAGAGTGCAGCTGGCCAGCCCTCCTCACTTCACAGTGCCTTCTTATCCCGGAAGCTCAGCCCCAGTGACACTTTAGAGCCTGCTGTGCCCCCTTTCAAACAGTTCAGGTGGCATGTGAAAGTCTAAGAAAGCTCATTTACTATCGTTCCGTGATCACCAACAGGTGTTTTCCCAACAAGATGATGAGCTTTGAGTGCAGCCTTCTTTTCCGGAAACACCCAGTGCTTCATACACTGCAAACATTTGTCCATAAAAGAACTCTCATCATCCAATTAAAAAAAAAAAACAAAGTGTTTCAAACCTTAGCACCACTGACATTTGGACCCGGTATGTCTGTGGTTGGTAGTGGTACAGAGCCGCGGGCACTGGGAAAGAGATTCTGTCAGATGTCCCTGGTTTCTGCTCACTAGATGCCACTGCCACCCACCCTGTTGTGACCACCAAAAATGTTGCCACATTTTCCGTGGGTCAGAATCACTCCCTCATTGCAAAGTACTGCCTTAAAGATCGGGCTACACAATGATGCAGTTCTAAAATGGCATGTTTGAGAAAAAACAAACACTGAACATGTTTGGGGTAAAAAAAAAAAAAAAAAACCAAGATGACTAAATTACATTACTCTCCGTATAATACTGCTCAGGGAGGAATAGATTGCTAACATTTTTCCTTTTTCAGGTGGTTCTCACCCACTGGTTCAAAACGAAATGTTTTCGTGCACTACCCTATGGGGACAGATGAAATACAAAATTCACTTTAATTCTCGCAGCCATGCAGAAATATTTCTCCTCGTAAGTAGGAGTCAAACCTTTTATTTACAAAGTTGACATCAGTCTCTTTAAGTCAACAGCACAGGCTGCTGATTTTTCTCTATTACACAGCGGAGGCTGTTGATTTTAGCTGGGGCTGCTGGAGACGGTCCTCCCCCGCGCTATTAACTGAAACATGAACCAGCACCGCGCAACCGAGCTCAAGAATTTTGCCTCATTTCTGCTGTGTGTGGCACCAGGGCAAACACACCAGGCATTTTAATAACCTCATGCAGACCTTCGGTAATCATGGTAGGCTACTGGCTCCAGACAAATATTTGCCTTGAGGGTCTCTGTATGGAGAGGCAGAGGGAAACGAAGCTCCTTTTGTTCATATTGACTGACTGGGAACACTGGGGAAAATGAGAGAGCACCCACATCTTCATTCCTTGCAATTACACGCATAAAGGAGCCACAGGGATAGTTCTACATAAATCTGAATGGGTACGCTTTCTTTATACTTTTTCTTTTTCTGTACGCCACCTCCAACAACAAGCAAAAACAAAGCTAAGAAGAACATCAGTGGATGGTATTATCAGGGGGTGAAAGGCTTTTGGGAAAAAGTACATTGGCATGGTCTCAAAATAGGTCCCCCGAAGGATTATTATAAGGGAAAAGGGCTCCTTTTCGGAAGATCTAGCAGAGGACCTTGTAACCAAATGCCCAAACTTAGCCACCCTGGTGCGGGGACCAGGTGCTTTCCCTTGCTTCCTGCTGCGACAGGCTCCAAGCCTGCAGACCCACCTAGGTGCTTTCCGGCCGGAGTTGCTTAAGTTGAACCTCATCATGAGGAGACAAACCAAGGCTGTGGAATATTTCAGAACAAGTGGCCTGGATGCTTCTAAAATGTCAAAGTCATAAGACAAGCAAAGGCTGGGGAATTTCTAAGATAAGAAAGGCTGCGTCTAAAGACATGGCAACCAAATGTCATTTGTTGATCCTGACTGGATCCTTGAATAAAAGGTGGCAGTAAGGACATTGAGACATTTTGGGAAATCTAAGTAGGTGCTGCATCATATAGTACTGAAATGATGCTAAATTCATTCAGTGTGATGAAGGCATTGCAATTATATAAGAGAGTATCTTTGTTCTTGGGACATACATACTGACTTATTTAGGAAGTAAGGGTCATGCCCACAACTTACTGTACTTCATAGTTATGAACAACAACAACAAATTTAATTAAGTAAAATAATAATATGCATACGTGGAGATAAAGGAAATATGGTAAAACGTTAACTGGCAAATTTCAATGAAGGGGGTCTACAAAATTTAAGTGGAAGAGTTGGATAGTTCTCTCTGTTTTCCTATAGATTTGAAATTTTTCAAAATTTAAAGTTGGGGAAAAGGATGATGGATATAAATCTGTCGCTATCAATACATAATCAAGCCAGGATTCAGAAATGCATCACACAAGTGAACAAAGTATTAAAAACTTGGTATTACTTTATGCCTCAAATATGAAGATAAGTAACCTGAGTTTAAGTGTTTGGAAGCCTGAGTTTAAAAATTAAAAACAAAATCTCTGAATCCAATCAAACATGTTTTAGCTTTGTTACCAATTAAGAATGGGCTGAAATAAAAAGTTTTGATGCATCGGAGCTCTCCAAATTCTAGAAATTTCTCACCAGTATGATAATGAGCTTGAAGATTTATGCACACACTACATGGATTCCAAGCAAAGATTAATCTTTGTAACCTGTTAACACAAGTGCTCTCAAGAGAATTTAGAGAAAAAAAGTCCTGTCAGAAAAGGCCTCAATTTTCCAGCAAGCAATGTCTACCAGCAACACAGAATAAGAAAGCAAGGTTTTCTTTAGAAAAAAACTTAGTTACAACCTAAATTTATTTATTTTGGATTCTAGGCCTGTGCAATTTGGAAGTTCAGTTTAGAGTCCGTGTACTAGTGATCAAGGATAATCTACTGGAAAAAGGAGAAAGCTGCACAGTTAGGCACAAGGTCGTTTGTCAGGGTGGGACATTAGACAGGCAGTTCATTTAGTAGTTTAAAAGGGCCACTTGGGTGTTAAAACTCGAGACCAAGTCCTTCTTCAAAGACAAGATTCTACACCAAATGCCCTGATTCCTTTGTTCAATTGCAGCGAGTCAATTTCTTGGAGCCTGAGGTCTCAAAAATCTTGAAATCACAGCAAAATTGGTGTGTGCATGAGTGTGTGTGTGTGTGTGCGCGTGTGCGTGTGAATGTATGAGGACAGGGACCTTAGCTTCCCTCACTTTTCAACAGATTGCTGACCTAAAAAAGGTGAAGGGCCAACATCTTTTTTGAGATTTGCAATAATCCCTTCTCTGGGCTTGAAATACCAGGGAATTTCAAGCACCCACAGGTGTATTTTTAAACCCCAAAGGGCCTCCCATTTCTTATCTTATTTCCATCTCTCACCAATGTCCTGGTCTGTCAGGGTGCCAGCATACCTGTTTGGAACTTGGTTGCATCTTTTCCTCCCTTAACCAGGGAAATCTTTGCTCTCACACTTCAACCTAACTTTGAACAGGGGACAGAAGTGACCCTAAGGGAAAGGGAACAGAAACATCCTGTTGGAGGCACTTGGCACCATACACGGAACAGCAAACAAAGGCAGACGATTCCATTTTGTGCTTTTCTACCACTATTTTTTCCAAGCAGAACATTAACTTGAGAGTGTTATTTTTATCTTTTACACATAATTATTATATCTCCTATATAAGAAGTCAAGCTGAGATATCCAGACTCAGAATAGACTATGCTCTGTTTATTTCGGAGGGAAAAAAGTTAGGAATGAGTGACCACTCATTTCCACCAACAGTGGAAATTCAAAGGAATTTGAATCTATTTTTGATACTAAATTTTCAGTATCAAAAGGAGTGTTAATGGCTACAGAGTGCAAACTTCACCTTACATAGGCAAAAACAAAGGTTACTATGATACCCAATGTCACACAGTTGGTCACAGACTCAAAACTAGGAACCTCTTAACACCCAGCCCACTATTCTCTGGGATACCACCTAGCTTCTCCAAGTTAATGCCTTCTGAAAAATGTTTTTCTCTTCTTCAAAATACTATCAATGATAAAAATCTACTTCCATTGTCTGGATAGCTGATCTAGCTAGAACTTTGGCATTTCTAGGTAAAAAAGCACTCCAACATGTTTACAGAAAACAGCATAACCTAAACCAGTATTTTTCTTGAGTGTATTTTATTGATTATGCTATTACAGTTGTCCCAATTTTTTAAAATTTAATTTTATTGTTGTTGTATTACATCCATCCCATTTCCCCTCCCCTCTCGCCCCCCAAAATCAATCCCACTTGTTGTCCATGTCCTTGGTTCTTCCATGCTAGTTCCTTGACTAAACTGCTCCCTGTTCATTATCTCCTCCTCTCCTCTCCCCCCACCTTGCCCAATGAAGGTCTATTCATTGTATCCATGTATCTGGTTCCGTTTTGCATATTTGTTTGTTTTGTTCATTAATGTCCTGTAAGGGGTGCGATCATATAGTATTTGTCTTTCACTGACTGGCTTATTTCATTAATCATAATACTTTCCAGTTCCATCCATGTTGTTGCAAAGGTTAGGAGTTCCTTATTTCTTTCTGCTGTGTAGTATTTCATTGTGTAAATGTACCAAAGTTTTTGATCCAATCATCCACTGATGGCCACTTAGGCTGTTTCCAGCACTTGGCTATTATAAACAGTGCTGCTATGAACATAGGGTACATAGATTCTTATGAATTGGTGTTTCAGGGTTCTTCAGGTGTAATCCTGTTAGTGGAATTGCTGGATCAAAAGGCAGTTTCATTTTCAGTTTTTTAAGGAAACTCCATACTGTTTTCTATAGTGGCTGCACCAACAGTGCACCAGGGTTCCCTTTGCCCCACATCCTCACCAATACTTGTTGTTTGTTGATTTGTTAATGATTGCCATTCTGACAGGTGTGAGGTGGTGTCTTATTGTGGTTTTAGTTGTCCCAATTTCTAAGCCAGTATTTTCATTGACTGAAACCAATTTCCCTTCTGACCTCTTCTCCAAAAAGGAGGGGTAGAAGGGAAAAACATTTACATTTAGAAATGGTGCCTTGAAATTCTCCCATCTCCTATTATACAGGGTCTGTCCAGAAAAAGTCCAGCCATTGTTAATATAACAAGAATGGTTCGAGTGACATTGATGTAACCTAGCAGCCAAAGAGAGTGGACTGGAATGCAGACACGTGAACAATGAGGACTACGCTATACTAGTCAGTGGGTGTGATAGTGCCACTGAGTATGTGTACTGTTGGCTATCACATTCAAAATGACTGAGAAGAGCAACATATCTGCATCAAATTATGAAGTAAGCTTGAAAATTCGTCTGTAGAATCTACTTCCATGATTCAGAAGGCAGCAGCTATGGGCAACTGGTGATCGCAGTTTTACCACAACCAGGCACCTGCTCATGCATCACATCTCATGCAGAGTCTTTTGGTAAAACACCAAATCACCCAGGTGATTCAACCCCCCTATAGCCTAGATTTGGTGCCCTGTAACTTCTGTCTTTTCCCCAAATTAAAATCACCTTTCAAAGGGAACAGATTTTAGACCATTGATAAGATTCAAGAAAACACAATAGGGCAGTTGATGGTGATTAGGAGAACTGTGTGAGGTCCCAAGAAGCCTACTTTGAAGGGGACTGGGGTATCATGGTCCTATGTACAAGGTTTCTTGTAGCTTGTATCTTCTTCAATAAATGTCTCTATTTTTCATATTACATGGCTGGATACTTTCTGGACAGGCTCCGTATGTCTAAGTCCATGAACTATTCTTCCTGGAAATAAAATTTCAATATATTGAGGTGTAAATTTACCCAAGGCAAATTTTACACCAGCAATCTGAAGAGCAGCTGGATGAGAGGAGAGCAAATAAAATAGGAAATCAGGATTGTTTTAATTTAATAAGCAGAAGCTGGATATGAGAAAAATCCCTAGCTAGGGTCTCCCTGAAAACGTACCAAGTCGTTATCCTGAAAACTTTGTTTAAAGGAAATAAAAATTTCAAAAAGCAAAATGTCACATGTCTACGCCATGTCTCATATTTTAGATATTTCAAAATTCATAGAAAGCTGGGAGACTTGAGAGATTTTATTGACTATGATAAGAAACAAACACTGCTAATGACCATGAAACCTGCTGAGGCACACGGACCAGACCTCTTCGAGTCTGCCCCTGAATTTTTCATCATAACTTTTAAAATGGTGTTCTTATCTAGGGATCCCTCATAAACAAACACTCCAAGTCCTTAAATTGTACCTAAACCAATTCTCCAAATCCTCCCCATCTATAGATTGTATTTTCCTACTATACATAGGCCTTCATTTTAAACTGCCAAATGCCCTGGGTATAAGAAGTTGATTTTTCCTTAACTACCACAAGCTGGTGATTACATGTTCCTCCAGATACAGCTGGTGAACAACAGAAGATCTTTTATCACCACCATTTAGCACAAGATGCTGTAATGACACTGCTGGGATTTTGGACAGACTGGTGGCCCAGAGTGTCCACCCCAGCAGCAAACGGTGCTGAAATCAGCTACACCACTGTGCAGGGCCACCATTTATTCCACACAGTGAGCTGTAGTTACAAATGTTATTTCAGAGACGAGAACAGCCTAGCTAAATTTTTTTCAAACAAGGTGGAAAAATGGTGCGATCCCTCTTCAAAAGTAGAGGGCAATTTTCCTAAAACCATCTTTTTACCCTAACACATAAAAGGGAAATTTATTCTCTCCGTGCAAGAAAACAGCCATCTTTGGAAACAAACCCATGGGGCATGAGTTGAAAAGGTAGCCACTTGATGTTTTCTTCAAGTAATTAAAATGGGGACAATATGGAGGCAGCTCTGCTGCCCTCTCCTGGCTCGACCAGGGATCAATAATACACAAAGGCACCCATAAGTGTGCACATGCTCCTCCTGTCCCTCTGTGGTTGAATTAGCACTGCTCTGATGAAGAAAAGCCTGGGTGAGAAAGGGAGGGGACCCGACCTATGGAACCTCAAATCTGGTAGGCACATCTGGAGCAACACAGCACCTTATGCAACTGTATGCGTTGTATTTTCTCGGGAATACAAACCAGAATCTTCGGAGTCAAGCAACCCTGCGATCCCAGGAGGTCATTTAATAAATGCTCCAGAAGGGCAAGGGGTCTCTCCAGGACCACCCGGCCAGTAATGGAGCCAGGAGCAGAATGTGTTGTACTTTAAGGGAGTGGCAATGGAAAATGAGAGTCCTACCAAGGAAAACAGGTTCCAACCAGGCTGGCTGGAATAAAGACAAGCCAGAACATGTACGCATGACCCATTCTATACTTCCACTATCCATCTGTCCATCCACCCCTCACTGTAGCAGGCAGTCATTACAGATGCACTCCTAGATGAGACATATGCCCCCTTCTTCTGGTGGGGTGAGTGCACGAGCACTAAACAATTAGGGACATTCACAGATTCAGACAAGTAAACCAGAATTACAATATAAGGCCATGGAAGTCTGCAGAGAAGGAAGTCCCGATTATTATTAAAGTACAGAGAAAAGCACATGACCCAGACTGGGAGGTTAGGAGATCAAGGATGGCTTCCTGAAGGAAGTGACATCTAATAGAGACCAAAGAACACTAGCCAAGTGAGAAAGGCAAGAAAAGTATTCCAGGCAGGTGGAACAGCATGTGCAAAAGAGCAGAGATGATACAGCATGGGCATTCTAGAACTTGGGAGCTCCAGTGGAGCTGGGGTGCATGTAGCATTCAGGGGTAGGTGAACCACCAGACAACAGGTGAGGCTGGGAATGAAGGCAGGTCCCAGACTACATAGGGCCTTTCAGACGAGGTCTGGACCGCACTCTGAGGGCCATGAGGAGCTGTGGAGAGATTTAAGCAATGGATGAACATAAATCGATTTGGGTTTGGGTTTCCTCCATCATAGCAGCCCCAAGGAAGTTTGCCCTCAGGGAACCTGCAGCGTACATGCCTATCTGCCGCTGCACACTTTATGCGGGGTGTCTTGTTACTCTTCTCTACAGCATTACAATAGAAGCATTTTTCCCAAACTACAGGTGAGGAAACAGAGGTGCAGGGAAGAAATCTGACCAAAGAGCTGTAGAAGGTTGAGTTGGAATTCAAAACCCGACTTGTCTGACTCTGGACCCCCACATGATCCTATGCGACGTGACAATGACATGACTAGTGACTGCACAAGTAGCTGAAGTAACTCCAAAGAAATGTGGATAAGGAAATGGCTGGGCGGTGGGGGTGTACAGCAGAATCAGGAAGCCTCTAGGGACAGTGACAACACTGAGTGAGGAGGAAGAACATTCCTGGCAGATGGCACAGTGACAGCTAAGGCCTGAGGACAGACCAGCAGGGGACACTGGCACCCAGGTAGCAGGCAAGGCCAGTTTCACTGAGCTCCTTGTTCAAGGTGAATCAGACTATTAAAATAAACTTGATGCTATCTTTTGGGAAAATGAGGCATCTCCCACCTACAGAGCTGGCAAGAATCAGAGGTTTCACAACACAGTCGGTGAGGCCACAGAGCAACAGGTCCAGGTCCCTGCTGATGGGAGTGCCAAAGGGCATGGTCTGCATGGAAGGGACATCCGGGAACCACCACCAAAATGAGATACATTTACCCTTGACCCAGCCACTCCACTTCTGGGGACCTATGCCACTGCTGCGCCTGCACAAGGGAGAAGCACCCACGAATGAGCTTGCCGCTGAGTGCAGGTTAGCAGACGGGAAGCAAGCGCCCTGGGAGAGGGGACCGGATGGACCAGTTACAGTGCCTCCCACCCATGGAACGCTACACGGCTGTCAATGTGAGGACCACCTCCGTGCGCAGATCCAGGGTCTCTATACATGGAAAAGCATAAAACAGACACAGGATGGGGCAAAAGAAGGCTGACAGACTGAGTACGTGAAACCGAGTTTATTCTTGTAGTATGATTATATTAGTTACTGGATTAGTTAATATTTGTACTACAACTGTAAACCTACTTTTGCCCCACCTTCTACATATAATCAGTAATTATTTATACAAGCAACTACATATAAAATCAGGAAGAGGAGCTGTGTACATAGATTGCAATGTTTAAGTAATGTAAAATGGTGGGAAATAAAGGTAGAGAGTCATGTTTACTTCTCTTTGTCTAAAGCAGTGGTTCTCCACCAAGGACAATTTTGGCACCCCGCCCCCAGAAGGCATTTTTATCACCATGTCTGGGTGGGGGCTGCTGCTGGTGTTTGGTCTGGAGTCAAGAATGCTGATAAGTGCCCAAGATGCGCGGGATAGTCCCCACAACAAAGAATGACCCAGCCCCGAATGTCAACAGTGCTGAGGCTGGAAAATGCTGGCCTGAAGATCAGCAGAAGGATAAGTAAGAAACCTGTGTAAGAGATGGGGTTAATGGCTGGGGTGAGACAAGGAAGAGGTGGAGTAGCAAGATTTCTACGCCGAGCTTTTTATCATTTTGTCGTTTAAACCGCACAGAAACTAGTATGTACCTGTTTAGCAATTACGTTTAATTAAGAAGAGAGAAACATCAGGTTGTGGGGTACAAGATAACAGGAGGAGCTCTAGACCGGGCCTTGGGAGCCTGGCTTTTGGACGCCACTCTCAAAAAACTCACCATGTGTCCGTTCTCCAGACCCAACTCTCTTATCCATAAGAGGAGCTCAAGGCCTCTTTGAAATCCAGTGTCCAGCTGCCCCGCACCACGAGGAGGCCACAATCCATGGGCTGAATGAAGGAGGCAGGCACTTCCACTGCACACAAACTCAACCTCAGGAGGGCTAAGGTTTTTCTGACTGTTTTCACCACTAACCACCTTGAAAGGCATGAAAACCTTTGGTTTCCAGACCACGGTTGTTAAAAATCAAACCACAAGGTAAATCGAGAATATAATGACAGCAAGATGCCCGGAGAGGAGGGGACTTGTATTTGATCTTCACTCGGGAAATGGAACTTCCTGAGGACGGTGCAGGCTGGGTTTATTTGGGCCCCGGGGGCGGCCTTTCTCCCCACCCGGAGAGGAACCACTCCACAGATCCCCTTTGGTGGAAGGACATCAACCTGGCCACCACAGTGTCTAGTTTCCACAACCTGTGCCTGCAGCCAGCAATCAGGAAGAACAACTTGCCCAAGATGGCAGTGCCTACTGAGGGTCTCAAACCTAGCCCACAGCCTGTTTTTGTACAAGACTGGTTTTTATATTTTCTAATGGTTTGGGGGGGCAGGGGGGAAAACCAACAAAAGAAAAGAATACTTGGTGCTGTGAAAACTATATGAAATTCAACTTTCAGTGTTAGTATTTCATCGGGACATAGCTACACTCACTTATGTATTTACTGTCTACAGCTACTTTGGTGCCATAGCTGCAGAGGTGAGCAGTTACAACAGATACTATACTGCTTGTATAGGCTAACACAGGGTCTGTCTGGTCCTGCACGGAAAAAGCGTGCCAGCCCTCAGAAGGGGCACCTGCTGTCTCACAGACGCAACCTTACCCGGACTACGTACATTTAATGCTCTCCATGTCCTGAGGAGGTGGCACTGTTCTCCCTGTCGAAAGGACAGAACAACCTCAAGGACTTCAATCACCCGTGTTAACTTCATTCCAGCATTTGAGCACAAAAACAATGCGTCCTGGGCACTGAGAAAGGGACTGGCGAATTTTGCAATAAACAACATGTGTACAGCTTCTGCGTTCAAGGGTTTATACCCCCACGGTGAGAAAGGCTGACAGCAAATACACAAATGCCTGCTAAGAGAAGAGTCACCACTCAGCACAGGGTAGTGCGGGGGTTAAAGCTGGCTCCATTGCTACCATCCCGGCTTAAAAAAAAAACAACACAAAACTTTTTATTTTGAATTACAGACTCATAAGAAAGTGCAAAAATAATAGAGAAGGTTTCGGTACTCATCCCCCATCTTTTCTCAATAGTGGTGTCTTACATAACTAGAGTACTTAATATTAGAACTTGAACATTGGTACAAGCACAGCACACTTAACTAGTCTACAGTGTTTATGTGGATTTCACCCATTTTTGAAGGTATATGAGGTCTGTTTGGAAAAAGTCCAGCCACTGTTAATATGATGAGAACAGTTTGCATGTCGTTGATGTAGCCTGACAGGGAAAGTGGGACTGGAATGTGCAGGCGTGAACAATGATCACTTCACTGTACTAGTCAGTGGGGGCAGTAGACGCTGTTGAGTGACCACATGTACCGTGTGGTTGTCACATTCAAAATGACTGAGCAAGAGTAATGAGTCTGCATCCGTGTTAGGCTTGAACATTCCTCTGTGGGAACTATTTGCATGGTTCAGAAGGCTGCCGCTGTGGACAGCCGGTGACTGGCAGCTTCAGCACAACAAGGTGCCTGCTCACACATCTCATCTCATGCTAAGTTTTTTTTGTGTGAAAATCAAATTTCCCAGGTGACTCAGTCCCCCTACAGCCCAGCACTGGTGCCCTGCGCAACTTCTGGCTTTTCCCAGAACTGAAATCACCTTTGAAAGGGGGTGATTTAAGGCCATCGATGAGATTCAGGAAAATCTGATAGGGCAGCTGATGGTGACTGGGAGAACTGTGTGAGGTCCAGAGGTGCCTACTTTGAAGGGGAGTGAGGCATCCTTGTCCTAAGTACAATGTTTTATGTAGCTTGTGTCTTCTTCAATAAATGTCTCTCTTTTTCATATTGCATGGCTGGATACCTTCTGGACAGACCTCATATATGTGTATAATTCTGTGCAAGGTCTCTGCTTTTTATGTCTGTGTTATATAACTTCAGACTAAACCAGCTCTAGCAATGTACCTACTGCTGCCCTGGAAGCGGAATGTTTAGGAGCCATTCACATCCTCCCTAGGATTCTAAGCTTTATTCTTCAATAAAATCAGCTGATCAGAAGGTATCTACCTAGATTGAGTTCCCTGGGGCCTCTGAGACTCCCTGCCCTTCAATGCCAGGCCTTCAACTTTACCTCACCGAGGAAAGGCCACACGCACCTTGTATCTGAAGTTTCCAGAGAACAAAATCTAGAACACCATGCCACATTTCTAACACAACTACCCACCTGACAGAGCGCTCCAAACAGTGCCAGGGAAAAACAACAACACACAGAAGAATCCCCCTCCTTCAAACAACTGACTGGCTTCTTTCTTCCCTTCCAGTATTCACCGTTCATTTATTCAATGAACTATGAATTGAGTTTCTCCTATCTTCCAGATACTGGATAATGACTTTGAATAGACACAGTTCGTGGCCTGGGGGTGCTGTGATCACTGGCCAGTGGTGGAGACAGACATGAGTCATCTAGAATGTTTACTCAAAGTCCTAACCTGCTTTCAAAATGATGCTGTGGAATCAGTTACTCTACCTTTTTCCATTCTTGCTTCCCATGCCTGAAGATACTTTGTCAAATCTTTTTCTTAATGCCACCTTCTCACAGCATTGCTCCCTGCATGAATTTGTGTTTTGCTTTTAACAAATTAGTGCCTATTAGATATAAAAAGCTTTTAGTCCTGGGGTTATAGTAATGAACAATACATAGTTTCTATTCTCACATAGCTTGCATTCTAGTGGGAATATCAGACCAAAAAAGGGGAAAAAAAATACATATGTCAGACTGTCAGACAAAGGTGTGTGTGTGTGTATGTGTGTGTATGTGTGGGTGTGTGCGCGCGCGAGAATTTGGCCAAAAAGTTTGTGCAATGTTTTTTTTTCATAAGATGGCTCTAGTAGTGCTTAAGTTGTCTTTACCTTCCTTGAAAATGATTTTGTTAGAATGTATAGTAATAGCTGTCCTATCAGCATACATTTAAAAAAACATCAAAGTTGATGAACTTTTGTGTAGCCATTTTAATATTCAAGATGGAAGAAAATATGCAACATTCTCAACATAGTATGCTTTATTGTTTCAAGAAAGGTGAAAATCCAACTGAAATGCAAAAATAAAGGAGATGTGTGCAGTGTATGGAGAAGACGCTGTGACTGATCGAATGTGTCAAAAGTGGTTTGCGGAGTTTAGTGCTGGAGAATCCTCTCCGGACCACGCTCCAAGGTCAGGTAGATCAGCTGAAGTTTATGGTGATCAAATCGAGATATTAATTAAGGATAATCAATGTTATACCACACGGAAGATAGCTGACATACTCAAAATATCCCAATCAAGTTATGGATGAAAATGAAAAACGTGTTTTTTATGAAAAATACTAAAGAGACTTGTTGCCCAACCCAGCCATGTATTTTGTACAAAAAGGAGTAAGTTTTCTACCTGGCCACCAATCAGCTTTTGCTCCCTTACAAGCAAGATTATCTCTGTTGAGATTTCATGTACTAAAGTAACCAAAATATTGCAAGAAAGGAGAAGAATCTAAGCTACCTGACTCTCCTTACTGTCATTAATGTCAAATAACTTCTTTTGTCAGTCAAAGGGAAAGTTTTCAGGTGTAGGCACTGAGGTGTTCCAGGGAAAACAGAGAGCTTATGGCTAAATTTGTACCTCTACACAAAATCCTGCCACGTGGGGCAACAAGATATTTCTACATTCTGACGGCCACCACAGACTCAGCAAACCTCAGAGTTAGTCATGTACAGAGACAGGGGTTCCAGGATCAGCCACTCCAGAAACAGCTGAGAGCAGTGAGTTAAAAGCCTACCACTTGAAGTAAAAAAGACTCGGCTTGAACTACCTCTGCCACTTTCTGGTGGTGACATTAGGTCACCAACCTCTTTTAGACTCAGTTACCTTATCTGTTAAATTGGATAGGGGTAGTAGGCACATGTTTTCACCTGTTTTATCTCTCCTCGGAGACCTATTTTTCCTGCAATGTAACCTGAGTAGAGGTGACTCTACCCCTTGGTACCAGAAGTAGACAGGTGACAAAAGTGTGGCCAGTGTACTCCAATCTCCTTGCCCTTACTGACTGCACCAGGAATGGCCAAATGACCCAAGTCAGGCCAGTGAGGGACCTCCTACAGCATTTTGTTAGCATTATCAAGAAAGAGATTTATGTCCTTTTATTCCCCTGTAATCAGTAGACTATAAAGATAACACAGAACAGTGGGTGGCATCTTTATTATCATGCATAGGAAACCTTCCTGGGAATGAAGTGTCCAAAGAAGAAAGCATGGTGAAGAGATTAGGAAAGACCGAGCCTCCCATCATTTGCGTTCCTGGTTCCAGTCATACCTGAAGCCACCTAGCTAGAACCACAACTTCCCTTCTCAGATACATGAGTCAGTAAGTGCTTCTTCTTATTGTTGCTCAAGTCAGTTTAGGCCATGATTACATCATCTAAAAGGCTATAATTGCCCTGGCTAGTGGCTTGGTTGGTACACCATTCTGTGCACCAAAAGGTTGTGGGTTCAATTTCCAGTTAGAGCACATACCCAGATTTTGGGGCTCTGGGTTGGGGAGCCCATGAGAGGCAGCCAGTCAAAATACCTCTCTCACATCCATATTTCTCTCTCTCCCTCTCCCTGTCTCTCTAAATGCAATGAAAAACCGTCCTCGGGTGAAGATAAAACATAAAATAAAAAGGCCATGACTAACACACTCGTTCACTGTGGGGTATTAAAAATAACGTTTACAAAAGTCCTAGAAAATGTCTTTCTCTAAATGAACACTCAGTAAATGGTGCTGATCATTAGTCTCGTACGGTTCAAGTGCTATTCCAGGCATTAAATATATAAAGGTAAGTAAACAAAAAGGTATTACGTAAAATTAGTAGTTTATGTATGAGGCCAAGACAATGAAGAAAGAACTCAACTTGGGAAAGGAAGGCTGAGTTACCCTGAGAAGGAGTTTGCCTGAAAGGGAGGGAAGGGGATTCTAAACAGAAGCAACAGAAGGTATAAAGGCATGGAGTATATTGAAAAAGATGATCGGGACAGAGCTAAGAGTGCCCCTCCCAATGTCTATAGGAAGCAGGCAGGTCATCCACAGTATAGAATACTAGTTGTCCATACTACCCACTCTCACCACCTTTCTTGACAGAGAACTGGATTTTAGCTGTTATTCACACGGCCACCCAGATGGAGACCACCCATACCCAGCCTGATTTGCAGCCAAATTTGGTCACACGAGTACATTCTGGCCAATAGGATGTGAGACAAAATGACACATGCAACTCCCAGGCTGGGTCTTGACGGGGTGCTTCCTTCACCTCCCCTGCCTACTATAGGCTGGAGCAGACATGCTGGCGGGAAACAAAGCAAAGCAGCCTGTGGGACCACAGGTGCAGCCCACTACAGAGGAGAGAGAAAGCAGGACAGAAGCCGCTGGATCTCGGGCACTGTGGAGCCATCATGTCTGTCCTACCACTGCTTTGACTGTCAAATGACAGAAAAATAAGTCTACCTGGTTTAAAGTCCCTTACTTTGGCCTTTGTCACAAGAGTCAAACATGCATCTTCACCAACATTTACATGTATATGGTAGCTCTCTCTTGGCTCCAACAGATTATTGCCATGAAGGGCTATGGCCCCGTGTTGTGCATTTGTATAATTCTCCAAGAGAACATGGAAATCTAGATGTTCTTAGCATATCTGACTTTTACATACTGACAGCTAACTCTGACTTTCAGCACAATATAGGCCAACAGAACTGGTCTGGGGGCCAGTCTCACTTTAGTGCCACAGCCTTCTCTGAAATGAAGATTTTTCACTAGGGCAACTAACATAATTTAGGGTGGTAACAGTGACTAGATATTCAGAGCCCTAAAAGTTTGTGCAACACAAGACAGTCCCCCACACTCTTGTCACCCTCAAATTCAGTGTTCAGAGCCACTCCACTGCCCTGGAGAACTGACTGCCAAACCCGTAAGTCAGCAGCCACCACAACCACAGGGTCCTACCCGGCCTGTTGCCTCATTGCATGAGCCTCCCTGGACACCAACGGCCTTTCCCAGGGTAAACATGGTCCCTTTCTTTCTTCCCTTGCCCCTCCTTTATAAGATCAAGCAATTTCTCATGAGACAAGGTGGAAAAAAGCATCCCTTAGTCTTATATGGAACGTCTGGCACCCTCACCGAACAAGTTCATCCAGACAAACAGCTCCTTGGAGGAACGGGAGGTGGCAGAAGATGCAGAAGATGCCACATGCAATGCTCATTTTCATGGGATGCATGGACGAGACAGGTTACAAAAAAACAACCTAAGTGGCATAGGCACTGTGCAGAGCCCCCGCTTATGCTCACTTCTAAAAAGCAGGCTCTTGTGTGAGGCCATTTCAGAAGAGCCCAATTTCCCCCCCTGGAATTCAGGTGAAAGCTCTATACAGAAGTCCATAGTTAGCCACAGGCGATGTTCTAATTGCGGCAAGGCAATAACTCCCACTAACGTGTTCCTCACACAGGTTCAAGCTATGTGCCAGCCTCATCAGACAATTTAAAGGTAAGAGAAATACCGTGGCATTACTATTGCACAAGTAGCTCGGTGAACAGAATAAAAAACGATCAGGCTATAGAAAAAGAAGTTCCTCTTTTCCACATCATCTGCCCTCTAGGGAGTTGGTTCTTGGTTCAATGTGGGGCCCTCATTCTGTGGGACCCTCACGGGGTTCAGACACCCAAGAAGGTAGGAGCTGGAGAGAGTTTCTCTGCATTCAGAGGGAGAAAGATCTGAAGGTGAAGAGGATGAGTCATCCAAGAGGGAAGGTGACACAAGCGAATAGGAGAGGGCGGGGAATGGTGTGGGAGGTCTGTTTGCACCTGCCAATTACCTCTGTCCCCAGCGTTGGCCAATACCTAACACGAACCCAACACTCAGACAAGTGAGTTGCTTATGGACAACACGGGAGACAGGCAACAGCAAAGGGTAGAGGACATGGGCGAGAAGGCAGAGAAGATCAAGAGTGCTGGCTCTTTGCACGTTGATGGGAATATATGGGAGGCCTTGAGGCTCCTCAAACAGAGATGCTGATTCCAAGCACTATCACTACCACCCTCAAGGGACAGGCAGGTCCCCTACGACACTGGCGTAAGACCACCTTCCTCCCAAACAAGCTATGAGTTCTCACCGTGCCACCGCGGTAAACAATTTACATGAATCTGTATTTCATTTGCCAATGATCTCAAGATGTAGTTATTAGTAGATGTATTTGACAGACAGCTTGAGAATGTTACCTATTTTGTTTGCAATCAGAAGGCTAGCAGTAGCCGGGGCAAGGCTGAGAGTCAGATCCGTCCGGCTACAGTCCGTCCTTGCAGCTAAGGAGCACACCCCCAGCTGGCTTTCAGAAGCGGGACTCCCGCTAGATTCGTGCATCTCTAGACATGCCAGCACCCTGGGCCTCCTGATAGGCCACGCTGATGAGGACACCGCTTCAGCAGTATTCCTGACAACAGCACAACCTGAGTGCGCTCTTGCGGGGGCATCAGGCAAACACGCTTTGTGGAGCATTCCACAAACAACTCCTCTGGATTCTTCAACATTGCCAAGGTCTTTAAAGACAGACTAGCTGTTCCAGGTTAAAGGACGCTAAAGCACCATGACAACTAAACACAATGCGTGACCCTGGACAACCTGTCAGAAAGGGAAAAAAGGAATATAAAGGACGTTACTGGGGCTGTTGGTAAAATTTGAGTTATTAACTGTATTAGGATCAAGGACAAATTCGTTGAACTTGATGGCTATACTGTGGTGATGTACAATAGTTTTGTCCCTGGGAGATGCATGCTAAAATATCTGGAGTATTTGGGGTTTTGATGTTTGTACTCTTGAATAGTTCTACAAATATTTAATAGGGCAAGAACAAGGATATTTACATTTGAGAAATTACAGTGAATGAAGAGTGTAATTAGAGTGAATATAATTACAGTGAATTAGAGTGAGGAAGTTCATGAGACCATTCTTACAATTTTCCTTAGCAAGTTGAACATTTTTTGTTCATTTGTTTTAAAAATTTTATTCATTATTTTCAGAGGGAAGGACAGGGAGGGAAATAGGGATAGAAGCAGCAATGTATGGTTGCCTTTCAGCTGCCTCCAGCTATGGACCTGGCTGAAGACCAGGCTTACTACCTGGTTATGTGCCCTGGCTGGGAATCGAACCAGCGACCTTTGGGTTCCCAGGCCGGCGCCTATTCACTGAGCCACCAGGGAGGGCCACAAGTTGAACGTTTTTAAATTAAAAAATTAAAACAGGATTCTGCCTTCAATTTTTGGTGATATGACAGGCTGGCGATTGTCCCAAATGAAACAAGTGTGGATAAAATATAAAACATTTTCAAACATGTTGCTGAGTTGGCATGAAAAGAAGGAATCCTAAGAGGCCCAAAGTGAAAGAAAATGGGAATCCTGGGGAGTAGCTGAATGCCAAAGCCGGTTTTCATGCTGAGAGTCTGCTGAGCCTCTTGGGGACATGGAGCTCCATCATTTTTTAAAAGCTGCTTTTGAGAGTTAACTCATTATCATAACATTTACCCTTTTAAAGAGCACAATTCAGTGATTTTTAGTGTATTCACAGAGCTGTGCAGCCGTTTCCACTATCTAATTTCAGAACATTCCATCACTTCCAAAAGAAACCCCCTGTGCCCATTAGCAGTCACTTTCTATTCCTCTCTCCCCAACCCCCTGGCAACCACTCATTTACTCTGTTTCTACGGAGTTACCTATTCCAGGCACTTCATACAAATGGAATCCTATAACATGTGGCCTTTGGTAATTAGCTTTTCGCTTAGCATAATGTTTTCAATGGTCATTTATGCTAAAGCACGTATCGGTACTTTATTCCTTTTCATTACCAAACAACAATTTATGGTATGGGTATACCATGTTTTGTCTACCCATTTCATCTGTTGATGGGCATTTGGGTTGTTTTCACCTTTTGGCTATTGTGAATAATGCTGCTATAAACAGTCACATACTGTGTGTGTGCGTGTGTGAGTGTGTGTGTGTGTGTGTGTGTGTTCTGTTTATTTATTTATTTTTGAGGAATTGCCCAATTGTTTTCCAAAGTAGCTGCACCATTTTACAAACCTAACAGCAACACATGAGGATTCCAATTTCTCCACACCCTCACCGAAACTTGTTATTGTCTATCATTTTAATTACAGCCATCATAGGGGTGGGAAGTGGCATCTCATTGTGCTTTTGATTTGCATGTCCCAAAAGACAATGATATAGAGCATCTCTTCATGTCCTTATTAGCCATTCATATATCTCCTTTGAGAAACTGCTATTCAAGTTCCTTGACAAACTTCTACTTAGATGCTGGAGAGCATAAGATCGTTAAAGCCAAGGGCCCATTCCAAGGTGAAGTCTCATGGGAACCACACTCCCACCCCCATGTAAGGCTGGGATCTTAAAAGGCCATCCCTTCAAAGTGAAGGTAGATAAGAAATTAACTCACTATTCAGAAGAAAGAGCAAGATAACAGTTATCTTGATCTTGGCAATCAACAGAGGAAAAAATACCCCTTTCAATTTAGAACCACACTCTGTCATTTGGGTTGAGTCTGAGTCTCTGTAGCCTACAAAGAACACAGTAGATCTGAAAAAGTTAAAGAATTTCTAGAAATAAGAGAATTTATGTTCAAGATTGAAAGTTCATTAGCTGGATCAAACAGCTAATGAAAGAATTACTAAAATGAAAAATATAGGAGTAATAAATAATTTATTATAATTATCAATTTAAAAGATATGGAAGACAGAACCTAAGGATCTAATACATATTTGAGTTTCAGAACAAGGTGAAATAAAATGATAATACTTCCAACATTTCCAGAGATTAATGTCTGAGACTTTTCCAATATTGTTCAAAGATCAATAATTGAGCCCAAGGATAGATAAAAAGAAATCCTCAGACATATCATAATGAGACTGCTGTATACAAAGACAATTTTAAAAGCAAGCCTATATATAGCAGAAAGAAAGAAGGAACTTGTACCGTTTGCAACAACATGGATGGAACTGGAGAGTATTATACTTAGTGAAATAAGCCAGTCAGTGAAGGACAAATATCATATGATCTCACCCATTACGGGACAATAATGAGCAAAACTAACAACAAGCAAAACAGAACCAAGTATATGAATACAAGGAATAGGCCTTCAGTGGTCAAGGGGAAAGGGGTTGGGGGGAGGGGGGAGGCAGAGGCAAGAATGGGGAGCAGCTTAGACAAGAACCTAGTATAAAGGAACCATGGACATGGACAACAGGTGGGATTGACTTTAGGGGGAATGGGTGGGTGGGGAGGGGGACAGAGGGGAGCAAAAAGGGGATGAATGTAATACAACAACAATAAAATTAAAAATAATAATAATAATAAAAGCAAGCCAAATTAAAAAGGAACAGCAAACTGAAGTTTCACTGCCAACTTCCACAGCAACCAGGGAAACCAGTAAGACAAAAGAATGATACCTTCAGTGAACGAGGACAAAAATAACTGTCAACTTAGCATTCTATGGCCTATATAATTACCTTTCAAGAATGAGGAAGAAAAGAATTCCAGAAAAAAACAAAAACAAAAAAAAAACACAATGAAAACAGATGGTGGGCCTGAAAATCAAGAAGGAACAATGAGCAAACCTATCTGGCAAGTACGTGGGTTATAGATAAAACGAACTTGTTGACTGTGTACAGCAATTAAAATGCCTGGCTTGTGGGTGGAAAAGGGTATAGAACTAAACAACTAGAAAATATTGAAAATTGTGAGGGATGTCATCAAAGGTAGAGTCCTAAGGTCTTCATTTTGTTTCAGAGCTGAACAAAAATACTGATTAACTTCAACTTGTATCAACAAAGTATGCATGGTAAATTAAGATAGCTAGGGAACCTACTGAAAGAAGAGCATAACTTCTAAACTAATAGGAGAAAGAAAACAGATGAGAAATCCAAAAAGGAAAACTTAACCATTCTAATACACAGCCATAGAGGGGACCATCAATCTAGAAGGGACAAATTATGGTACCTTCATAAAATGGAATACAACGCAACTGTAAAAGTTAATGAGCAGCTCTACTTACCGATATGGATGACGCTCAGTGATGAATGCAAGGAGCAAGTCATAGAAGAAAATATGTGATTCTACTTCTATGAAGTTCAAAGTGAGTCAAAGCTACACAATGGCCAGAAAACTGAACTTGAAAAGAACACAAAGCCAGGACAGCACTTACCTCGGGGAAAGTGAGCAGAGCACACTAAGGACCTGGAGATACGGGCGAATTCTAATCCTTAGACTGAGCACTGAGCATATGGTTACTTGTATTACTCTTTAACTAGTACATAGGCTTTAGTGCTGTGTGCTGTTTCACACTTGAAAACGTATTAAGGAATCTTAGTTCTGGGGGCATGGGACAAGTCTGCTGAAGACACCTCCCTACTCCACAATCATGCAAGCCTGCAACCAAATAACTGTGGATCAACCTTTTCAAACACCTCAAGGACAGAAAGCTCAGGCACCAATTCCCATCTGAGCTTTCTTTCCACAGCCTGGTGTTAACTGGTGACTTAGAGAACTGAATTTGGTATTTCACTAAAGCATCCGAATCACGTAAAGGTAAGTTTAAAAATCCCATGTGAGCTTCCCAGGGCAGTGCGAACATGAGCTTGTGGTGTGAAGTGTGAATGAATAGGAAAACCACTCAAGATTCCTGTCACAGTTAAAGGAACCGTAGACCTGCCTTCTGAAATATAAACAAATAAAATATTAAAGACAGCTATTATAGATCTCCTCAAATAGCTCCAATTCAAAGGAAATTTCTGGGCCTGTGCAACCAAAACAAGACCAGAGCCTCAAAGCACATAGACTTATTTTTCCCCCTAAAGTAAACCTAATGCTGAAGGGTGATTAGCTGGCAAGTCCAATATTTTCTTCTCTTGACTGGCCTGCACAGGGTCAGGCAACCCAACCGTTTTCTGTCTAAAAATATCTTACTCAAGGTGCCCCTTCAAATCTGCTCATGGTTTAGTGGTTCAGATAGTTTTTCTTTTCTAAAGTGATCTTGGATGCCTGTCAATCCTTGATTTAATATAATTTTTTTTTTTTGGTTACATTCTTCAAAACCTCAATTTCAAAATTTTTATCCTGCCTCAAGTCCTTTCTGGAAATAAGGCAGGTTGTAAATCAATAATCAAGACATGTTTCAGCTCTGGATTCTTTTCCGCCCAGAATGTGGCACCTCTTTTCATTAGATTTTGGATAGATGAAGGAAAGGATAAGGCAAGATTAGAAGCGAGGCCAGAGCTTTGTACGTTTTTTCCAAACAGGTCACGAAAGTCAGACCTCCAGAAAACTGACCCACTCCTTGGTTGTTTAGACCTTCTTTGAATATAGTCGATACAGGAACATAGATTGATGAAATCTTTCCATCGTCCCTATAAAGCGGGCATCAAATTGTTGCTGGGAACATAAAAACTCAAAGAGAAACTAAGCTATGGCCATTCATTCCAAATGCACTCTGCTTAAGTGGGATCAGTCCATACGGTCTGGACCTCCTAAGGGAAGGAGGGAAGAAATAAACTAATAAATCCCTTGAGTCAGGGTTTACAGGTATTTTAGCTCATTTTATCTTTTTTGAACCTGTGAAGTTATCATCACCATTCTTGTCATCACAGATGGAAGTTCAGGAAATAGAGGGTCAGTTGTGCAAGGCTACACAGCTAGAAATCAAATGCACTTCTAGATAGAAAAGGGACAAGTCCTTAGAATGTGAAAGAAGTATGACAAATCAAGGGAGGTTTTCTTCTTTGAGCACAGTGATCCTAGTAGAATCTAATGAAAGTGGGTTGTAAGTGCTACACTTGGACCCCCAACTCCACTCTGTTCCCCTTGCAGTATGCCTCACTGCTCACTAAAGCTGGACGCCAAACAACAGCACAGGTTCCGTACTTGATGTGACTTTGGCAGACACACCTATCCAAGACTTAGAAGGTAAGAGACAACATCGCGGGGCTGGTTAGAAGACATGCTAAAGCTGTTTCTGTGTCCCCCTTGCAGGTTCAGCCAAAAAGTCACTGTATATGTGAGTGTGTGTGTGTGTGTGTGTGTATGTGTGTGTGTGGGGGGTGTGTGTGTGCATGCATGTGTAAGGCAGCTATAGATGAAATTCCAGTGTCCCATCCCTAGCTTCACAGTGTAGAAAGGCAAGTCAGGGGCAGCCATCTGGAGCCATGTGTCACACAATGGAAGCAACAGAGGTCCAGGGCCCAGCAGGTGTGGGAGTAGACCTTGTGTTTCTGCTTTCCTGCCTGTGACAGGCCTGTTCTGTGGTTTGATTCTCTGGTGTGATTCTGGAAGGTTATGCTAGAAGCTCACCCTACAGCCTGCTCCTCCAGCCCTACGAAAACGTTTGGAAGCCATCTAATGATGGACAATAAATCAGCTAAAGCAGGTGTTACCATCTGCAACTGAATCTTGACTAGGACAATGGATATCCTACCTTCCCACAGAAGGGAGATTCTACTGGGCTGGGTACCATGAGTTTTGTGTGTGGGTATGGAAGAGGGAGGAGAATCAAATGGGATTTTTTTTCCACCTTGCACACCCCATGGGTGTGCTTGACTCATTCGTATATAATTGAGGAACTGTATTCTGAAATCATGGCTCAACTAGAAATGGAAATGAGAGAAGGGAGGCCCTAAAACCTGGGGCTGGCTTAAGATCAAATGAGATAATAAATCAAAATGAAGCCCTGGCTGGTGTGGCTCAGTGAATTGGCGTGGGCCTGCGAACCCAAAGGTTGTTGGTTCAATTCCCCAGTCAGGGCAACATAACCAGGTTGCAAGCCAGGTCTCCAGCCAGGTCCTTAGCTGGAGGCAGGTGAAACGCAACCATACATTGATGCTTTTCTCCCTTTTTCCCATCCTCCCTGCCCTTCTCTGAAAATAATGAATAAAATCTTAAAAAAAAAAAGTGAACATAAAAAAAAATGTATTCTGTTTTAAATTAAAATTAATGGTAACATGCTCATTTAAAGAACAGTACTGCCACCTTCCTGGGAATAGCTCTAGTTATAAACATTAGAAAAAAAAATAACTAAAAAAGAGGGAGGGAAGAAGAGAAGAGGAGGGGGAGGGGGAGACGAAGAGGAAGAGGAGGAGGAAGCAGCAGCAACAGCAGCAGCAGCAGCATGGTATGGATACACTAAGGTTGTCAGTTCAATCCCAGTCAGAGCACATACAAGAATCAACTACTGAATGCATCAATAAGAGGAGCAACAAATCGGTATTTTCCTCTCTCTCTCATCTTTCCCCTCTCTCTCTAAAAGAGGCTTCTTTATGCACAAGGGTTCAAAAAGTTTACCCTCCCCTAAGCCTTCCTAAAAGAATTACTCAAGAGGGTACTTTGAAATTGAAAATGAATCAAGAAATAAACCAAGTACTAGGGTGAAATTTAAGCTTGTAGTTAAATCTAAATAGTTGTTCAGTAACATGAATGGGAAACTTAGGACAATTGGCAAGACATAATTTTCCTATGAAATCATTTTTTAAAAAGGAGTCCAGGGATTGTAAAATGGTGTCCCCACTCTAGAAAACAGTCTGGCCATTTCTCCAATGGTTAAATGTAAGGTTATAATGTGATCCAGAAATTCCACTCCTAAGGATACGTCTAGGGAAGTGAAAACTTATGTTCACACACAAAAAACTTGCTGGCACATGAATGTTCTTAGTAGCATTATGAACAGTAGCTAAAAGGTGGAACTAACCCAAATGTCCATAAACACATGAAATAAAAACTGGTACGAGTACATTATTATTATGTGATTGTCACAACTTATTTGCCACTAAACAAAGTACTGCTACATATTATAAAATGGATGAACCTTGAAAACATTATGCTAAGTAAAAAGAGCCAGTTACAAGAGACTGCACATATTACAGGATTCCATTTATAGGAAATGCCCAATAGGCAAATTTTATATAGAGACAGAATGTAAACTAGTTGTTACAAGAGGAAATGAAGAATGACTGCTAATAGGTATGAAATTTCTTTGGGGGATGATGAAAATGTTCTAAAATTGATAGTGGTGATGGTTGCACAGCTCTGTAAATATTCTCAAAGTCACTAAGTTGTACACTTTATATGGGTGAACTACATTGTAGGTGAATTATATCTCAATAAAGAAGTTATTAAAACAACAGAAAACAGGCCCTGGCTGGTGGCGCAGTGGATAAGGCACCAGCCTGTGAACTCAGTTTGTTGGTTCGACTCCCAGCCAGGGCACATAACCAGGTGCAAACCAGGTCTCCAGCCAGGTCTGTAGCTGGAGGCAGGTGAAAGACAGCCATACATTAATATCTCTCTTCCTCTCTGTCGCTCTCCCACTCTCTCTCAAAACACAATAAATAAAAAAAAAATGTCTAGCTCAAAGTACATAGTGAGGAATAGGTAAGAAAAACAGTGTTGTCTTTTGAATAGAATTATGTGGTTAAATATCTTAATTCTCAGCATGCATACAAATGTTTGAATATTTTGGGTAAAATTTTCAGAGTAACTCCAAGCAAAATAAAAATAAAATTTGTAACTTTCAACCACTAGAATGAAAAATAAGAATCATAAAAAGTCATCACCTTACAAAGTCTGTCTGGAAAAAGTCCAGCCATTGTGAATATAATGAGAATGGTTTTCTTGACATCAATGTAACCTCGCAGTCAAGGAGAGTGGACTAGAATGCACAGGCGTGAACAATGACACCTTCACTGTACTAGTCAGTGAGGGCAGTAGACGCCTTTGAGTGAGCAAGTGTACTGTGTGGCTGTCACATTCAAAATGACTGAGTGCAGCAAGTACATCAAAAATAATAAAATACTTAGGAATAAAATTAGGAAAACAAATGTAAGACATGTATGCTGACAACTATGAAATGCTGGTGAAAGAAATTAGAGAAGACCCAAGTAAATGTAAAGACATCCACGTTTATGAATTGGAAAACTTAATTTTGGTAAGATGGCAATCCCCAAATTGATCTACAGATTCAACACAATCCATGTTGAAATCTCAGCTACCCTTTTTGGTAAAAGTAGACAAATAGTAAAATTCAGATGAAAATACAAGGGACTTCAAATAGCCAAAACAAAATTATTTTAAAAAGAACAAATTGGGTGAGCTCACACTTCTGACTTCAAAGTTTCTGCAAAGTTATACGACTCAATGCAGTGTAAATAAATACAAATCGAAGGACTAGAACTGAGAATCCAGAATAAAACCTTATGTTTCAGGTTCTTTGATTTTTGACAAGGTTGTCAAGACAATTCAATGGGAGGAAAAAATCTCTTGAATAAACAGTGCTGGGGCAATTAAATATTCATATGGGAAAGAAGGGATTTAGAGCCACCTCATACTATATACAAAAATTAACTCAAAATAAAACATAGGTTTAAATGTAAGACATAAAACTATTCAACTTTTAGGTGAAAACACAGAAGTAAATTCTTGTGACCTGGGATTAGGCAAAGGCTTCTTAGCTTTATCAAAAAATGAGCAACAATAGTAAAAAGAAATAAATTTAATTTTATTAAATTAAGAGCCCTTTGCGCTCAAGGGACTCCACCCACAGAATGGAAGAAAAATATCTGCAAATCATGTATCTGATATAGGACTTGTATCCAGACTATATAAAGACCTCTTACAACTCAACAATAAAATAAATTAATGTAATTTTTTAAGTGGCAAAGGATCTGAATAGCTAGTTCTCCAAAGATACACAAATGTCTAAAAGCACATGCATCATTAATTGTTAATGAAACACAAACCAAAGCCACAATAAGAAACCACTTCACACCCTGTAGGATGAACAGGATCAAAGGGACACAAAAGAACAAATCTTAGAAAGGATATAGAACAGTTGGAACCCTCATGTTGCTAGAAAGATTATAATCTAGTGCAGTCACTTTGAAAACAGTCTAGCAGTGCCTCAAAATATTAAACAAGGAAATTACCCTATGACCCTACCATTTCATTCCTAGGCAAATGGCCAAGAGAAATGAAAACATATGTCCACACAAAAATTTGTACATGAAGGTTCACAGCATCATTACTCACAAGACTCACAATGTAGAAACAACCCAATGTCCATCAACTGATTCACAGAGAAACAAAATGTCATACAATGGAATAATTGGTAATGAAATGAATGAGGTACTGAAGTACTATACAGCATGGATAACACTTTGAAAACATTATGCTAATAAAATAAGTCAGACAGTAAGGACCACATATGGATTCCATTTATGCAAAATGTCCATAATAGACAAATACATAGAGACAGAAAGTAAGTCAGTGGTTACCATGGGCTGAGGGAAGGGAAGAATGGAAAGAGACTGCTAAGAGGTATAGGGCTTCTTTTTAAGGTGACAAAAATGTTCTAAACTTAGGAGTAGTACAACTTGGTGAATATCCTAAAAATCCCTGGATTATACACTTTAAAAAGAGATCAACTTTTGCCCTGGCTGATGTGGCTCAGTTGGTTGGAGCATTGTCTCTAACCGAAAGGCTATGTATGGGTAGATTTTAGTCAGTACACATGCCTAGGTTGCAGGTTCGATCCCCAGTCCAGGTGCAGACAATCCCCAGGGAGTGGGTGGGAAGGAGGCAACCAATCGAAGTTTCTCTCTCTCCCTTCCTCTCTCTCTCAAAGCAATTAAAAAATGTCCTTGGGTGAGGATTAAAAAAATAAATAAAAAGATCAATTTTATTACATGAATGATATCTCAATAAAGCTGCATTTTAAAAATGCATATGCTGAAACTCATAAAACTTTATACCAAAAAGAATGAGTTTTATTGGCGCTGGCCTGCGAACCCAAGAGTTGCTGGTTCAATTCCCAGTCAGAGCACATAACAAGGTTGCAAGCCAGGTCTCCAGCCAGGTCCCCAGCTGGAGGCAGGGACCTTTCTTCCTCCCTTCTTGCCCTTCCCTCTAAAAATAAAAAATAAAATCTTTAAAAAAAATAAAAAGAATGAGTTTTAGGGTATACCTCAGTAAGTTTACTTGACTTTAAAACATTCATGTCATTCATGTATCTTTTATTCAATTCTAAGTACTCATCCTTGGAAAACACTAAAGAACGTCCAGAAAGATTTAGATTCAAGGATGTTTATTACAATATTGTTAAAGGAAAGAAAGAAGCACAAAATGAACAGTAGGAGCCTGGCTATCTACGGAATACTACATGGCTATTAAGTGTATTATAAGAAATTAATCATTGACAAGGAAATGTAATTTATCAGGTGGCAGCAGGAAACTGGGCACACTCAGACTGGGTAATTGGAGTGGAGTTTAATCAAGGTGTTATTTATAAAGCAGGGTGCTGGGAAACCACAAGTAATAGTGCAACACCTGGCAATAATAAGCATGTGGGAATGTACAGTTATGAGTCGGGGGGAAATGGCTACTGGACAGCAAGCCTGCTGAGACCCAGCAGGGAGGAATCCTGAGGAATGAATATCCAGAACTTGCTCTCCCCTCAGCCTGCAGCCTCCTGCGGGTGCCACCTTTGCAGGAATCCAGGTGGGACATCAGAGGGAAGCCCTGGAGACAGTAGATGCATGTGTGCCTTCAGGGTGGAGAGCAGAGTGAATGAAGCAGGTGCAGTGGAGAGTGCACTGAGGGACAAGTGGAAGACATGCAGCACAGATGGCCACAGCAGCCACAAAAGGAGTTTACAAGTGACTGCATTATTAAAATTACAGATAAATAACATATCCACTTGCGAAACTCTGGAATGGTTTACTGCAAGAAGCAAACAGTGGGTTCCCTCCGAGTTCCTTAACTCTGGTACTGTTGGCAACTCCCTTGTTGGGAACTGTCCCAGCTACTTCAGGACCTTTAGCAAACCTGGCCCCCAGAGCATTAAACACCAGTAGAATCTCCAGGCATTGCCACAACCATTAAAAGACAAACAAGGCCGGGCACATAACCAGGTTACAAACCAGGTTCCAGCCAGGTCCGTAATTGAAGGCAGGTGAAAAGCAACCATACATTGATGTTTCTTTCCCTTTCTTCCTCCCTCCCTGCCCTGCTCTCTGAAAATAATAAATAAAATCTTAAAAAAAAGAAACAAAACCAAAAAACCAAACAACCCCCCTCAACCACTACGAAGGGGAGAATTACAAGTTTATTTCTTACCCACATTTTTCTAATTTTTCTACCAAGACTACGTATTGTTTTTGTGAAATGGAAACTATGTTCTCCATTAAAAACAAACAAACAAACAAACAAAAACCTCAATAGGATAGAGTAATTTAGATTCCAGCTTTCAGTAAACCCTATTGGTTCTCCCCCAACTAAATTTGCTCATGACAGAAAGGTGACCTAACATTATTAAACGGGTGCTATAATTCATTTTGAAGTCACCCCTAACAGGAAGCATGCAACTAACTCTGTTTCTGACAAATCACTTCTATTCTTCAGGTCCTCACAATTGCTCTGAGATCCCAGTATCCTACAAATCCCAGGTCAAGTACTGCACTGCTTTTAGTTTGTTTGAAAGTTTTAAAAAGGCAACAACTGCAATGTGTTTTCAGTACCATATTTTATTGGCACGGCGTTTGAGCAGGTTAGCTACTTCCACTCATCCCTGGGAGAAAGCCAAGGCAAGCAAGGGATTTTGATAACAAATTTGGGGAAACATTGTTTTGTTCCCTATTATTTCATTTCCCCTGGGTTCAATCAGGAAGTCAGGTTCTTAGTAATTTTATGTGGCAGTAGTTTGTGTTTTTTCAAGGCAGAAAAGTAACATTCTTCTGGAGAGGTGGGTCTATCTTAATCTCAGGGCTAGGAAAGCAATAGTTTGAATCTTTATCTGCTTCCCTCCCTAGCGCAGATGAAGATTCAGTGGTACATTATTTCATTACATCCAGGAAGCCATCCATTATAAGCTGCATCCTGATTCAGATATTAAAATATGAACAAAATGTATCAGAATCAAAGTGACCCTTAACATTTTAATTTTTTTAAAAAGCGTTTTTAGTTTAATAGCCTCACACTACTGATGACAGCGTAAACCAGTACAACTTTGGAGGAAGGTAATTTCAGAACATATTACAAAACACTTAAATCTGTGTTACCCTTTGACACAACAATTCTACTGCAAGGAACTTTCTGGACAAATGTGGAAGGAGGGATAAACAAGGAAGATTGCTACAGCACTGGGTGTATTGATAAAACCTAGAAACATGCTAGTTTTAAAATGGAAAACTGAGGAAATCAAAACAGTACTTCTTGATGACAGAAAAATGTAGTAACTTGAGAGGTCCCAGGCTCTGAACATCAATGAGAAAAATTACAAGGAAATAGATGCATAGGAAAAAAAAAAAAAGAGCATAGTTTCAGAAAAAACCTGAGAAAATGCAAAGATAAAAATCAAAATTCTAAAAATCTCCTTAAAAATAGGTAGGTTTTTCCAATGGAGAAAACATATCAGGTCCCAGTATGATGGAAGAAAGTGAACTCATATGCAGGCATGTGTGGCTCAAACAAACTCAAAACAATTTTTTACAAAAGAATTGAGATATATTTATTATTATTATTATTTTATCCTCATCCGAGGCCATTTTTTAATTGCTTTTTAGACAGAGAGGAAGGGAGAGAGAAACACTAATGTGAGGAAGAAGCATCGCTTGGCTGCCTCCTATACATGCCCAGACTGGGGATCAAACCCACAACCTAGGTATGTGCTCTGACTGGGACTTGAACCCACAACCTAGCTACAGGACAATACTCCAATCAACTGAGGTACACTGGCCTGGGCTGAAATAAAATATTTTTATTATTTATTTAAAATAGATTTCATTTATTTCCTAGAGAGAGGGGAAGGAAGGGAGAAAGAGAGGGAGAGAAACATCAATCAGTTGCCTCTCCCACGCCTCCTGCCAGGGGCCTAGCCCTGAAACCCGTCATGTGCCCTGACCAGGAACCAAACCAGCCACCTTTGGGTTTGCAGAACAATGCCCAATCCACTGAGACACACTGAAATAAGTAGTTTTTTAAAAAAGAAACAGAACACATAGAAGACAATAGAGGAATACTTTAAGAATTCTTAAGAAAACCAATTTCCAATCTAACATTCTTTATCCAGACTATTAATTTTGTGTAACAGTCGAATCAAGACATTTGGAAAGAGACAAAGCTCCATATACACAAGCATCCTTTCTTAAGAAACTATTAGAGGCTACATGCTCCCCCCCCCCCCCCCACCTCCCACACACCCTGAAGGAAGGCAAGACAGGTGAAGTCTTGTCTTTTAGAATGGGTGGCTGAAGGATAACACCTACAACTGGAAAAGGTATCTGTCCCATTATTTAGTACCCTAAGAGATTTGCATGTGAATGGCTCTAGGTATAGAGATGATGGTAGGGAAACATTTCTGTCTACAGGACTATTTGACTCTATAAACATGTGCATATATAGCTTTGTCAAGAATTAAAATTCAATTATCGTAGTAACAAAGGTAATTGTTCTTACATGTTTTTCTTTTTCAAAAAGTGTATTGAAATCTAAAAGAACACATGCCAATATAGCAACAGTGGTTACACCTAGTAATGGGATTGTGGGCCAGTTACGATTTTTTCCTTCACCTTTTTATTTTCGGAAAGCATGTGGAACACATAACATACTGATTGTAAATCAGAAAACAAGAGGCATTTTACTTGATCCCTGGTAGAAATCCACCCCAGGGCAGAAGCCCTATCTCTGACATTTTAGCTTCTGTTTGCTCCCACAGAGCAGGGGAACCTGCCAACTCCTTCATTGACACAGCAAATATTTGCTGAATTCCTATAAGGCAGGCCCTGAAAGGTGATTCCAATCCCCTCAGCCTTTTATTGGGTTATCTGAAGTCCTTCAATACCTGCTGAAGGAAGGAGCTGGGGGATGGGCTAAGCCAACACTTCTCAGGCTTGAAGTGAACTGAGAAGTTGATTCCCCAGGTCTGGAGTGGGGTCTGAGACAAGGGAGGAGCACATAAACTGTTTGCTGTATACAGGTTTTGCTGAAGGTTTCTCACAATCTTCAGTCAAGTCTTAGGTCACTTCTGCACCATCATGGCTCCCATTCTCTACACCCAGGTAGGCTAGATTTTCATTCCACAAACGTTTAAAGGGAAGTATGTGCTACATGGTGGATTACACATTGGTTAGACAGCAGGATGGGATGCCATCAGCAGTGAAGAGCAGGACCCTGGCAAGAGTCTGGCCTGGGCCTGGATTCCAGCTCCTCCACCTGCAGGTGTGCCTTACGGCCCCTCTTGATGCCTCAGTTTCTTCACATGTAAAATGGGATAATAATTGAAGCCACCTTCACAGGGTAGGGTTGTTGTGCGGATTACATGAGGGCACAAGGTACCTAAGAGCTCGAAGAGATCCTGGCACATGCAGAAGACTCAAGAAACAGCGGCCACCACTAGCTGTGAATGGGACACCAGGCCTTTTTCCGCTCTGAAGGGCTGGCTGGGACTTTGCAGGAAATCACTTGAGCTCTCTTTAGCCTCCCTGTCCTCCTAAGACAGGACAATGCACACACCAGGCTTCCAGCCCAGGAAAGTTCTATGCCGGAGCCAGGATGAGCTACGGCACCAAGCAGGAGACCCCTTTGGTCCTCGGAGATTGAGGCCTTCCGATTTTATTCAGTGAACATTTCTTGAATCATCTCAATGTTATTACCAGGGAGATAATGACGAAAAAGGAAAGGATCTTCTCCTGCCCCCTGATCTTTGGAAAGCTGTGCTTTAGGTCGGAGGCCATCCACGTGGAGATCAGGTAAGGGCGACACACCAGGTGTCCCTAACACTCATTAACATAAACTCCTTGCCCGCTCCCAGGACACGCCACGACCACCCACGGGGCCCAGCAAGTTGGGGTGCTCCCCCAACAGGCATCCTGAGGATCACAAGCCTCTTCCTCAAAGTGACCGGACCTCGTTCTGCGAGGTGGTCTCTTGAGTTTTACCCTTTGGGACAGAGGCGAAGCTGAGCAAAAGAAAGTGCTTGGAAGCCCGTCTGCGCACCTCCGCGCCCCGCGCCCCGCCCCCGGCACTCACGATCTCCGCCACGATGAGGAGCCCGGGCACGGTGCGGAGGAATTCCCGGTCGTAGGCGAAGCTGCTGCTGGTGGTGGAGAAGTTCTCCGCGAAGGAGCTGGCGGTGGTGGTGACCGTATGCTGACGGGCGCGCTGCGGCTCCTCCATCGTCGCGCCTGGGCCGGGCTGGCCGCTCCTCCGGGACCCCCCGCGCGTCCGGGGCTGGACGCGCGGCCCCGAGCCCGGGGGACCCCGGCGAGGGGGAGGGGAGCGCGGCCGGCGCGGGGAGGGAGGCGCGCGGCGGTGCCAGGCGCGGGCGGGGCAGGGGCTGCGCGGGTCCCGCGAGTGCGTGGCGTCCCGGGTCCTCGGCGTGCGGGCTCTCAGGCGGCGAGGGGCCCGGGGAGAGGCGCCCGAGCGAGAGGAGGCCGCCGGGCGGCCGGGGCTGGAGGCGGTGGCCGGGAGGAGGGGAGGGGGCGTGGAGAGGGGCGGGCGCGCGGCGCGCGGCGCAGGGACCGCCCCGCCGGGGCGCAGCGGCCGGCCGCCTCTTCACCTGTTGCCGGGGCCGGTGCGGCGCGGGGTGCTCGGAGTCGCGGCTGGGGTCGCAGGGCTGCGGCGCCGAGAAGGGGCGCGGGGTCCCGGCCGGGCCCTGGTCTCCGACAGGCTCCGCCTCCCTCGGGCGGGCGGCCGCCGCTGACCTGCCCCCTGCACCTGGGAGGCTGGGCGTCAGGGGACCCCCAGGGACACCGAGGCCTCCGCTAATGAGCACTTTGAGCCGCGACCCGAGTAGGGGGTGGGGTGGCGACTAGCAGGCGAGAAAGAGCAGCGAGAACTCTGACCTGGCCGGACCTTAGACCCGAGATCGATGCGAGGCCGCCAGGACGGCCCAGGAGACCGCCCGGGCTTCTCCCCCTCCCTGCGGCCGCCACTCCAGCCCGGCGTTATTTCCTGCCCCTCCTGTCGGGAACAATGTGAGGAACCGGCTTCATCGCTGGGCTCTGCGGGCGAGACGCCTCCAGGCGCACGCAGCGGCGGGGTCGCGAGGATCCCTGGAGCCGAGGGGGCGGCCGCTGGCCCCGAGATGCGGTGGGGGGTGGGGAGGAGGGCGCACTTGGGTCCCTAGTCAAGATGGGCCAGTGTGACTCTCCAGTCAGCCCTGGAAAGAAACGTGTGGGGGAAAAAAAGCTCAAAAGGTGTCGGTGTGCAAAATGAAGTTGATCACAAACGAGCTGCACTTTTCGTATTATTAGAATATGTGGTTTTGCACGCCAAGATGCATAGGGTAGCCAAGACATTTCATTCAATGAATCCCGCGGGGTCTTTCATTCTCACACAGAGACTAGGCTGTGGGGCAAATGCATTAATTACAGAGTCAGAGCTTCAGGAAAGCCTTATAGTGGCCCTGTCGTGGGAATCCTGGAGCCAAGGTGACAGCTCCTGACCCAGAGATACCGGAGACCTATTTAGTTACAGGGCCAAGTTCCACCTGAGCTCCAATAGGGAGGCGCTGACATGTCTCAGCTGTGTGACCCTGAGTAAGCAGTTCCAGCTTTCTGGGCCTCACAGGTCCCACCTGTGAAATGCAGGCTCTGACAGAAGAACCTCTCCCCCAAGAGCATGTTCTAGGTGATCCCTCCTTCTGTTTTGTGAAAGGCCGGCAAGGAACGTTTTATTGGGTGACTACCAAAAGGGAAGTAAATGATTGTTGGTCACACGTAGAGAATTGCTTTGGGGTCACATCAAAGGCATTCCCAGATAGGTTAAAAAAGAGGTCAGAAGGGACATTTTATCCACAATATCCTATCAGCTGAACTGAGAAGAAAGCAAAAACTACTATCTAATAAAACTAGTAATTAGCCCTGGCTGGTGTGGCTCAGTGGATTGACCACCGGCCCTCGAACCCAAGGGTCACTGGTTCGATTCCCAGTCAGGGCATGTACCCAGGTTGCTGGGTCCCCAGCTGGAAGCAGGTGAAAGGCAACCATACATGGATGTCTCTCTCCCCTTCTTCCTCCTCCCTTCCCCTCTCTCTAAAAATAATGACTAAAATCTTTAAAAACAAACAAACAAACAAAAAACCCCACAAGGAATTAGTTTCTTTTAAGGCAACAGCCTAACCTGGACAACCTGGGGAGTAAACGTTAAGGCTTCAAAAGTATTACAAAGATAATGATTTGGGAAAATTCTATCCATGAGCAGTTGCTAAGCACCTTGTGCTGGTGGGCAAATACAAACAAAATCAAAATAGCATGCTTCCCTACAGGAGTGGTTCTCAAAGTGTGGTTCTTAGGAACTTTTCAGCAATGCAAGTTCTTAAGCCCAGCTTCGGACCCACTGAGTCCGAAATTGAGAGCAGGGGCCAGGAAGCTGTGTTTCAACAAACGCTGAAGTCAGAGAGGTACTGGTTTAGGGAAACCAGTAATGTCGCTGGGGTGATAGATGCACATGTGAAATTGCTGGAGGAGTCCGTGGCATCATTCATGACATTTAGGGAATGCAGGAAGACAGGAAGGAACTAGACAACTCTATTTCTGTAATCCAAAGGACAATTCCTTCTCAAAACAAAAAAACAAAACAAAAAAACCTTGCAGCCAGAGGGATTTTAAATTTCAGATTTCTGGTACTTTAAAAAGGTAAAATGCGCATATACCATACACTACATAACACCTTTGGTAAAGTTTGGAGTGGCCTTTCACTCAAATACACTGATTTTCTGCAATGAAAATGTCAGCATGATGTCAAGTGCATGAGTTATCTGTTGCAATGGGGTAGGCACTCTTCAACCATGAGTGGTATAAGATGACAACCATCTCCTCTGTTCATGAGTCTGTGGCTCAGGAATTCAGGCAGGGCTTGGCTGGCTCTTCTGCTCCACGTGGTGTTGGATGGAGGCATTCACGCAGCTGCTTTCAAGTGGGCAGGCCTCCAAAATGTGACAACGCTCTGTTCACTTACATTGCGGCACATCAGTGCTCCTCCACCTCGCCTTTCTCTGCCCACGACACTTGGGCTTCCTCCTAGCATGGTGGGCTCAGGGTAGTCGTACTTCCACATGGTAACTGGCTCCCAAGAGGGAACATTCCAAGAGCAGAAGCTGCAGCTCTCCTCAGGTCCAGTCTTGCTACACAGCATCATTTCTGCCGCATTCCGTTGGTCGATGCCAGGGACAGGGCAGCCTGGTTTCAAACGGGAGGGGGTGGGGGAACCACCCCTGGATGGGAGAGCAGGAGTGGGATGAGTAAAGACAACAAATGGCTTCATATCTGTTTAAGTCAGTTGTTGTTTTTTTTCTACCAAATGAATTGTCTGCCAACTTGAGAGGAAACTCTTGATTTTCAGCTTTTCGAACTTCAGAATTATAAAGAAGCAGTGGAACGCTAGTCGTTGGAAAGTTGTCTGCTCCTTTCCAACTACTGCCGAAATTCAGGTGCTCATCCTCTGCTTGGAACTCTCCTGACTGATGTCCGTTCCTCCAGTGATATATTTAATCAGTCTACCCCCGCCCCACACACACATACCCCTTCCTGCAAGAATTATTGTCCTGAGGCCCCAGACTCAAATATGAGTGAACATCCCACCCTACACAGTGTAAAAGCCTCTTAATATGGTTGAATCTCTTCCCAGCTCTTTACCCAGCAGGTCTAGAATGTATTCCAGGCCCACCCCAAACATGTTGTCATATGTCTCTGACGGTATGACCACTTTATAACCAACTTTTTTCAATCTAAAAGACCTCTTCTCTTTACCCACAAATTCTGAAAGAGCTCAGATTTGAAAGAGCTCAAATTCTGCCTCTTTCAAGGCCCATTTCTAAAGCCACTTTTTTTCTGTGATTTCCCCCGAATTTCCATAAAGGTCATTCTTTTCTTTAGAATTCATTAATGTTTATGCATCTCTCTTCCCTATTTCTTGGGGAACTGAATCACCTTTCTTTGTACCCTGCCACGACCATTAGGGAGTGCCGACACCTAAACTTTATTATTTTTTTAAAAGATCTTATTTATTTTTAGAAAGGGAGGAAGGGAGGGAGAAAGAGAGGGAGAGAAACATCAATGTGTGGCTGGCTGCCTCCATGCACCCCCAGCTGGGGACCCAGCCCACAACCATAGCATGTGCCCTAACTGGGAACAGAACCAGCAACACCTTGGCTCACAGGCCAGCGTTCAGTCCACTAAACCGCACCAGCCAGGGCAATTGTCAAGTGCAGAAAAACATCAAAGGAAGAAAAGGTAGACCCTGCCCTCCCATAAAAGGCATCAAAAGAGCTGTGAGCTGAGACTTGTGGGAAGTATTAAACCTGTAAAGATGGATGGGGAGGTGGGCAGGTGGGACATCACCACCACTTACGGGAACAGCCCAAGGGACACCACAAATGTCAGGATGAGTAGGCCACATGCAAATGGACACAGAGGATCTGTTTGTGTGGAATGAGGGTGATGTATGGTGTGAGGCTTGGGGGTTTATACAGAGCCTAAAAGGTGGCCTCCAGAAGGCCATGTTACCCAGTAAGCAAAAGTGATGACAAACAGCACTTTCAGGGGGCCATGGAGCCCGGGTTATTCAGTGGGGGTCCTGGGCTCATAAATAATTCAGTGAAACAAGTGGACACCTTGTGAATTCTGCCTGCTATTTGAAAAAGAGATTAAGGGACAGTCTCTCTTTTGAAGTACTGTTCGTAGATTATCCTATCACTGTTTCTTCTTATTATTCTAGTTTAAAATTATGCTTGTTTCAGGCAGGAATCATCGATGGATGTTAGTGGATAAAAGTATGATGAGGAAAGGGATATTTTTCTCATCTCAAAGTATTTCCCCAGAAGGTAGTGTTTTCCCTTCCTCCTTCTTGAGTAACTTTGCAGTGGAGAAACTTGTGAGCCACCACCAGATATCAGAGTTAATAACACATACCTCCTACTATGATGCTTTTTGAGGGAGATACAAAATCACTTCTGCAGTATTCTTACCAAAACGAGTAACCTGAATTTAACCATGAGGAAAAACCAGACAGAACAAAATTAAGGCACATTCTTAAAAGAGTTGTTGAAGCCCTGGCTGGTGGCACAGTGGATAAGGCACCAGCTTGCGAACCCAAAGATCGCTGGTTTGATTCCCAGCCAGGGCACATAGTGAGGTTGCAAACTAGGCCTCCAGCCAGGTCCTTAGCTGGAGGCAGGTGAAAGGCAACCATACATTGATGTTTCTCTCCCTCTCTCCCTTCCCCTCTCTCTAATAATAATAAATAAAATCTTAAAAAACAAAAACCAAAAAAATCCCTCCCACTGTGTAGGAGAAGGCAGGAGCTTGACTGAGAAGTAAGAATGTTCTTTCCACTCCAGTGACGAAAGCTACCAGTCAGTCTGGTCTGTCTTCAGTTTGAAAGTAGGTGGAGATGGGGCCCCGATTCGTTCATCAATGTCACCTCTGGGTTTGGGGTTTGTTTGGATTCCAGTAGGCTCTATTAATAACACCAGGATCTTAAATTCTCTGGGATTAGGCAGATAAGGTAAAACAAGTAAGTGAATCAGGTTTGATTTGTTTCAGAATGGCTTCTTGAATTGTGTTCTAAATCAGACTCACCGGGGCTTAAATATTACTTCATAGAAGGACCTGGACTCACATAAATGAGTACATTTACTCCTATTTTTCTAGAAAAAAAGAAGACCTGTTGGACTGTATTTTTATTTTCTGCTTTAGTTTGAGACATAAGGACCAGAAATACTTCACTTTCCTTTGACCATCAAGTAACATCTGGGAATCTGGGAAGGTAATGAAATCAGCCCCAACATTCATACTTAGTTGTGAAGGAGTGTAATAGGGAGTAGTGAAGTCTGTGGCGAACAAGAGCACAAATGCTCTAAAGGGGACTGCTGGTGTCTGCTTCACCTGGTTGTTACTATGTAAGAATCTGGGCCTGGCATGCTAGGAACACTAATGTTTAAATATTAGCAACAAATGTCCATTATTTTAAAATACTGTATGTACCTCCTCTGTGGGCTGAACAAAGCATATCTGAGAATCATTAGTTGGTACCCTCAGAGCCTGGCACAGGAAAAGAAGTTCTTTTTCCACCCAGCCTCTCAGGCTTCCCCTTGGAGGCCCACTGGCTGCCTGGGAGGACATGGAATTTAAGTGGGAGAGGGTTAACCCTGAGAGCAGAGTAGCTGGAGGCTAAACTGTGAAATGAAATGGTACTGAGGGCAGAAGAGGGTTTTCTGAAGCCACAGTAGGTGAAGGCTGGGAAAGTATAGAGTCAGCTTGTTAAGACAGATGTTGGGGTTCTTGGAAGATAAAATAGCAATAACAATAACAACACCAACTAAGTAGTAATTTTATTAGTGGCCTGTTTTGTGTCAAGCAATGCCTTCATTCTAAATAATCCCATCAAGTCACTGTTTTCTTTAAAATATCGTAGGGACCTCAGTGAGAAAGATTGACTTCCACAGTTCTTAGCTGTGCTAATTGGCTCAGGAAACATTTAATACCCACAATGTGCCACATGCTGCTCCACAGCTCAGGAAGAGACTGTCCCTTTCCTTAATGACTATGTCATCACTAGAGTAGGTGTGAGACCAGTAGATCAGGGATGGGTGGGATCCCGGCCTGGCTGGGGGTGGGCCAGAGTCCGCCCACACAGGGGTTGGCAAGGAGGCCCAGGGACAGTTTCCTCTGAAGACATTGAAAGTGTTTCCAAGTGTCAAAGTTAACTAAGCAAAGATTAGGAGGATAGAGGGTGAAATTTCAGGAGGAGGGACACAAGCTCTCCAGTCAGGAACCATGGGACCGGTATGTTTGCCCAGAGATGTGGTTAGAGGGTATTTCAGTCTTCCTTTTGGTTAACAAACATTTATTAACCTGTGCTTGACAAATGGAAAGATATGGAGAAATTTCATCAACGAGCATTTACGAGACATGAGGTCATACTATACCTACTTATGTCTGAGACATGGAGAGGTGCAGGGGTGTGTGTGTGTGTGTATGTGTGTTCACATATGTGTTTTCTTAGAGGGATGAATAAAATCAGGGTCAGATACTTGAAACTCTCTTGGTCTTTTTTTTTTTAAAGATTTTATTTATTTATTTTTAGAGAGAGGGGAAGAAAGGGAGAACGAGAGGGAAACATCAATGTGTGGTTGCCTCTTGAGCACGCCCCTAACTAGGGACCTGGCCCACAACCCAGGCATGTGCCCTGACTGGGAATTGAACCAGCAACCCTTTGGTTCTCAGGCCAGCACTCAATCCACAGAGCCACATCAGCCAGGGCTTTCTTGCCCTTATACATTTTACTTTTTTTTTTTTTAGCAATTACTTTTGCAAGCCCAGTAGAAAATTAAATTAATGGTATATGATAGTCTACAAAACCAACGGTCAGTAGGAGGACTGGGAGTTGGGGGAGGCACCCACGAACGTTCTCCTGGAGGGTGGCTTTGTGGGCCCCCAGGCCTGGTCACAGAGTGGAAAATAACTGAGGTTTGTTGAAGGATGGGCCAGTGTTTTGCACCACGTCTTGCAGGGACCCACTTATCACATTTACACAAGGAAGCAGACGGCATAAATCACAAGCAGACGGAAACCCATGAATAGACTCTATCTGAGGATGAGGCCCAAGTGACCTGGATCCTGGTTTCAGAAAGAAGATCCACAGAGCTTGTAGGAGACCCTTCCCAGCAAATCCACAGAGTGGTGGGAAGTCTGAAGGCAGTGCCGCTGAAAATTCCTCATGCTTGTTAATGGTACCTTGTTGAGGTCATGGGCCAAAATAGACAGGCATTATTCTTAGGACTGAAAAAATTCTAGGCTCTGATAACAATTTGAAATGGAGGTGAATTTGAGGCCTTCGTGCCAACAGCTTTTTTATTCATTAGTGTTAATTAGGCACCCACTTGTGAATTCCTCTGCCCAAGGTACTGGATAAGCAAAGACCTGTCCTTCCAAGGCTGACGACATCCGAAGAAGTGCCAAGAATTTCCCAGAATGAAATCAGAAGCACACAAGAGGAAAGTAGACAGTGGATATGAAAAACAGGGTAATTACATCCATCCTGTGTCTCACCAGAAGATTCTCTGAGAGGAACTTACGAAGCAAAATTTAAGGAGTGGATATTCGCTTACCAAGAACTTCTGCTTAGAAAGAATTCGTTGGAGGGTTTGTTTATAGATGTAGTTGATTGAGGAGGGATGATGGAGCTGAGAAATATAAAGGTGATTAGGGTCTTTATCCAAAGAGTTATCTCCAAAAAACACCAATAAAACACCTAATTTGTACAAAAGGATTCATTTAAGTACACATTCTTGAAGTGTTCTAGCACACAATCAAAAGGTAAAATATAATAAAATATAATATGGACTTGCTTGAGAAATTCTATTGCCTGATGATTTATAATGCCAAAAATCACCCCCTCGTTTATTTGTTTTTTAATTCCTGTGTTCAGCTCCGCTTTACTCAAAGGTAAGTAAGTTTCTTTGGTTGCAGCACGTGCTTGCTTCGGGGGTCCAGGGCTAGGCTCTGAGCCTGGACAACCTCCTTGGCATAAGCTGAAGTCATATTAGCATCAGGTTGACTCCTGGATGACAGGTTTCACTCCAGTTCCCGCCTGCCCTTGGTGTGGTGAATCTGGAACCAGAAAAGCCACTTGGACCTCCTGGCACGCTCAGGGGTGCAGACTGATGGAGAAGGAGCAGGTGCACTGCCTTAATGGGAGCTATGCTTTTCAGAGCCTTTTCAGAGCCAGGAATCCCAGCACCATGCCTAGGAGAGCCTCTTAGGTAGTGTTATAAATTTGAGAGACTTGTGGCACTGTCAGCTGGGACAGAATCCACCAAGGATACCTAGCCTGGCAGGTGATAGGCACACAACAAAATCTGGGGAGAGAATTGGGTAAAAAAAGTGGTACTTTTCATAAAACTGGAGTATTATGGGACCGTGAAACAGGTCATATGGACAATTGAGACAGAGCGTAGTTCAGAGCCTTATTATTATTATTATTATTATTATTATTTTTATGATGGTCTCCTCTAGGAATGGTTCACATTCAGTCCATCACACATGAAGGACTTTATGTAGGTCTCTTCTAGACCCAAATTAGAGAATGAACTTCTCTCCAGCAGTCTTTTTAGTTTATTTGAGCAAGTCTTAACATGACAGAGTCTTGACTTTGAATATCCCCTGTCCCTTCCTTCCTTTAACAATGGAACTCTAAAGTTGCAGGTGGACACAGAGCCACCTGTTTGAGCACTTTTCCTAGCCTCCCTCACAGTTAAGTGAGGCCATGTGACTAAACAAATGGAAACAATAATAGCTTTTATGTGCCAGGTACCTATTCTAAGTGCTTTGGGTATATTAACCCATTTCATTTTCATAGTCACTTTAGAAAGTGTTAAGAAACAGAGGCATAGCCCTAGCCCGGTGGCTCAGTTGCTTGGAGTGTTGTCCCATAGGCCAGAAGGTTGTGGGTTTGATCCCTGGTTGGGGTGTCGTGTACAGGAGGCAACTGATTGATGTTTCTCTCTCACACCTATGTTTCCCTCTCTCCCCTCTCCTCTCTCTCTCTAAACTCAATAAATATATCCTTGGTTGAGGATCAAAGAGAAAGAAAGAGAAAGAAAGAAAGAAAGAAAGAAAGAAAGAAAGAAAGAAAGAAAGAGAAAGAAAGAAAGAAAGAAAGAAAGAAAAGAAAGGAAGGAAGGAAGGAAGGAAGGAAAAAAAGAAAAAGGAAAGGAAGGAAGGAAGGAAGGAAGAAGTCATGGAGGGAAGGGACACAATGTCTTTGAGCACCTACAATGCACAGGCAGACCTCAGAGATAATGGCGGTCTTGGATCCAGACCACTGCCATAAAATGAGTATTGCAATGAAGTGAGCCATAATCTTTTTGCTGGTGTAGGGTCTCCTTGCCTTCATAAAAAACTCAACCTCTGTGGAGTGAAGTGCCGTAAAACCAGGTGTGTCTGCATCCAGTGTCTTCACACATTATCTCATTCAATTTCCACGGAAGTTCTGCAAATAAACCTTGTCGGCCTCAGGGTCTGCAATGAGGAATATGAGGCTCCGAGTGGTTTAGTAATTTGTCTAAGATCCCATAGTTAGTTTTGGTAGACAGGCTAACATTTCAACAAACCTTCTCCAAAGGCCTCTTGCTCATTATCCTACAGCGACTCATTCATAAGAGGCTTTTCTACATCTGTATCATGATTCATAACCCTTTTATAGTTACTCCTCAAAGCAAACTGATCATATTGGTACTCTTAATTCCATTTCGTAGCTGAGAACACAAGACAAGCAACTATGTCCCCAACGCCAACAGAGAGCCTAGGTTTAAAAGCTACAGCTGCAGAAATTCAAGGCTGATGATTTCTCTACAAATAGAACCAATTTGAGAACACAGACGTCCTTATTAAAATTTGTGTAGCGTCTTCTCATTTTTATGAACTCAATAGTGAAGGATAGTCGTGGAGGCAGGCCGGTTTCGGTGACATAGAAGTGCTGTGTTTAACTTGAGATTTAGAGGTTTTTCCTAAAAGGTATCTTATCAAAGTACCCTTTCAAAACTTGCGGAGTCAGTGCTAAAAATTTCTTGTCTATTAGGGCGGTGAGTGCCAGGAAAGTAGTTATTGCTATTCTATTTGTGCTGTTTGGCTCAGGCTTAGGGATGGTAAATAGCTCCAGGCGAGAAGACAGCCCTCAAGGTTCCACTTGTATCTTTCTAAGAATTTATTCTGAAATGGTTGCCCCTCATTCTCTACCCCTCCCCTGCCCATAGCTGCACCCTTGGGTGTTAGCCCAGATCTCACTCTCCACGCTGCTCTTTGAAGACAGGGGAGGGGGCATAAATATTAGGTCTCCTGATGCTCACTCTTGGTGTTTACAGCACAGAATGCCATTTTTATTTCCTTTGATGTCTCAACCCAGAGAAATTTTCTGTTTTGCCTAAGACCTCACCCTTCTGGACTGATCTGAGTAGCTTAACCGAAAAGCCTTCCAGAGTCCAGAAAACAGGCTCCTGTTTTCTTCCAGCCAGATAGCATCAGGGAGACATAATTGAAAGCCACCGTGGAACAATTGTCCTTTTATACAAGGTGACCTTGGCTGGGGGAAGGGACCCCTTTGTTTTGTTATCCTCCAAATTAGCCTCACGGGAAAGAATCTGTGCTCTCTCCCGCAAAACCATCGTCACCCCAATCCTGGCACCGTCCAGTCTCCCCAACTCCCTCTTTTTTCTTTTCTTGGGAAACAAAGTCAGGTTACCTGAACTGGGTGGAGGCAGACGTTGACACTCAAAACCCAAGAACTTAAATCTGTGGGAGGGAGGGAGGCAGCCTCCAGCAATCAGTGCCTAGTGAAACCAGGACAATATGCCACACACAGTTCCTTAGGTCTTCCTGACCCAGGGCTTGAAGTTGAAGGATGAGTTCCTGTGACAGGATGGGTATAATGGACATAGAAATGCCCCCAACACCGCCACCATATCTACCACACCCCTTCATCATTGTGGGGTGGTGATGGTGGGAGAAAGAGTTTGAACGAGACTTGTGGGGTGATGTTTTTGATCCAGGTCGTGTCATTCGGAGTCACTTAGCTGGTGGATGGACTAGCCTGGAACACCCGAGATGGCGTCACTCTTGTCTGGCGTCTTGGCTGGGGCTGAATTTGTGTTCCACTGTGGTGGTGGTCTGACCACTGAGCTGCAAATTCTTTGATACTCCTCGTCAAGATGTCGGACCTGTGTTCCTTTGTCTCACCTTTAAATGTGGGAGGAAGTGATATTATGTGACTTTTCAAGCTAGGTCATAAAAGGCTAACCAGCTCCTGCCTTAATTCTTGAAACACTCTTTTGAAGTTCTGAGCTGCCAAATTCCCCTTCTCCCTAATTCTCACAACCCCCTCGTTAGTAAAATACATGCATTCGTCAGGGACCCTGATGGAAATGGATGGCACACTCAGGTTGAGTAATTTGAAAAGAGTTTTAGGAGTTGCGAGCAAGGTGGGAAAATACCTGGGGAAGTGCTGTACCCCAAGGTTCCTACCGGGTGGAGGCCATTGTTCTCCGGGACTGGAGGTGGTTGGTGGTGGTGATGGTGGTGGTGGTAGGAGGTTCTGTCATCCAAAGCAGCCAGTCTCTGTCTGTCAACCTTGCAAGGAGGAAGTTGGAAGAATAAACATTCCAACCTTATCTCCCCCACGCCCTGCCTTCAGTCTCCTGCTGAGGCTCCAAATTGGCTAAAGAGGGCCGCCTGGACCCCAGCAGGATGCAAAAGGGTAGAGAGAAGATTACAGGAGCAAACAGAAGTCGCCCAGCCTTCCAGTGCTGGGTGAGCACCTGCCTTCCAGTGCTATTGTCAGAATTACTAATCAATACTGTAAAGCGCTGACAACAGCTGCCACCTGCTACCAAATCTCGATAACCATGGGCCATTACAATCCCGTCATCACCTTGCCAGTATCAAATGAGTTCATACATGTAGAGCGCTCAACATAGTTCCTGACCATGGGAATGTTAGGTATCACTTTCACTCTTTCGTGCAACAAGTGTTTAGTGATCAGCTACTGTGCACCAAGCCCTGGTCTGGGCGCTGGAGGGAACAGTACTAAAGAAAACAGACTAAAATCCTGCCTGTTTGGAGCTCACACTTGAATACTCTTAGCAGTCGACGACCGGGGTGGATTCACCAAGAAGAGCGTGTAGCTTAAGTTCTAAGATCCTTGTTGCACGTGTCCTTCTGTAGACTCTGTGAGGGCCCCTAACCAATGCCTTCGCCTTTCTCACCTATTTTTGTATTCGTAATTGTGTATTCTCTGTTTTGAGTGGGACTTCAAAGCTGCAAAATCTTCTGACCCCATGAAACTTGGGTCTGCCTTCAATTTTGTTATTAGTCATGATAATTATTATTTAGGTAACAGTGGCATTACTATTTGTTGGGAAATGAGGCAAATGCTGTCGGTGACTTCCAAGGTCTTATGTTAGGTACCATTTTCACCCTTTGTTCATGTGTGTAACAAGTATTTCACGAATCTTGATGCTTTTTTTATTTTTAAGATTTTATGTATTATTTTTTAGAGAGAGAGGAAGGGAGAGAGGCAGAGAGGGAGAGAGACATGAATGTATGGCTGCCTTTCACCTGCCTTCAACTATGAGCCTGGCTGGAGAACTGACTTGCAACCTGGTTATGTGCCCTGGCTGGGAATCGAACCAGCAGCATTTGGGTTTGCAGGCCAAACCCAAAAAAGGTGCCTTATCCACTGAGCCACCAGCCAGGGCTTGATGCTTTTAAGTATCCCAAAGGTCAACAGGCTGGGGGCAGGGCCTTGTGCATCTGAATCAGGGTTACCACACCTCCTCCTTTGTTACCTTCCTGGTCCTGCTTGGCACATTGCACCATCTAGTTAAGCCTGAAAGCTCTTCTGGCAAGAAAACTGCTTGTGATACACAAGTCTCAAAGCTGTGGATTGGGCTAGGTTTCTTTTGGAGGAAAGTGGGCTTGGAGGCCATTGAGCCCCAAACCCTCAATTCACAGATACAAGGGTGGGTGCTTAGAGCTGGAATATGGACTCTATACTCTTCCTTATAGCAGCTGGGAGTTAGTATCCAGACCGGGACAACGTTGTCTGTTTTCGGGACAACGTTGTCTGTCAAAATACCACGTAGTGTGCGTCCAGGTATTTTTTTCACAACGCACCTACTACTTAGGCACCAACACGCATGCAAATAGAGTTTTGACCTGTCTGACGGAGTGTCCTGTGTAGGTGGCAAATAAGACTTTGCTCCTTCTGTACATAGAGGATGGACAGCCCACCTTGCCTCTTCCCAGCTGACATGAGAAAACAAGCATGCTGTTGATAGGCACAGCCAGTAGAGGTGTATAAAGTTTAGTTTACAGGGTTCTGAGCCCCTGTAAGGGGGAGGGGGATAACTTTGCTTTTTGGATTGGAAATATCTAAGCAAGAAAGTTTTAAGTAGCTCAGTGTCTTTTGCTAGTTTTTGCCATTCTGAAAAAAATGTCTAAAATACAATTGCCTGTCATATAGATCTTTGGAGGAAATTACATGTAAATTAATTTACTCCTGAAGCCAGACAAGCATATGTGATTATCTGCTGTAGCTAAGATTGCAGTTTTAAAGAGTGCTGGGAATATAAAAGGGTGAAAAAGGAAAGATTTGGATGGGAACCTTCACATAATTACTCCATTAGAGCTGGTTTATTAACTCTTGATATTAAATGAATATATTTATGGCATATTGTTTCAGGAACAAATTATCCTTAACCTTCTCCATGTATCCAAATGCTCATCCAACTTTAAAAAATTATACTGGGCAACCTTGCTTTTAAAAATGCCTTTCATGCAATGGTTGTTTGGATAAATGTTCTTTATAAGTTAAATAACTTAATTGCACATGATTTTTCAGGAGATAGCTTTAAAGTACTAGGGGACCGGAAATAGATGGTAATTTTTATTTTAGTCATTTTGTTTTTCCAGGGCCAGGTCACATTGGGTTCTGGCGTCTTCCGATGGGGGCCCTGGGACCTTTGGGGAGACGAGCTCTTTTGTCTTTTAATCTTCGGAGCCTATGACAGGATCAACATATGGTAGCTACCTGGGGGTTCACGAAAGATTAACAGCCAGTCAGTCATCAAAGGACTGATATTTCCAATTAAGATATATTGATTAAAGGCGGTCTTAGTGATTTCATTTTACTTATTGAATTGGGCTTGAGCCTATTAGCTAATCAGCAATGGGCTGTTAGTATGATAGAAAAAGGAAAAGTGAATGACATAATTACAAGATACCAGGTGGAGGAAAAACATAGGAGAAGGTGAACTTGAGCAAAAACTAAGGAGTGTTCCAGATACAAAAATGACCCCAGAGTCTTTTTATGTAATAGGATCTGCTACGACAAAACCGAAGTTTGGAAAATGCAATCTACCCTGCAGTCAAAACTTATAAAATGTCTTACAGTATTTATAGTAATAGCACATGCTGGAAAGATAAAATTATTTATAGTATATGACTTGCCTATAGCTGTAGAAAAATGTATTTTGATCTTGAAAACATAAAACTGATACTTTATAGAATGAATTATAATAGCTACCTTGATCCCTTATGAAAATATTTAGAACTTTTGGGGAAATGCATGCAAAGATCCAGTTTTAATATTGTGTAGCTTACTTTTATTGAGCAGAATTGTAGAGGTAGTAATTTTGATGTATAAATTAATTTTCATGTTGAAATTATTCCCAATATGAGGTCATGGGGGTGGAACCCTCATGAATAGGACTAGTGGCCTTATAAGAAGTCAGAGAGATAACTTGCTTTCTTTCTGCCACATGCAGATACAACCCAGAGAATAGTTCTCACCAGAACCCAATACTAGCACTCTGATTGCAGATTTCCAGTTCTAGAATTGTTTATAAGCCACCCAGTCAATGGTATTTTGTCATAGCAGCCTAAACTAAGACAATTTGTAAAGAAGTTGCAAAAATAGCACAGAGAGGTTCCAGGTACCCTTCACCCAGCTTCCCATAATTGTTACATCTGAATAGTGTACTATCCAAACCAGGATGTTAACAAGATCATCTCTTTTTAAAAAAGATATATTTTTAAAGATTTTATTTATTTTTAGAGGGAGGGGAATGGAGAAAGAAAGAGAGGGAGAGAAACTTCAATGTGTGGTTGCCTCTTGAACACCCCCAACTGGGGCTCTGTCCTGCAACCCAGGCATGTGCTCTGACTGGGAATCAAACTAGTGACCCTTTGGTTTGCAGGCCGGTACTCAATCCACTGAGCCACACCAGCCAGAGCAAGATCATCTATTTTTTTTTAAGTACCAAATATTTTGGGGAATATCCTGGTATAAATATGACAAGAGGCCCCTTGGATTCTTTATATGCAAATAAAATTATTCTACAAGGTATCTAAGCTGAATTTACAGTAGCAACTAATATTGATGGACCAAGCAAGCACATTTATGCTTATTGGTAATGAGATTGAGAATAAGTTTTTCTTTAAAGTACCATTTAAATGCATGAATAAATTCTGGAGCATTGCTTTAAAGAGCTGTCAGCAGCATCTGCAAACAATATCAGAATTATGACCCCAATATTGCAGCTGTAATATAAATACCTGCCTCCAGGGCCACACAGGAGTTCCTCAAAAGCACTATATTTTAATTTATTTTGGAAACACCTTCATTTGACACACCATTTCTTTCACTCTTGAAGGTGCATTAAGCAAAATCCAGGAAAACCAATAATAGTTTGATTCCCCAGCCAGGCAGGGCACATAACCAGGTTGCAAGCCAGGTCTCCAGCCAGCTCTGTAGCTGGAGACAGGTGAAAGTCAACCATACATTGGTGTCTCTCTCTCCCTCTCTCCCTTCCCCTCTCTCTAAAAATAATATATAAAATCTAAAAAAAAAAAAAAAAAAAAAGTAAAACTGACAATTACCATATTTAAAAAAAAAAAAAAAAAGAAAAGAAAACCAATAATGTAGAAATGCCAATATTTCCAACACACAGTTTGTGGTTATTAAGCGGGTGGCTTAGGGCTTGGAAAACCTGACAGTATATTATTATAGTCCAGAACTGCTGAACAGAGGAAAATAGCAGGTCAAAGAGAACTTGAGGATAAAAACATAAATTTAGTTATTCAATAAAGACTTTCAGACTTGGGCTCTGGGTCCACAACACAGGATCAAACTTCTATTTTTTTCACATTTGATATCTCTGAGTGGTAGCTAGTCGTGTCTTAAAATCACTGTTGGCCGTATGGCAATTGTGATGAAGTCGTCCCTGCTTCCATGTTTGTGAATTTAGCTATAATTCTTGGTTGTAAAACCTGCCATGCTTCAATGTCTTGGCCAACAAGTACTTTATGAAGAATTTGAGGAAGGAATGTGAGTCCTACTTGTTGTCTGAAACCTTTCATTGATACTTCAGGTAAGATCTACAAGTACCAACATTCAAATTTGCAAAAAAGGGTCTCAGGGCATTGGAAGAAAAAACTGGAGACAAAAGTGGAGTATTCTCTTAAGAGGTCCTGGCTGGCAGTATGAAAAAAGAAAAAAAGAAAAAAAAAAAAAAAGAGGTCCTGAATATATAACATTCTTGATGTTTTAGAGAACAAATAATATAGAAAATCATTTATATAAAGACTCTGGATTGAAAAGTGATTCAGAAGAACAAGATTATGAATATAAATTTTATTATATGTATTATATACAAGTATAGACACATAATATATTTATGACATATACACACATAAAATATACATGTTATGTATACATTAACAAATATATTTTCTTTTTACATATACGCAAGCAGGATATATGATTAAAAAATAGTCTAAATAAATTTATAAAACAGGCCAAAACAATACAATAAGGAAAGGAACACTTTCAATAAATGGTACTAAATAATGGATATCTATAAGAAAAAATAATTTGATTCTCATTCACACCATATACAAAAATTAATTTGAAACATTAAAGTAGTGGATATATGTGAGTGTGTGTGTGTGTGTACAATTGTTTCAACTTTATTGTATGATTGAAAATTTTTGAAATAAAATGACAGAAAAATAGAAAGTAAATCTAAAAGTGTTCTTTTGATAGATATAAAATAAAAGTTCTAAGTAGTGAGTCATTTAATTGACAGGGCTTTTTTCCTCCCCTTAATTGTACACAAAATAAGGATGTATCTTAAAGTCAATGGAATTTTAGATTTAAAGAAATACAGTGGCTCCTAAGGTGGAGGAAAATGCAGTCCTCTCTTACCATTTGGGAGCTTATACAGAAGAGGAGAAAAGGGGCATGAATCTCAGAGTGTGTGTTATTAAATATTTAGGGGGATGGGGGGAGTGCACCTGTAAAGTAACCTTAACATTTTAGGGCTTTACAGTTTGCACTGAGCTTCCACATTTATAGTCCATTGCATCTTGACTATCTAGTAGGTAGGTTACATGATTAGCCCGATAGCTATTGGCTGAGTGAATGAATGAATGAATGAATCCATAAAGAAACCAGGACCCAAAACACTAAGTATCTTGTCTAAGATTATCTACCTAGTAAGGGCTCAATCTACAACGCTGTTCTTCCAACAACTCTTCCTCCTAAGCCACTGGTCTTTGGCTGAGTTCCCTAGCAGTGGAGTCCCAGCTGAGAATGCCCTTGTGCAGGTAATGGATTGAGGTTGTTATTTCAGGAAAAATCTGTAAGGGATGGAGGGAGGCAGGATGTGGCCGGGGATTCAGCTGAGTGAAGATAGGAGCTCAGCTGATCTTACAGGGTTCGAACCCCTGAGAAGGAGTTTCTCACCTTGGTATAAGGATAAGGAGTCTGGGCTTGTATTACTCCTACGTCAGTCTGTTGATGGCTTTGGATGGCCCACTTTCTCAGACATGCAGTTAGAAGAATGAGTCGCAGCTTGCTCTCAGCTGGAAAAGAGAGTCAGTCTGTCTGATTTGATGCTATCTGCAACATTCCTTTCTCTCTCCCTATAGTCTTCAAATCCAGAAGGTGAAATGGAATAAGAAAACGTTGGGAAGTTCGCATTCTTAGGGTAAGCTGCCCTAGGGAGAAACGAGGCCTGGGAAGGAGACGACCTGTTCCTGGCCCTCTGCATTTTGCACCGCTTGAATGCACAGGTAATTTGGGTAGTGCTGTTCCCATTGTTCCGTGCACAAAGGAGGCATAATCTGCACAGGTACCAGTCAGATGCCAGGTATTTTAGACCTGGGTGAATATAACTATTTCCTGGCAGTTGGCAGTACAGTGTTTTGGGTCACAAAGGCACCAAATGGGCTGGGGTGACCTAGTGAATGAGTTACTTTTCCACAATGTGTTGAAACAATGCTAATATGCTGGAGTCCTAGAATCTTAATGGCTGGCATCCTGAAGTGTCTTTCTCTTATTACATGTTACAATACCACTTTTTCTTCCTTATGGTGAATCTCTTTCTCCAAGTTCTGGAAGGTAAGCTGAAGTCACAAATTCTTTGCTGTAATGAGCATGTCCCCTCTGATTTGTCTTATTTTCACACGCAAGAGTCCTCTCTATAGATGGCATTTGTCACTTTTTAAAATTGCTTGGCATCTATGCCGCCTTTAAAATATTACCCTGGATTTCTTTTAGGAAGTGGCCCCTTCCTTACTGTCAGCCCTGGTGTTTTGATGGGATTGAGCCTACTGTCAGTGCCGGGGCTGGGCCATGAGTGGCCTGTTACCATCTTGGCCACTTGCCTGGTTCAGGAAAAGCAATATGACCCGATCAGAACTGGCGAGACAGGAAGATGTTTGCAGGGGCTGCATTGCTGCCGTACAATGGAAGGGAGAATCTGACGTTGCTGGACGGAGGGCAGTTGGTATCAGTGTGGAGGGATAGCATGGTGGAGTCGTCTGGGCCTTGGCCCCCAGGGCACTTGAACCAGTCCTGCCTTTGGATATTTTGGTTATACGAGCTGACGTGGTCCATTTATTGTTAATGCAGTTTGAGGTTTTGAGTGGGGGATGGCTTTTGTTTTGTTTTGACTTTTTTTTCAGAGCAAACACACAGATGCTTACCTAATACATTATATTTCTAATGTGACTTGGCTTTATCCATTTTCAGACCAATGACTTAAAGGATGCATCCAGCCTGCGACAGATCATGAAGAAAAAATTAACAATGTGCTGCTAAAAGCACAAATTGCTGGCAAGAGAGGTTCAAATGATTTGAATAATACTTTTTTTGTTATTCTTAATCAGAACTGAGCACCCTGACTACTCTTTCTTGACAGTTCCCCTTTGTAAAAATGAACTGTAATTCATGCGTGTAGCAGTATGGCTCCAGTGAAGAGATAGAAGCATACAGTAACAGAACAAACAGGGGCAAGTTTTACATAAAGAAGTATTAACTGCCATCAAAGCATAACAGTAAGATAAAAGGAAGTGATATGGTACCCTAGGAGTGAGGGAGCGCACCCACAGAAGGCCGGCCCTGGAATGGGTTCAGGTCTCATTGGAGAAGGTGCGATTGAGCCCGCTGGGCGGCAGAGAAGGCTGCTGGCACGGTCAGGTCCAGGCTGGTCTGCAGCTGCTGGGTGGACAGTGAGATTCCAGGTCCAGGGTGGTCTGCAGCTGCTGGGTGGGCAGTGAGATTCCAGGTCCAGGGTGGTCTGCAGCTGCTGGGTGGGCAGTGAGATTCCACCTGGAGCAGGAGCCCTCAGAGCAGTCTGACAACACGGGGGCTTTGCTTTCCCCTAGAAGGGCCATAGAAAGGCTACTGGCTGACCAACGCAGTAATGTCACAGATGGGCTGCGCTCTGGGCCCTTGGCTGGGACAGGCTCTGTTGGAGGTCCTCAAACCCATAAAGCCTGCAGGGCTGACTTCAGAAAAGGCAGGAAAGCCTTTCCCCCTTCAGTGTCCCTCCAGCACCCTCTACAGAGCAAGCTTGATAAACAACATGCTCAACTTGCAAAAGAAATGCTTAAAAGAATTGTTGTTGGTCGCAGAGCATGTATTGAAGGATGCATTGAGAGCTGAGAAGCGATCAATTCATAGCCAACACTTTTTTCTTTTTTCAAAGAGCACAGCTCTGTCCAACTCATCAGGTATTATTTTGAGGGGAGAAACACAGAAGTGGACTGATCTCATTCATTCAAATCTGATTCTGGTTAAGGGTGTCCTGGAAGGGTTGAATTGTCAGGAGGTCAGTAGCAGAGCGTGTTCTTTGTACTACTATAAAACAGAAAAACAAAACAACAACAAAAAACCCCCTGAAAAACATGGAGTATACTGTGCTAAGCAAAGGCACACAATTTATTCGCTGTCAAACACTTAAAAGCCTTTAATATGCTATTGTATAATAAATTTGCTCCAAATTATTTGAATTTGTAATCCTTTTCCCTACAAGTCTAGTTGTCTATAGGACTCTTATAGCAGAACAATTTTTCTGAAATTCCCACAATATCTTTCTTAAAATGTGATTTTAGCCCCTGCCCTCCTCCTAACTGAGAGTCTTGATCAACTTTCCTTGCCTTGAATTTGAGCAAGCTTATAACAACATTGAAAGTGGCACTGCATGACTTCCAATGCCAAGTTATAAAAGACAATACAGCTTCTTGCTAGTTTTCTTGGGAGGATTGCTCTTGGAACGTAGCCACCATGCTGTCAGGAAGCTCAAGCAGCTACATGGAAGGATGACATGCAAGTTTTCTGGCCAAAGGCCCAGTTGCAGTCCCAGCCAACAGTCAGAATCAATCACCATATATATGAGTGAGTAAATTCCAGCCACCAAGATACCCCCAGTTTTCAGTTCTTTCCAGTTGAGACATTACGTAGCAGAGATAAGCCATCCACATTGAGTTCAGTTCAAATTCCATAGAACTCAGGAGTATAATAAAATGGTGTTGTTTGAAGCTAGTGGTTTTGGCACAATTTATAACATAGCGATAGTTAACTGGAACATGCCCTGTGGGAAATCCTTTCCTTCCATCTCTTTGTATCTTCTCATCCTTCTTTCTTCTGTTATCAGGCTGTCCACTCCTAAAGTGATTGACAACATCTTGTGCTTCTGTGGGCAAGTTCTTTGCGTGACCCGCACTGTCAAAAACAAACAAACAGTCCTGGCTGGTGGCACAGTGGATAAGGCGCCAATCTGCAAACCTAAAGTTTGTTGGTTCGATTCCCAGCCACAGCCCGTAACCAGGTTGTAAGCCGGGTCTCCAGCCAGGTCTGTGGCTGGAGGCAGGTGAAAGGCAACCATGTATTGATGTCCCTCTCCCTCTCTTCCTCTCTCTCTAAAAATAATAAATAAAATCTTTAAAACAAACAAACAAAAATGGCCAGAGATTGGCACCCTCAAGACTTGATTTGTTTTTACAGTGCAAGCAATGTTGTCTTCATGACTGCAGAGTTTTGATTTATTTTTTAATTAAATTTATTGGAGTAACGTTGGTTAATATTGTATAGTTTTCAAGTGTTTCATCTATATATTTGTGTGCCCACCACCCAAAGTCAAACCTCCTTCCGTCATCATATATTTGACCCCCATTACACTTTATTATCCCCACCTCCCACTCCTTTCCCTCTGTAACTACCATACTGTTGTGTCTATGGGTTTTTGTTCATTCTTCTTGTTTGTTCCTTTGTTGCTTTCAGTTTTACATTCTACACGAGTGAAATCCTATGGTTCGCATGAGTGAAATAATATCGTTCTTGACGTTTTCCATCTGACTTAGGAGTCTGAGCCTCCCCAGTCCTGCTTCTTCCCCTTGGGAGTGCCAGGCACATAGGGTGCTGGTACTGCCAAGAAGGTCTCCTGCCCCTCCTCCCCTTCCTCATTCCTCTTTTCCTTTTTCTCCTCCTCTACCTCCTTTCCTTCTCTTCTTTTTCTTTTTCTTCCTCCTTCTCCTCTTTCTTCTTTTGAAACTAAGCAGTGACCAAAAGCCAGGCAGATGAACAGAACGAGGCAGTAAGTATATTACCATCCCCTGGTTGGTGCAGCCAGTGTTCTCCTTCCCCTTGGATTTCTTGACCCCTTCCCTGGGCACAGGCTCCTGAGCCTCTAGTTCCTTTGTCCCAGAATGCCCCTCAGGCTGCTGGGAGCCTAGTTGCAAATGCTTGGCAGCCTCCCCGCCCACCCACTGCTCCAGGGTAGGGTGGAACTGGGGCTTTCCCCTGTGGAAATGAACCAAAGTGACCCTGGGGAGTTGGCTCAATATTGTGCTTCCTTTCCCGGCTCACCATCTCACGCCCCCATGGGTTTCTCTGGGGAACACTCCTGCCACCTGCTTTCACCTGAGGGTGGGGAATTTTATTCATCTTGAAATTCAGTAATGTTGAAGTTAGTGTCCCAGGGCGTGCCTAGGTCCTATGGGTGTCAGGCTGTGTTCTCATTGGAGCAGAATCCTCCCTTAATCATGACCACTAGCGTTAATCAGGATTCTTTTAATGGCAAGTGACAGAAATCCAAAGATCGTATTAGACAAAAGGGGGTTTTGCAAGAACCTCATTACTTGAAGAAGGTGATCACAGACACTGGAACTGAGCCCCAGAAAGGCACTGTGACCCTCTCCATCTTCCCACAAATACCCATCAGGTACTGCTGCATAATAAAGCAACCCAAAAGGTAGTAGCATAAAGCAACTACAGTCATTTGTTATGCTCATGAATCTGCAACTTGGACGAGGGTTAGCAGAGAACCAAAGGCTTATCTCTCTCTGCTCCAAGTGGTGTTACCTGGAGGCCTCAACTGAGGGTGGAGAGTCTGCTTCTAGGACAGCAGGCTGGCAGGCGGTGCTGTCAGTGGGGAAGGTCAGCTGGGCGGAGGGCCCCAGGCGTCTGTCTCGTGGCTCTGTCCCTGCGGTCACTCACCGCTGGAGGGCTAGATTCCATGGATAAGCATCCAGGAGGAAGCTGTATTGCCTCCTACGAGCTGGCCTCAGACATCAAATAGAATCACTCCACCTTTCCCTTTCAATGGAGGCAGTCACAAGGGCCTGCCCAGTTTCAAGGAACGGGGACAGTGACAAACTCCACCTATGGTCAGGGAGTGGCCGGGTTCTGGGAAAGCACGTGGGGTGAGAAATATTCCTGTGGCCATTTTTTAGAAACACAATCCGCCATACCATGGATTATCTTCATTCCCCCTGTGAGGCTCCGCCAGGCATGGATGTTGTGTGACCCACCACAACCCTCAGGCTCCCATCTTCAGCTTCCTCACCTGAGAGGAATGCTCCTCTTGCCTTTGGCCCAGTTTGGGGTGGATGTTTGTACCAATTGCTGTGGTAAAAGACTGACTCATTTGATTGGCTTATTTGGGGCCCAGGGCCTATTATTCTCCCAATCACCGTGGCCTAGGGGGCGAGCTCTGAAGGAAGAAGATGTCTCTTAGCAGGGGGTTGGGGCAGGATGGGGCCAGGCACAGGCAGGAAGAGGGGAGGGGTGCCAACCCGAACTGACAAATCAATAGCTGTCCCATCACAGGCGCCAAGTCCTGACTTTACGGCATGCAGGAGGACTCGCTCATAAAGACTGCTTTTCCTCCTCCTCCAGGTGACAAGCAATGCAGCCAGGGCCTGAAAAATGGGCTTCCTGGTTGCAGCCCCCAGAAAGGACGTGTACTACGTTATAGACTCAATTCTGACAATGCAATGGCAGGTTTGGGTGGATGCTGGGGAGATTAACGTTTGAAGAAACAAACCCAGCCAGCTTAGCAAAAAACGGGATTCATTTCTTTCCAGACGTTTCTGCTTCAAAGTGTGAAGTTTCAAGCTACATGACCCTTGACGGCTGAAAGCTACCCACATGTGTTTCTCGGAATGACTTCTTTGGTTGAACACATTAACTTTTGAAAGCCAACTTGGGCCCTCCAAAACAAGAAGCCACTTGAGAGCATTGGAATACAATCTAGCTTTGGGGACCAGCTATTCAAAGTCTCCCATAATCTGGCTGCTGCGAAAAATTACAACCTCCATTTCCCCTAGCAATTTAAACTTCAACGGGTAGAATTTAAAATAATGCTGTAAACACTTTTCAATACTTTCATTCTTTACCTTTGGTAGTTTCCTAGGTGGTGGGTTACAGACCATTTTTTGTTTTCTTCTTCATATTTTTGGGTGTTTGAAGAAACCTAATAAATATAATTGGGGGGAGGGGAATAATAGAGGGACCTCACATCTGTCAGGTGCTGCTGGAACTCTTCAGAGGGGAAAAAACATACAGCTGTGCAGAGTTATCCATCATCCATCACAGACAGGTATCACCGTGAGAAGCTTCTTACAGGAAGCTGAGCCTGCCTCTCTTGCCCAGAAGTGCAGTTCTGTCTGGGCTCTGAACCAAGATGCACAATTCTCCTCCTTCCCATGACTCCCCTCTGCATGTTTTCGGATCACAGTGAAATTCATCCCACACACTCAGCCCAAGCTTCCTGAGACCCAGTTAATCGTACCCATCCTGGCTATGCTCTTCAAGATGGATGTTAATTTTAAATGTTCCCTCTGACGGTGGGTTGCCTGTATTCCATTCAGTCTTGCCTCATTCTTTCACCCACTCTGCATTGAGCAGCCACTGTGGGCCTAGGTGCTGGGACCTGGCAGAGGGCAAGGCACACCTGAGCCCAGCCCCATGGGGCTCACAGTGGCTACAGAGGACAGGGACTGCCATGATTTCTCAGGAGGGTGACTTCTTTCCCTCCACTATGCAGCCTAAAGCTGTGTCATCTTACTTGGTTTCTGCAGTAACCTTTTTCCAGGCAAACCGGGACGATGCCCATGCACCTGCTGGCCTGTCACCTGCTGTCCTGTACCTGTGCAGTTCGTTAATTTTGTACTTAAATTCAGCAGCAATTTCCAGTTTGTCTTGTTGGCTACAGCTCAGCATTCTGATCTGTCAACACCATTTAAATCTTGACCACATTATCTTTTTTATTTGCCATGTTCCCAGTTTAGGGTCCTCTGTGAAGTGGGTAAACGTGACTTTTAGTTTTTGTTTTTATTCATTAAAAAATTTTTTGTGTGAATTTATTGGTATGACATTGGTTAACAAAACTATATAGGTTTCAGGTATATAATTTTATAATACATTATTTGTATGTTGTATGTTGCGTTCACCACCCCAAGTTAAGGTTTTTGTTTTTAAATTAATGGTTGATTTTACAAAATGTAAACAAAACAATAAACAGTACACCATGAAATGCCACATCAATTCAAAGACCTTCAATAAAACACTTGAATGAATGAATAAATGAATGTATACTTTTCTCTGACATTTTAAAAAGGTCCCCTTTTCCTAAGTCTCTTCATTTGCTATTTTCCAAATCAATTGATTGCTTTTTCCAAAGAGTTCTGGCACGTCAGTGTAACCAGGCTGGCTGTAGCATCTCAGACATAATTCATGACATAAATGTGCTACAAGGAACTATAATAACCTACGTACAACTGAAATATCTGTCGTTTGGAGAATTGCCCAAATGATCGAACCCTCCACTAATCCCTGCCTCACTCCTTCAGAAAGGAAAATTGGGTCATTTGAATGTAATGACCCATTTATTTTCATTGTAAGTGTCAAAAAGAGTAAGTTTTAAAAAAATGTCTATGGTCAACAAAGCCATCTGCTGAACCATTCTTGGGTCAGGTTTAAAGCCCTGGACTGCTCAGGAAAATTCTATTTTTATGCTCATTGTTGAGAGCGTCAGTATCAACAGGAAAGCAAATCCTATGAGAGGGATGAAGTCATCCCAGACAATGGGTTGTCCACCACCAACTCGACGTTCTGATTGAGTTTGCAGGGGGCTCTGGGTCTGCTCCCAGCCCTGGAGCAACTGCCCAGGCTTTCAAGCGTTTCAGGAGTGGAGATCAGAGGCAGAGCAAGGGGCCAGGGTAACCCTTGTCAGACTGATTCATTTGGGGAGCTGACATTCAGTGAAGTGAGACAGGGTTTCTGGTTGTGCTGAGGGAGGCCATGACCTGGGGCTTCATGGTGTGTACCTGGGCTCTCGCTGGGCTCTGGAGAGGGAACTCACATTATTTTTCATTCATTCTAAACACAAGAACGTTCTACCATGATGACAGCACTCTTGTCTAGCCCACAGGCTTTATTCAGATTTCACTACAGGATTCACTAATGTTTTCTTTTATACTTGTGCGGGGTCTAATCCCATACTATGTGTTGCATTTAGTTGTCATTTTTAAAAAGTCTCCTTTAATCTAGAATAGTCCCTTTGTCTTTCTCATTTTTCAGGACATTTTTCCAGCATATAGACCAGTTATTTTGTAGAATGTTTGGCACTCTGGGTTTGTATGATGTTTTTTAGTGATTAGATTTAGTTCATCTGTTTTTGGCAAGAATACCACACAGGTACTATTGAGTCCTTCTCAGCATATCATATCAGGAGGCGCATAAGGTGTATTTGTCCCATTAGTGCTAATGTTACCTTGGTTGCTGGGTTAAGTGTCTGCCAGATTTCTCCACTCTAAAGTTACTATTTTCCCCTTTGTAATGATAATAATCTTTTAGGGCAATACTTTGAAACTACATAAATGTCAAATGGGCGTTTTGAGAGTAAAAGGGGATAATGCAAGTAACCTAGGTTTATTCTGGAAAAACTAGGACCTCATAAGAAAACTACAGAACAATATCTCATATAGATTTTAAAATCATCAATTAAATACTAGTGTGTACAATCTAGCAATGTATAAGGATAATCACATACCATGACCAAATGGGATTTATCCCAGGAATGCAAGGTTGTCGATCTATGAAAATTAATCAATACAATACACCACATTAATAGGATAACGGGAAGCCATGTGATCATCTCAACAAACACAGACAAGGCATTTTGCAAAATCCAACAACCTTTAATGATAGAAACACACAATAAACTAGGACTGGAAGGGAACCTCCTAAACCTTATCAGAATAAAAACAAACCCAGCTCTGGCTTGTGTGACTCAGTGGATTGAACACTGGCTTGCAAACTGAAGGATTCCCAGCCAGAGCACATGACTGGGTTGAGGGCCAGGTCCCCAGTTGGGGGTGTGCAAGAGGCAACCAACCTATGTTTCTCTCACACATTAATGTTTTCTCTTCCTTTCTTCCACCCTTTCCCTCTCTTTAAAAATAAATAAATAAATAAACAATCTTTAAAAAGCAAACCAAACCAAAACAAACCCACAGCTAACATCACATTTATTGAATGACAGGGGTTTTCTTCCTAAGATCAGGAACAAGATCAGAATGGCTGTTCTCACCACTTCTCTTCAACATTCAGCTAAAACGACAAGCCAATTAGGCAGGAAAATAAAAGGCATCCAGATTGAAAATATGTAAACTAAAGGGTGGGGCGAAAGTAGGTTTACAGCTGTTTGTATGAAAAAAATAATACAGTAGTTAATAAATAAATAATAACATAAGAATAAGCTCTCTGCTTTCTGTACTCAAACTGTAAACCTACTTTTCCCCCTACCCTGCGTGTAGCTGCAAATAAAACGCATGATCTTTTCTATACACAAAAAGTCTGGTGGAAGCGAAATTCACATCTTGGCGTTTATCAAGTCCCCACCGTTAGGGGACAGTAAACACTTTTAACCCTAACTCCTGCCAATACACCTCTCCCGCAATAAATAAACTCCTGAGCATTGCCTAAGTTGCTGACTATTGACTGCAAACAATTTTATTACTGACTTCTGCAGTGTTGCTGTCTGAAGCCTAGCCACGGATTTTGCAGAAATGATAACCCTCTAAGAAAATTGCTGGTTTTCAGTAACGAACATCCCAATCATGAGTTCAGTCACCTTGGTAATTTTTCAGTGTTTGACTTTAATGACCTGTTGTATTTTTTATTTGATGAGCAGATCCTTTTGAGTATCATATTTCTTGCAAGTAAACTACGGTCCTTTTCTAAGTGCTGTCACCTTTGTGGTTTCAGTTTACTGGCATCTGATGAAATGCAAATTAAAATATCAATACTGTTTTCACCTATTAAATGGGCAAGGATGAATTTTCCAAGATAGTGCTCAATGCCAGCTAGGAGGGCAGGCCTCTGGGCCCACTTACATGACCAGTAGGCAATTTAGTTATATTTATTGGCATCTTTAAAATATACTTTTTAAATCCTGCAGTTTTAGTACATGCAATTCAACTGATGGATATAATTAGGTTGTATATCCTAAAATTAAAAAATAAACACAAATCTCATTGGCTTACAAATACATTTTCTAAGAATATTTAATGTCATGGGAAAATACCCTTGATTTAAGGTAAAATGAAAAGCGTGGAAACATACAAGGTCATCAAAACTTTTACAATGAAACCATATATATGGCATTTTTAAAAAATGAAAGGGAAGAGTAGCATTTTAATTATCAACCTGTTTCTTCTTTTAAAAAAAGAAGAAATCATTCTATTCTGCTGCCACTTAATAACAGAGAACATGAAAAATGATTAAGTACTGGTAATCTGTAGTTATATATAATGCTCTGTTAAAGTGAGTGGTTAGAAATGAAGGAAAGAAGCAAAAAGGGTTAACAAAGGGGTATGGCATAGTGGAGAGGAGGAAGGAGGAGAGGCAGACAGATAAACAAAGGTTTAGCAACTTAGGCAGAAGGATCAAACAAAATCAATCCAAGGGAATTGTTTTGTGTTCCCTCTCTCTCTCCTTCACCCCCCTCCCCACACCCACATACACACTCCCAGCTGCTGTTCAAGAAGGCTCTGCAGTACTTGAAGCAAACAAAGAACTCGGCTCTGAACTGACAAGACCACAGACTCTTCTGCAGATATAAATATTCAAAAGAAAGAAGTGATATTAACATCAAATCCTTGTCGGTAAGCGTGGGCAGGAGCATGCAGGCTGGAGTTGGCAAAGGACTTGCAAACCTATGGGAAGTGGTGGTGGTTTGTTCCAGACCCGAAAATAATCTCATTATGAAAAGGCTCAGCACCCTCTGTGGAAATCGCTCCAAGCACTTGCTCCCACCTCCAGGAGGCAGGGACCTCTCAGTCTCAGATTACTGAATTATTTATTGGAGTTCTAATTTAAAAGAATGAACCCAGTTTCAAAAAAAAAAAAAAAAAAAAAAAAAAAGATGAAAAGGGCAGGGGAGGCAAGGACTGGCTGAAAGAAAAGAACAGGCTGTTATTTACAAAGGGCGCACACAGGTGCGTACCGGTAATGGGATCGGAGAGCCGGTGTACCAGCAAACTGGGCAAAAGTCTCCAACAGAGATCAAAACCAGGAGTGATTGCCGGTGGCAGGCCCCACCTTCTGCAGTACCAAGCAGGCTTCTCGGGCCCCTGTTGACCCACCATTTCAAAGCTCTGTCCACGGAGCTTTGAAATGGTGGGCCAGGTGAGGCCTGTCCGCTCTCACACTGAGACTCATACCTTGAATTGCCCAGGTTTGAGAACTCTTGAACGTCCCCGAGTTGGAATTGGCAAAGTGTCACGAACGAGGGAGATGGAGCACTGGGTAGCTGGGGTATAAAGCAGGGTTCTTGGGCCCAGCATGAGAGAAACAGATCATGTTAGCAGCTTAGCAACTCAGCTCCCCACGGAGAGAACCCAAGAAGCTATTTGACACCTGTAAGCGCCCTGCTTGGTGTGGATTTCAGGAACCTCAGGGCCCTTTGATTTGTGTGATTCTTGCGTGGTCATTCCTTTCACTAAGGCGAAGTGGACCAAGCTCTCTGGAGGCTGAAAATAATGTAGACAGGAAATTCAGAGGACTTTGCATGTGCATCTGTGAGTTGGCTAATGACCGGATGCACAGGACAAAATACCTTCCTTCCCCATCCCTTCTGTTCCCTTGAACTCTGAAAAGTGTCCTCGGCCACAGAGCTGGGGCATTGCTGTGACACTATCTGAGGCAGATGTAGGGCACGATTATAAATGACAAGGAGGTGCAGACAAAACCCCAGGAAAGAGGTGAAGTCTTTTGTGGATAGGTAGGTGGAAGCTGTTACAGCCACCTGCCCGGTGAGATGGCTCTGATCGCCGGCCTGAGGGCCCAAGCCACCCGTGCATGTCCGGAAGCCAGCGCGGGGAAGGAAATCCCTGGAAGGAAGAAGGGGGGGAAATGTGTTTGACAGCTTGTTGCTGCTGCAGCTTCCTTAGCAAAGATAAGACGAGATGGGGTTTATTTAAAAAGAGACAGATTCTGATGCGGGCCCAAGATGTTTGTTCTTCCTGTGTTTAATCTGTTGGCAGGAGCCAGGAAGAAGTTATATGTGGGTAAACACGGCTTAAAGCAATAGCCGTTCTGGGTAGAGCACGTTTTGTGAAACGGGCTGCTGAGAAGGAACCACGAAAAACAAAAACGAGGGCGGCCTTGGCAGCGCCCCCTTCGCAGGGGCCTCAGCTGTGTTTTCTTAGCAACAATGGCCATCTCTGTCACCAGAGCTTCGAACACCCACTCGGGGATGGGGGAGGGTCGGAGAGCAGAAGGTGTAACTGGCCGTCACACTCCTGTTCCTTAGAAAAGGGTCACAGGGATCCTTCCCGGAAGGCTGCGCCGGCGGGCTGGGACCGGATCACCCCCGGGCGCGTGCACCGGGGCCAGGGAAAGCGTCTGCAGAAACAGGTCGGGGTGCCCCGCAAAGCTATTTGGCGGCTGCTCGATGGAGTCACCTGGGGAGTGTGGGACCCGCTCTTGACCCATGAAATCAGAATCTCAGAGAAGGAGCAGGTCCTTGGCATGGTTTTGAAAGCCTTTCGCGTGGTTTCAGGGTGGCACTGGGGATACACGGAGGGACCCGAGCGGCGCTTTGCAAACTTCACCGGTGCGCACCACCGGGGGGCATTTCCTTGTCTCCGGAGTTTAGTTCAGGCAGGGCTGGAGGGGCTGGAGAGCCTGCATTTCTAGGGAGCTGCAGGCCAAGCTGTTGCTGACAAGGGACCAGCTCTTTCATGATGGGATGGAAACCAAAAATTCTCAAGTAAAGTAAAATTCAAAGCCAATGGTCAGCTTTGTTATCATTTGTGGTTAAAAAGCCTTTCTTATCATATGTAAAAAGAGGGTAGGAGTGAGCAACCAGATCAGATGAGCAGAAATGAGGAAGACAATTTTCAATATCAGTTACATTTTAGTTACTCCAACTGATGAATCAGTAAACGAAATGTGGCAGAGCCCAGCCACGGACTTTTATTCAGCCATAAAGAAGGAATACAGTTCTAAAACTAAAAATGGAACTGCCTTTTGATCCAGCAATTCCACTACTTGGACTATACCCAAAGAACCCTGAAACACCAATTCATAAGAACCTATGCACACCTATGTTCATAGCGGCACTATTTACAATAGCCAAGTGCTGGAAACAGCCTAAGTGCCCATCCGTGGATGATTGGATCAAAAAACTTTGGTACATTTACACAATGGAATTCTACATAGCAGAAAGAAAGAAGGAACTTGTACCCTTTGCAACAACATGGATGGAACTGGAGAGTATTATGCTTAGTGAAATAAGCCAGTCAGTGAAGGACAAATATCATATGATCTCACCCATTACGGGACAATAATGAGCAAAACTAACAA